>QEPC01009705.1:2298730-2375549 GCA_003113815.1 Sphenodon punctatus
CGCGGCTGTGGAACTCCCTTCCGGAGGAAGCTCGCCTGGCCCCAAGCCTTTTGACATTTCGGCGGAACTGTAAGACCTGGCTGTTTGCCCAGGCCTTTGGGAGGGAGGGAGGGGGAGGGTGATTTTAATCCCCTGCCCATTTATTTATTTATTACTGTTTCCTAACCTTGTTTTTGATGTATTTTATATTTCTATTTTAACTGTTTTAATTGTTTTTATTGTTGTTGTACGCCGCCCCGAGCTGCATTGCAGGAGGGGGCGGGATATAAATTTGAAAAATAAAAATAAAATAAAAAAATATAAGGCAAATTTAAAAAGAATAATTTATTACTTAATGGAAATTAAACTGCATGCAATTCTCATCATGTATAAATATTGGATCCTGAGACTGATTGGGCAGTGGACAGGGCAAGCAGTGTGCGGGGCCATCCCAGAGGTGGGCATGGCCAACGGAAGGTAGGGCCACCCCAACTTTGAAGATTTATATGGAATTTTACAGCCTCAGTTCCCCATCTGTAAAAAAAGTCTGTAAAAATGGGAATGTGTATGTGTCTCTCCCAGTGTTCCCCTCATCCTTGTCCTCCTTAGATTGCAAGAGCAGACTGCTGGGGATTGTTTATACACTGGCCTTCACACTCTTCCCTATAGCCAACCCAGTCCTCCTGATTAGGGGCTTTTTCCTGTAAGCCTGGGTCCCCAAATAGTCCAGCCCACTTCCTAGCCCTGTTAGGGTGGGGTGGGGTGGGGGGGACAGGAATGGGCCCATGGACCCAGGGAAGCAAAACCACACTCACCAACTCCCTACTCTCACACAATCACCGCTACTAAAGCTCCACTCACGATATTTTATTTATTTATTTATTTATTTATTTATGTATTTATTTATTTTCATCAATTTATATCCCGCCCTTCCTGCAAACAGCTCGGGGCAGCTAACAAGTATAAAATACAAGTATAACAATATATAAAAACACTCATAAAAACACACCAAAAAACAGGCAAGGATAATATAAAAATTCAATAAATAGGATGACAGGGGATAAAAAAAACCCTAACCCCCCCCCTCCCTAAAGGCCTGGGCAAACAGCCAGGTCTTGCAAATTCACCGGAATGTTAAAAGGTTTGGGGCCAGGCAAGCTTCCTCCAGGAGGGAATTCCAGAGGCGCAGCCCAGCCACTGAGAATGCCCTCTCCATTGTGGCTCCCCTGCTTAACACGGGGGACCTCCAGGAAGGCAACCCCGGCAGACTGGAGCAGTCGCTCTGGGGCGCGTAGGGCGAGGCGGTCCCTGAGGTATGAGGGGCCCAGACCATGAAGGACCTTATAGATTAACACCAATAACTTGAACCTGGCTCGGCACGCTATTGGCAGCCAGTGCAGAGTCCGGAGCACAGGTGTTATATCTCCCGAAGGCCCGTCCCTGACAGAAGATGGTCCACCGCATTCTGCACTAGCTGCAGCCTCTGAACCAGGAACAAGGGCAGCCCCACGTAGAGCGCGTTACAGTAGTCCAGCCTTGAGATGACGAAGGCATGAACAAGGGAGGCCAGGTCTGGACTGGAGATGTACGGACGCAGCCTCCTCACCAGATATAACTGGCGGAAGGCAGACTTTGCCACTGCCTCCACCTGTTGCTCCAGGTGGAGATCCGCGTCCAGAATCACCCCCAAACTCCAAACCTGCTGAGCTATAGGAGGGCGAGCCCCCCCCCCAACCAAGGGGGCTGACACCTCCCTCGCTCTCCCCACCAATATCACCTCCGTCTTATTGGGGTTGAGCTTCAGTCTGCTCTGCCACATCCATTCCGCCACGGCCTCCAAACACTGGGATAGCAATGAGACGGCAGGGTCTGGGTCGGTTAAAAAAGAGAGGTACAGCTGAGTATCATCAGCATATTGGTGACACCGCACCCCAAACCCTCTCACGACCTCCCCCAAGGGCTGCATGTATACATTAAATAACAATGGAGACAGAATGGAACCATGCAGAACGCCGCACGATAAAGCGCGGGGGCAAGATGTTTCAGCTCCCAACACTACCCGCTGGCTTCTCCCCGAGAGGAATGAGCAGAACCATTCAAGAACAGTCCCGTCCAGACCCCCCAGGTCACGCAGCCATCTCAACAGCAGCCCATGGTCCACGGTGTCAAAAGCGGCTGAGAAATCTAGCAGGATGAGAAATGTCAAACATCCTGCATCCATCTTCCGGTGGAGATCGTCGACCAAGACCACCAACGCCATCTCGGTGCCATAGCCGGGGCGGAACCCAGATTGAAAAGGGTCAAGGAAGCCGATGCTATCTAGATGCACCTGGAGCTGGATCGCCACCGCCTGCTCAATAACTTTCCCTAAAAAGGTTATTGGGAAAACAACCCCTCAGGATCTTGGGTGGCCCTGAACATCCCTGGCGGGGTGAGGCCAGATCATCATGGGGGTGGGGAGACAGCAAGGCCCTGAATGAAGCCCCTCCACTCGATGACAATAATCACACCCCAATCACACCCACCAACACCCGTAACCCACACACCTACCACACTGCGATCAAGGAATGAGATGGTGCAAGAGAAGTGGCGGAACAGAGGGTAGAGAGCCAGGGACAAAGGGAGGAGCCCACAAGCTCTCACACAATCGGGGAACAGGAATAGGAGGGGTCCAGATGAAGGGGGGTGCCACCACACTTGTACTCTCACCCAACACTTTCCACTTGTCAAGGTGGGGTCTACACAATCACTGTATACACCCACTCCAGTCACTCACCTTTCACTCACCACGCCACACTCTCACCAGCACTCAGCCTCACACACTCCAATATTCCACGCAGTATCCACAGCACAATCCATGAAGAGGGGCCAGTCTCACAGCACTGCTGATCACTGGCAGCATGTGTGACTTCAACCCTGTCCTATATAGTGCTGGCTCCACCCCCTCTAGTGTGCAGCCGTTCAGAGCGGCACAACACACTGGGTGGCCCTGCCCCGTCGTCTGCTGGTGGCATGGGCAGGGCCCCTATCCCCACACTCTCTACTGATTGTGGCGCCGATGCTGCCAACCCAGACCCCGCAAGCAGGGCCACACCGCCAGACACCTTACCGCTGCCACTGCATCTCACATGCCAGCCACAGCCCCGCCCCTGGAGGGGCCAGGAGCGCCAGCGAAGGGTGCGAGCCGTGACAGCACACTCCCCACATCCCTCCACACACGCAAAAGGCACGGGCCAGGTTTCAAGGGGTAGCGGGCATGAAAGAGGTGGACGAGACAGGGAGCGTGGTCGGCAGAGGCTGGCTCCCAGAAGCGGTCAGTCGCACCATAGCCTTTCAAGTCGATAAGATAATATGAGGTACCTTGAGTAACCTTGGAGTCCAAAATTGCATGGACTTCATATTCGGGGTCAGTGGCAACATCACACACGGGGGGCGGGGGTGGTGCAGGGTCAGGAAACAACAGATGCTGGTATGGTTTAAAGAGGGAGACGTGGAAGACTGGGCAAATTCGGGTCTCAGAGGTAGCGTCACGCGGTACATGACGGGGTTTACCTGGTGAGAAATAGAGAAGGGACCAAGGTACCTGTTATCTAAGTTAGTGGTGGGTCAAAGAGACGGATAATGCTGGTGGTCGACCCACACCAGGTCGCCAACCTTGAAGTGCAGGACTGCTTGCTGTCTATGATCCATAGGTGTTTGTATTGTTGACGGGCAGCCTGTAACATCACAAGTGCATGCTCATGGTTTCGTTGCAATTGTTGCAGCATGGCACTGGCAAGCGGGGACATCTACAGCAGGGATGTCTGGAAGTGCTAACCAGGGGTGGAAGCCATAGGAGACAAAAAAGGAGAGGTACCAATAGAGGCATTGGGAGCATTATTAAAGGTGAATTCAGTGAGTGGTAAGTGGGTAACCCAGTAATCTTGTAGGTAATCTACATAGCAGCGCAGATATTGTCCTAGCGTCTGGTTCGTGCGTTCCGCTTGCCCATTCGCTTGGAGGTGGTAGGCCGTAGTACGGGCAATCTTAACTCTGACTGTTGAGAATAAGGCTCGTCAGAAGCAGGCAATGAATTGTGACCCTCGATCAGATATAATAGTCAGAGGAAGACCATGCAACTTTACATTATGGTGAAGGAACAGTTGAGCTGTGTGTTGCGCTGTGGGCATCCCCTTACAAGGGATAAAGTGCCCCATCTTTGTAAATTGGTCAACCACAACAAATATCATGGACTACCCCTGGGACACGGGGAGCTCCACGACGAAGTTCATGTTTATACGCTGCCATGGTCCCCGAGGCAGTGGGGCAAGCTGAAGTAGACCTATCGGGCGTTTTGGGAGAATCTTGGTATGGCAGCAAACTCTACATCCCTGTACATATGCCTTAGTGTCCTTGCGCATGGTCAGCCACCAAAAGTGTCTTTGCACTAGTTGGAAGGTGCACCATTGGCCCAGGTGTTCCGCCAGCGGGGCGTCGTGGTGGGCCCATAAAATTTTCTGGTGAGCTACATGAGGAACTACAATAGCGTTATTATGCATACGGAGCCCTGTAGGTCCATGTATTTTGGGTATTTCTTGGGCGGACGGATCTGTTGCCATTAGTCTTTTAAGCTGCGCTGATGTGATGCCTGGGGCCGCGAATACCTTTCGGTCTAGGAGTGGTTCCCCCGTGGCTTGCGATTCGAGCTAGTGTCATAACAGTGGGACAAGGCATCTGCAATAGTGTTTTGGCATCTGGGCCTATACACTACCTGGAACACAAAACAGGTAAAGAAAAGTGCCCAACGGGCATGTCTAGCATTCATAATATGAGTCATCTGTAGAAAAATGAGGTTTTTATGATTGGTGATAACCTGAACTGGGTGTTCAGCTCCCTCAAGGTAATGTCTCCATGTTTCGAAGGTGACTTTGATAGCTAAAAGTTCTTTATCGAGAATAGTGTAGTTTTTCTCTGCGGGAGTTAGTTGTTGGGAGTAGAATGTACAAGGCAAGGTGTCAAGATTCCCTGTGGTGGGCTGGGACAGCACTGCCCCAATGGCCACGCTTGATGCATCTATCTCTACAATGAAAGGCAACATAAAATTAGGGTGTCGCAAAATCAGTGCTTGTGTGAACGCTGTCTTCAAGTAGTCAAAGGTCTTTTGCTGTTCTTCAACCCATACATAGGGTTGTCCCTTCTTAAGTAACTTGGTCAAGGGAGCAGTCAGGGCAGCATAATTAGGACTGTATTGCCTATAATAATTCGTGCTACCTAGGAATCGTTAAAGGCGTTTACGGCTTGCGGAGAGGGCCATGCGGTTATGGCGCCCACTTTGGACAGGTCCATTTGAATTCCCTGGGGGGGAAATGATAAACCCTAGGAAGTGCACCACCTGCTGGTGGAAGGCACACTTTTCCATTTTACAGTACAAATGGTATTGCTGTAATCGTAATAAGATGTATGTACATGTTGCACATATTTGACTTTGGTCTGAGAATAGATGAGGTATCATCGAATTAGGGCCACTACATAGTGATCCAATATGTCCCGGAAAATATCATTTATTAAATGCTGGAATGCAGCTGGGGCACTGCCTAAACCGTAGGGTAGGGGGTGCCGGTTTTTAATGGTAATAGTGTTGAGCCCCCTGTAGTCAATACAAGGCCAGAACCCGCCGTCCTTTTTCAGTACAAAAAACAAGCTCCCCCCCCAGGGGAGGTGAAAGGTCAAATGAAGCCTTTCATTAGATTGTCATCAATATAATCCTTCAACATCTTTAACTCGGGCCCCGAGAGAGCATAAATCCTACCATAGGGTGGTGTTGTGTCAGGCAACAGGTCAATGGGGCAGTCATAACTGTGATGCGGGGGTAACTCTAGAGCTTGCTGTTCTCTAAAGATGTTGTCAAGGTCCTGGTATTCCTGTGGAAGCAAGAGAGAGATGGTTGCCATTAGGGTTCCGGGTACAGGGTTTCTTGTAGGAACGGGCTTTCTAGTCATGCACCGTGAAGTACATAGAGGAAAGTTATTACCTTGCGTTGCCAGTCAATGTGGAGGTTATGCGTCTTCATCCAGGGAATCCTGAGAACGACAGGGAAGGCCAGGGTGTGGACGATGTCAAGAATCAGTTCCTCCTGGTGTTTCCCAATAGTTCCTTTCAGTGCCAGGGTACAGGAGGTAACCGGACCTGAGGTTAAGGGAGAGCCATCAATAGCATACACAGCCTCCGGTTTTAGGTCCAGGGTAAGAGGAATGCGGAATTGGTCAATTCATACAAGAGCAGTAGCCGAACTCAGAACCACAGAACGTTGGGGGTTGCTAGGATTCACCGGGACGTCCCCTGCCCGTCCCAGCTCTTGTTGTTTCCCGCCATTTGTCACTCCAGAGGTAGTTGGGGGCAGGTCCTGGTGAAATGTCCTGGTGCCCCAAAATAGTAACACAGCCTCCCAGTCCTCCGCCGCTCTTTTTCACAGGGCCCCAATAGGCCCCAGGACGCACCTGTTTGCATCGCTTCTGGTTCTTCGGTCTTGTTGGGTTCTGCTGTCCCTGGGCCGGCCACCAGGGGACGGGGAGGCCAGGGACGGGTTCCTTCCTGTCGCCTTTCCCAGCGTCATTCCATGAGATGCTCGTCTATTTAGCAGGTCAAGTTGACTAGCTCCCCCCATTTCTCAGGCATAGTCATATACGAAAACTGATCCTTGATCTCGTCATTTAGGCCCTTGCGAAAAAGGACTTTCAGAATGTTATCGGGCCATTGAGTTCTACAGCTAATTTCTGAAAGCGAGTAACATATTTTAATAGAGGTCTCCTTCCTTGCTTCAGGGTCATAATTGCAGTTTCCGCATCTTTGACCTGATGCAGATAATCAAAAAGTAATTGGAACTCTCTAATAAAACCTGCAAGATCTTTTAACAAGGGGCTTTCCTTTACAAGCAGCGGGGTAGCCCAATCCAGGGCAAACCCCTCAAGACGATCTATAATAAAGGCCACCTTAGTAGCATCAGATGCATACGTTGAGGGCTGCATTTGAAAAACGAGTTTGCATAGTGCCAGGAAGTCCTGGAACTGCCTCCTATCCCCACTAAATTTTGAGATAGGGGGGTGTCGTGGTTCCTGACTCACTGCCCCTCCCTCCGCTACAAGAGCGGGAGGATGATAAGCTGCCAGAGCAGCCGAGGCTGCCTCAGCAACCACCTCCACTCCACCCACCGCCCCTTGTTCCTGCCTTTCTTTAATGTTTTTAATTTCTAGGGCTAACCTGAACAGCCCAGGCCATTTATTCTAATTGCCTAGCGGGGTCCAAGGACAGGCCAGTGATACTGTTAGGGTAGGGGGGGAACAGGGATGGGCCCACAGACCCAGGGAAGCAAAATACACACACACCAACTCCCCACTCTCATACAGTCATCCCTACTAAGGCTCCACTCATGATATGTGGGAAAACAACCCCTCAGGATCTTGGGTGGCCCTGAACGTCCCTGGCGGGGTGAGGCCAGATCATAATGGGGGGGAGGGGAGACAGCAAGGCCCTGAGTGAAGCTCCTCCACACACACCTACCACACTGCAATCAAGGAATGAGATGGTGCAAGACAAGTGGCGGAATGGGGGGTAGAGAGTGAGACCTAGGGACAAAGGGAGGAGCCCACAACCTCTCACACACTCAGGGAACAGGGGTAGGAGGGGCCCAAATGCAGAGGATAGGAAGGGGGGTTCCACCACACTTGTACTCTTACGCAACACTTTCCACTCGCCAAGGTGGGGTCTACACAATCACGCTATACACCCACTCCAGTCATTCACCTTTTGCTCACTCACCATGCCACACTCTGACCAACACTCACGCACTCCAATATTCCACACAGTATTCACAACACAATCCACCAAGAGGGGCCAGTCTCACAGCGCTGCCGATCACCGGCAACGTGTGTAACTTTGGCCCCATCCTCTATAGTGCTGGCTCCACCCCCTCTGGTGCATAGCTGCGCGGCGCGGCACAGCATGCTGGGTGGCCCCGCCCCATCGTCTGCTGGTGGCGTGGGCGGGGGCCCTATCCCCGCACTCTCTACTGATTGTGGCACTGATGCTGCTGACCCAGCCCCTGCAAGTGGGGCCACGCCTCACTGTTGCCACCACGTCTCACACACCGGCTGTGGCCCCACCCCCGGAGGGACCGGGAGCGCCGGCAAAGGGCGCAAGCCCTGACAAGCCCTGGATCCCAGTTCACTCACACCTGTGGATCCAGGCCTGCCTCCAGGGAACATCTGTCTGTGCTTAGGGTTGCCATATATGCAAATTCTTAGAGGGCACCTATGAAATATACAGGTTGCAGGGCTGCATTGGAACCAACCTGTATATCTCATAAATGACCTCTAAGAATTTGCCTATATGACAACCCTGTGTGCTGGCTCTTCAGACAGGTTGGTCAGACTTACACTCAGCTTAATAGTCAGACCTTCCAAAATTCCACCTGAGAGAACCTGTTTCCTTGATCCTGGAGCCCTGTCCCCCAACTCACCAGACAACACCCATAGCCTTCCTTCTTTTCCAGTTTTTCTACCTTGCAGCCTTTGCCCAGGTGCAGAAATAAGCTGCCCTACTTTGTCACCGCATCCCAAAAAGAGACAAGGACACAGCAGTATATTTTAATGACTGCACTCTATTGCCAAATTCAGATTTAAATGGGGAGATGGGAACTTCTCCACTCCCCTATAAACTGGGTTCAGTTTTAACCAACAATATAGTAGGGGCTATGTATTCTTCATGGCAAATTTATAAAAAAAGTCATGACTTGGTCATGGAAAAAAATCAAAAAGTCGCAGAAAAGTCATGGGTTAAAAAAAAGTAATTAGCTCAATTTTAAAAAAAAAATCTATTTCCCTGAAGCGGGGGAGGGGGGACAGCCCATTAGATTGTAAGCCCCAGAGCATTCAAATGGGGGGTGAATCCCTTAGATTGTAAGCTCCAGGGTGTTTAAATGGGGGATAAACCCCTTAGATTGTAAACCCCAGGGCATTCAAATTGGGGATGAACCCCTTAGATTGTAAATGCAAGGGCATTCAAATTGGGGGTAAACCCCTTAGATAGTAAGTCCCAGGGTCCTATCCAAAGCCTTTTAAAAGAAGGAGTGACAGAGGGAAAGTCCTCAAATAGGGGATACATTCCTTAGATTTGTAAGCCTGTCCAAAGCCCCTTAGATAGTAAGCCCCAGGGTCCTATCTAAAGCCTTTTAAAAGGAGGAATGGCAGAGGGAAAGTCCTCAAATGAGGCAGGGTTGCTGCCTTGTAAACAAGGTTCCTCGAGATGGCTCCGAACTTCTGACAACACCCACCCTTCCAGCCCTGCATGCCATTGTCTTATATTGCTAGAAAGGGTTGGAAAAAACTGTCATTCTCCAAATCAGAACTCTATTTCTCTCAAAACCACAAAAGCTAAAAAAAGACAAGGAATGGAGGTACTGAGCCTCAGACACGCACAGCAGGCCTCATGCTCCTCCTCCCTCTCCTTTCCGTTCTCTCCAGTGCCTAGGTGGGGCTCTTTCAAAGGAGCCCTCCCTGGCCATTAAATTCCATAGGCTAGAGTTGCAATGGAACCCAATGCCTTGCCTCTGCAGTGGCCACATCTCCAGACTATGGTGGGTCACTGTGAAAAGAACCCCAGTGCTCCTGAGCACTCCCCCTCCCTCCTGAGACTCTCTGACCAGCACACTAGCACAGGCAGGGGGTGGGGCCAGACAGGCTTCACTGACTCGTCCTGCAACTGATTAACAGATTCTGCCTGACTGTTGCACTTGAGTCAGCAGCAGTTCTTGGTATTAGCAGCCCCCAGTAATGTTTGGGAGGGGGGTTGCTGGGGGTGCAAAAGGGCATGGGGGCCCAGGGGGGGGAAGTGCCGCCAGAGTCCCTATAGACAGGCCTTGCCTGGTTCAGTCACCATACCACATGTATGCAGTTTAATTTCAGTTAAGTCATATATTATTATTTTTAAATTTGCCTTAATGTGACAATTTACTATCATGTTAGAGTTTGAGTATAGTTTAGAATGCCGCCTTAACCAGGTTCTTAAACCGAAGGTTTTTTGCCTAGGTAATTTCCCTTTCTGTTAAAACTTAATAGTTTCATAATGTTAATGCATAAGCTGGCCCCAGACACAAGAACACTGCAGGTGCATACAGGAACTCACCCATCCTCCCGCACTCCCCACCTGCCCCCACATGGAGCAACCTGCATTTTCACAGGTTGCTCTCTGCAGGGGTGATGGATGGAGGTGCGTGTTACGCAGGAGCCCACATGCCATCACTTTCATACGAGACACACCCTCCCGTGCCACTGTGTGGGCACGTCTCGTGTAAAAAAGGCCATTTAATATGTACCTTTTAGGAAGAACAAATGAGTCTTGTCTATCTTCGTTACTGGACGATAAGCTTCCAAATACATCTAAAGTGGTGGCCAGATTCCTTAAGATCAGTATTAATAAAAGGCAGCTTTGTGATCAGGGACTGCCACAGATGTCTTGATAACCCTGTGCAGACAGCTCTGAGGCATGAAATAGAGGGATTTATGTATTGGTGATTGTATGAATGCGTATTTCACCTGATATATATTGGAGTAGGGTTCTAGTTGGATTCTGAGTTCCATGTAATGTGATTACAGTTCAGGGGTCAAGGACTGCCCACCCACGCCCCAAGAAGGGCCAGGCATTTATAATTTGGGTTTTGAGTGCTGCAGGGGTCAAGAGTTGCTAGCACAAACCCCGAGAAGGGCAAGGCCTTTGCACTCCTGAATTTGTGTCCTGTGATGGCTCCTTGGTCTCAGAAATGGCAAGCCACAATTTAGAGTTTGACTCTCCTCAGAAAATGACTGTGCTTGGGTGTCTGTCCATGGGTGAAATTTTTTCAGCTGCTCCAGTTTAGGGATAATGTTTTTTGGGGGGTTTTGTACTTTAAACCCAGTGATTTAATGATTTATGAAATGTTTTGTTTTGTCTTATGTACAATATATGTATGTGTTTTAATTTCAAAATGGCTATGGTGTAAGCTAATGCCTAAATAAACTTATACTAAAAAGGCCACACACTAATCCACACACACGTGCTCTCACCTCTCACATGCTCATTCTAAGTGATCACACACACAATCATTCAGACACAGTACACACATGCTCTCACCCTTCACCCATTCATTCAAATTAATCAACACACACATGATCTCACCTCACACACATTCAAATTGATCACACACACTACATACACACTCATTCAAATTGAAAAATCTCTCTCTCACACACACACACATGTTCTCACACACTCATTCACAGTGATATCACACACACTACACACTCATTCAAATTGAAAAATCTCTCTCACAAATACACACAGATCCCCCCCAGCCCACCCAAGCTGTTGCCACAGGGAACCCCCACGTAGGGAGGCTGTGTGCGGGGGATCAAGAGCCAGAACAGCGGCCATCAACAGGTGGGGGGTGGTAGATTTCCCCCCCCCCACTCAAGCTGTTGCTGTGAGGGAGCCCCCAAGCAGGGAGGCTGCACATCTTCTCCATAGAACGCCGTTGTTAAAACCTCAGCAACTTTGCAGAAGCTGTGACTCCCTCCCCCAGAAGAGAAACTGGGCTTTCCTACCTTTGGCTATCTGGGTTTTTATGTAGGCTGCTGATCTGTTACTGCACATCAGGGGCGGGGAACCTTTTCCCTCCCAGGGGCCACTTTGAAAGGTTGCACAAGCTCTGAGAGACGCACGGAAGTTGGGGCAGGGGTGCATAAGGGAAGCACTCAAGGAAAGGAAGGCTGAAATCTTGGATCTGTGCCATGGAACTGTCCCCTCTGCTTGCTTTCATGACCTCATCTCTGCCCCCTTCCCTGGAGCTTAGTTTCTCAGTGACTGGAGATAAGAAACGGGTCCAAGGGGCCAGATTCAGGAAGTGGAAAGAGGCCACATAAAAACTTGCTGTGGGCCACATTTGGCCCCTGGGCTTGAGGTTCCCCACCCCTGCTGTACAGGATGCAACAGTTCTGGTAGAGGAATCTGGGGAGGCTTCTCTGTGTCCCGCCGCCACTGCCCAAGACTCTGCACCCGGTCTCCACCCAAGCTCCACACACACCCACCAACCTTCCCCCCTTGCCCACTTGTCAGCTGATGCCTGCTGCCTCCCCAGCTGCTGCTGTTAAAAGCCCCATGAGCTGAGGGACCTTTGAAGCTGTTCCTGTTGGCAGCGGGGACAGCAGCAACAACAGCAGAAGCATCAAGCTGGTGACGGAGCAATATCCTGAGGTGACCGGGGGGCAGGTGAGTGGCAAGGGGCCAGCCCAGTAATTCTTCCCCCCCACGCCTGGTGTGTGCAGTTGAGGAAGTTGAGGCAAGTGGGGGCAGTAGTCCCCCCCCCGCACTGTTGCCGAGGGAGGATCAGGCGGGCCAGTGTGCAGGTGAGGAGGCGGTGTGCCCCCTGCTTCTTCTGATGATAGCCTAGGATGTCACTGTTCTTCCGGTTCCTTTAAATTACTCGCTGTGTTGCTTGCCACTACCGCCACTTGTGTTTTGGGGTTTTTTTCCCCTCCCTTAAAGGGAGACCACAATTCAAAACGTTTTTTCTTCTCTTTTAACACACAACAAAAACACCAGCATGTACTAGGCACTCCCCTTCAATTCCAGAAGCCATTCAATCACATATACACGGGGAGGAGAAACTGGAATTGTAATCAAAAGTTTTGGTCGCCAACCGGAAGTGTTTGCTACACAGTCTCCCCTTGAATAGCATAAGCGCTGTTCAATTAATGTCTGCAACCGCCTTAACTATAGAACCACAACTGTGGCTCTATAATTTGTAACGCTAGCTAATATCTTACTCAAGTAAAAACAATCAAGAGACATTTGCCAACAAATGGACCATGAATTTAGGCGAAAGTCATAAATGGGTGCCTCCACATGAGCTGCGTGGGTTTTTTTCCCCAGCGCCCTATGGCAGGCAATTGTTGCCACCACACTTTGGGGCCAGCATGGGGAGCAGGACAGATGGTCAGCCCCTCTGCAAGGTAGCTGGGCGGCAGACAGGTAGTTGTCGACCAACCTTCCATGCCCTGTAGTGAGCCGAGGTACTGTCCACACAAGTGAGCGCCTGGTTCTAACCTACCCCCTTCTCATGACCCACCCACTATCCCACCCCCGACTGCAATGTGGCCACATGGGACTGGAGCTAGCATCCACCGTTCCAGTCCCTGCAACATACCTCACTGCATGGTGGGGCAGATGGGGACTGGGCACACAAGTGGCAGCGTGCTACTGAACCTTGGGCAGCCTTATACCACTTTGGGTAATGCTGCTATGTGCTGTGTCCTTGGCTGCAACCATAAATGTATGTTGATTATCAGTCTCCAAATCAGATTCTGCATATTTGCTTTAAAAAGTAATTGATTAAAATTATATCTATTTTGGAGGGGTTTTGGTGAGTTAAATTACTGGCTTTCATTCTAGAAACAAGAAGTCTTTGAATTTTATAGCATAGATCCCAAAAATTCTTTAGTAACATGGAAATTTGCATCACTTCTGCTTTAGTCACTTATACCATATCAAAGAGGTAGGTCACCACCTTTGCAGCTTGTGGATTCTGTGATTGACTAGGTATCTGTCAGGTCTCGAGGGGATGTCAGAGAAGCCCAAAGACAATTCTAAGTTCTTCTTTGAGGATCTCCACGATTCTCACTCTTGGGATTCACTTCCTGCTCTACAGGCACCGGAGACCTTGTTGTCAGCAGTCTCCAGGCAGAAAGTCTGGAAAGAGCTAGAACATGGTGAGGGCTCCACCCCTCCATCCCCCCTCCCGTCCTGTCAAAAGAGCGGGCTCAAGATCTCGCGAGAACAGGACTACATAAATAGGGGGAGGAGCCCTCACTGCCTCAGTTCCTTCCAACCGTGTCGTGCTTGGAAGACCTTCAGCACTTTACAGTGCTTGTCAGTAGTAAAAAAAAAAAAAAGAAGAAGAAGAAGATTAAGAAGAACTACTTGAGTGCAGTGCCCTGGCCCATGGGGTTAATCCCCTGGGCTGCACCCACTTTCACACAGAGTCACCAGACTATGCACAAGCAGGCAGGCTTTAAACGCTGCTGCATCTGTTCGGCTACACTCTCAGCGAGTGACCATGCCTCGGAGAGACCCATAATACTCGGACTTGTAAATCCTGCTCTGTCCTGTCTACCAGAACAAAGCAGGCTAGGACTCTCCGCCTCCAGACATTCTAACAAAAAGGGCACTTCAGGGTGATGAAGAGGGGCCTCTCTGGCTCCCCACCCAGCACTCACTAACCTCCGAGATGAATCCGGAGTCCGCAGCTCCTGCTGCTCCATCGGTACCACTAAGCGCTCCCAGTACCACTGGTACCGCTGGTGCAGTAATCCGGAGCCCCCAGCTCCTGCTGCTCCATCGGAACCACTAATTGCTACCGCTGGTGTAGTACCGCTGTTACCGCTGGTGCAGAACCAGGCACCCGTGACTACTGCCGCTCCATTGGGACCACTAAGCGCTCCCTGTACCACTGGTACATTCTCTGAGGAAATCCCGACTACGGTACGGGCATCAATCAGGGAAGTCTCCTGTTCAAAGAGAGCCTCCCACTCCACAGAGTGCAGTACCAGGTGCCCCCGTGAGGACAAAAAGAAAAGGAGAAGAAGCAGAGGTACCGCACTGCAGACACCCCACATTCCATGGAGGTAGAGACTCTTTTTTCGCACCCGGAACGTTCTCTCACAGTGCAATTGGCACTGGTTCCCACGGTACCGTCCAGTGCCCAGCAGCTGCACAAGCAACTGCACCCTTAGTGTGACCTTACCGCTCACCCTGAAGCAGAGACACTTGCTCTATTTCTCACCTCAGTGAGCCCCATAGACACCGTATATCACGCTCTAGATCTCCTCGGTACCGCACAATGCACGTGGATCATTCTACCACATCCGTGCATAGGTCTCCTCCCGGACCACTCGCAACTTCCTTGCTGTACCATGGGGACCAGCGGACCCGCTCCCCTTGCTCCTGCTGTTCACCATATGAAGACTCCCGGTACCGACGGTACCATTATGCCTCCTGGTACTGCTCCTGATCCCGGAGCATATTGCCACCATATCCTTCACGGTCTGACTTGAGACTTCCGGTACCAACGGTACCATTATGTCTCCTGGTACCGCTTCCGATCCCGGAGCAGATCGCCACCATATCCTTCACTGTCTGACTTCGAGCATCTGGAGCGTGCAACTCACCCTCCACCCGTTCCTATGCCAGCAGGCGCTTACCTGCCGCCACTGCCTCCTCATGTTCCTCCTACGGCTACCATTTCTGCCTCACCTCCTCCTGAGGTACCATCGGCACCGGCCCACCTACCACCCTCTGGGAACCACTTTCCTTAGCACTCTACTAGGAAATCCACCATCAGACCACCCTGCTTCAGAGCTGCCTGGGTCTGCTCTTGGGATCTCATCAGGGAGATCTGCATTCCCATCTTCCTCTTCCTCCTCACCCATCCTTGAGGAGGATGAAACTTATCACCCCCTCCCAACTTTGCCCTTGCTACGGAGGACACTAAGGCCTTCGGCCATGCTAAGAGATTAGTTTCGGCTCTGCCAAAACTGCCCACCAAGATAGTCAGAAGACTCAGTCAGGCCCTGTGTTTGGGATCCTTGGTACTGGGGAGTTGGGACATATTATGCTCCCCATGCTCGACCAGCTCTTGGAGTATTCCACTTATGTTTGGAATAAACCCTCCTCAGCTGTTCCTACCAACAAGTTGGTAGACTCTCTGTATTCTATTCCTAAGGAAGGGGCCAATATCTTCCTCAGACATCCTCCCCCTAATTCTCTGCTTATTGCTGCAGCCTCTATCAAACCTCGGACAGGGGGTATCCAGCCTTCCCCCGTCTGACAGGGAAGGGAGACGTCTAGATGTCCTTGGCCGAAAGATTCTTTCCTCAGAGACTTTGTCCATTAAGGCGTCCAACGTTGCCTCCGCTCTGTGCGGATATCAACATTGGCTTTGGTCACAGCTTAGTAAGACCACTGACCCTAACCAAATCACCTCTATTCAGAAGGAAGAAATGCAAATTGCCCAGCCTCAGCTAATGGCGAATATGCATATTACTGATTCCAACATTAGGGGTATGGCATCTGCCATTACACTCAGGAGGCATGCCTGACTCCATTCCACTGCTCTCACCCCTGAAAACAAGACCCTCATAGAGGATTTGTCTTGATTTTGAAGGCCTTTTTTTGCTTCATCTACCGATGAAACTCTTAAAAACATTAAAGAAACTAGCCAGATGGCCAGGTCTACTGTGGTGATCAGAGCTGTGAGGAAGAAATTTTACCCATCCGCTGCTCCCTGTTCCTACCCACAAAGCAGCGCTCTACGTACTCCTACCATGCAGGGAGATGTTTTTTCACCAAAGTATCACCAAACCAAGACCCCTCTTTTCTCAACCTCAAAGGAGGTTCAATAAGCAGAAAGGGCGAGGGAGGCCTTCCTCCAGTTCGTCCTCAGGGCAACCTCACAAGGCTCGATTTTATCCTCTTTCATTTTAAAGAAGAGGAGGAGGTTCTTCCCTCTTTCCGTAACCATCTCCTGCCCTTCTTTCACCAATCGGCGTCCCTCACCAGTAATTGCTGGGTCAGGGAGATAATTCAATTTGGATATGCCATACAATTCCTTTCCTTTCCCTCACAAAACTGAAATACTTCTGAAAGTTAAGAAGCTTCTATTAAAAGGGGCTATTGAGGAGGTACCCTTCTCAGAACAGAATACCGAGTTTACCCCCATTTCTTTGTGGTCTCCAAAAAGGATGAGGGTTTCAGACCCATCCTAGATCTCAGATCTCAAAGATGCATATATCCACCTACCTGAGGAAAATGAAAATAAAAGTTTCCCGTATCTGGAACGTTTGGCTCCTAGTAGCTTCTTCCAGAGACAGCATGCTGAATCATATTCATGTTACCTTGACACTTGCAAGCTCTGCGATTAATCGTGAATATACAGAAATCCTATCTTCAGCCAACAAGTCATCTTCAATTCATTGGAGCTCTCTTGGACACAGATCGGTCCAGAGCCTACCTCCCGCTGGATGGATTTCATATGATCAGATGTACTATAGAGTCCTTATGCTCACAGAGCACCAGGACGGTCTGCTTCTTTCTCTGCCTTCAAGGATTCCTGGCCTCCACCACGACAGTGACTCCATATGCACGTCTGCATATGAGACCCCTTCAGCAGCGGCTCAAGCACATTCACCTTCCTGCCCTCCATCCCCTCACCATGAAAATGATTCTCCCAAACGAGGTCTACCAAACTTCATTTAGTGGACAGATTGCGCTCACATGCTATGGGTACTTCCCTCGAGCCTCCTGTTGTAATGCCTCCATCTCGACAGATGCCTTCCTAACAAGCTGGGAAGCTCACAGAGGTCACCTCAAGGTCCACAGCCTTTGGTCCCAGGACGAGAGGGACCTTCTCATAAATACACGAGAACTCAGGGCCCTCGTATCACATTTAATGGGTGAGAATATCTTAATCATCACAGACAATACTGCCACCATGTGGTACCTCAACAAACGGGGGAGCCCGATCCATGTGCCAACTCTCGAGGCAGAAGCTATCTGGAACTGGAGTGTCAATCATGATATCCACCTCCAGGCCATTCATCTTGCAGGGCAGGACAGTTCTCTTGCAGATCAACTCAGTCGTCAAACATCCAACCACCATGGGTGGTCCATGAACGATCGTGTTCTACAGGACATCTTCCAAGAATAGAGTGCCTCATCCCTATATCTACCTGCCACTACAGAGAATGCAAAGCTCCCCATGTTTTGCAGCCATGCAGGGTTAGTGCCAGGATCGATCTCAGACGCATTCGCAATCTCCTGAACTGGGGACTTCCTTTGTGCCTTTCCCCCAACACCTCTCCTGCGCAAGGTGCTTTACAGGATCCGATCAGATCACAACCACGTTATTCTCATAGCCCCGTTCTGGCCCGGGCAAACCTGGCTCCAGAAGCTCCTGGAACTGGCTTCTGAGGTCGCAGAGCTTCCTCTCCAACCCGACTTCCTGTCACTCCAACAGGGCACCATTCTCCATCACGACCTATGCATGCTCCATCTCTGCGCTTGGCTATTCGTCCATGACGGGGGAGGAGAGATTTCAGCTATTCTGCTAAACTCTCGGCACCTGTCCACCCAAGCGTGTTACACGGCCGAATGGACTCGTTTCTCTAGAGAGTGTTCTTCCATCAAGATTCCAATGACCTCCCTCAATATGAACCATATTTCCAAATATCTATTATATCTCCAGGAATTGGCTCTTTCCCTCTCCTCCACTAAGGTACCCTTGGCTGCTCTTTTGTCCCCCTTAGAACCGGAGGACACAGATACCCTATTTTCCCATCCCCTGATGAAGATTTTCGGGAATGGCCTTATCAATACCTTTCCTCCCACTACTCAACCGGCCCCCTAGTGGGACCTTAATCTCGTACTTGCAAAATTAATGGGACCTCCATTTGAACCTATGGCCTCTTGTTCAATGGAAAACTTATCCATTAAAACTGCAATTTTAGTGGCTATCCCCTCAGCCCGAAAGGTTAGTGAGTTAACAGCCCTCAGAGCCTTTCCTCCTTATATTCGCTTCTCAAAGGACTAGGTGGACCTCAGGACTGACCCGTCATTTTTACCAAAGGTAGTCTTCCTCTTTCCATCTGAATCAGACTATCTCTTTCCCAGTCTTTTTTCCAAAGCCACATGCCTCACGTTCGGAACAGTCTTTAATTCTCTAGATGTAAAGAGAGTTTTATCATTCTATATCCACCGCACTAGACTGATCAGAGTTTCTGATTCACTGTTTATCTCCTATGAGGGACAGAGAATTGGGGTTAAGATTACCTCCCAGACACTGTTGAAGTGGATTTTCCTCTGCATCCAGAGATGCTACCATCAAGCTCGGAGGACACCACTTCCCATCTCAGAGCACACTCTACTAGAGCAGTGACCACAACCATGGCCAATCTCCACGGTGTCCTGATCATAGATATTTGCATAGCTGCTGCCTGGTCCTCCATTCACACGTTCTTTAAACATTACACTCTGGACCTAACGGCTAGATCGGATACCCTAGTGGGAAGAGCAGTTCTCCAATCTCTATTTGCTTAACTTCCTCAACTCCCACCACCTTGTGGTAGGTGTTATAAACTGCTATTCACTCTCCCAAGAATGAGAATCGCAGAGATCCTCGAAGAAGAAATAGAGGTTACTTACCAGTAACTGTTCTTCGAGAGAGCTCCGCGTATTCTCACAAGCCGCCCTCCTTCCCCTCTGTCTCAGATGTACCTTTAAATTCATCTTCCAGTACGGGGTTGGAAGGAACTGAGGCATTGAGGGCTCCTCCCCCTATTTATGCAGTTCTGTTCTCGTGAGATCTTGAGCCCGCTCTTTTGACAGGACAGGAGGGGGGATGGATGGGGCGGAGCCCTCATCATATTCTAGATCTTTCCAGGCTTTCTGTCTGGAGACTGCTGACAACAAGGTCTCTGGTGCCTGCAGAGCAGGACATGAATCCCAAGAATACGCTGAGCTCTCTCGAAGAACAGAGTTACTGGTAAGTAACCTCTATTTTTGCTTGGTTAAACAATCTCTGAAGAGGCCAGTCCAGCAGCTGGGAATGGCTGGAGCATAGAAGCACTCTATAACAGGAAGTCCACCATGTCAGCTCTGCATCCCATGAAGGTAGAAGGTACTCTTATGCAGGCAGAATTCCCAGATAGCTGGTTGAGCTGGCCTTCCATACTTCCAAAGTGGCACAAAAACTAGCCATCCATGGCTGCAGGATCAGATAAAATTAATAACTATGGGTCAAACATGATGGCAGCCCGCCTTGGCCCACAGGCCACCAACACACTTGTTGGAGCCCCACCAGATGTTTGCCCGGGCTTGGTGTGGCACCACAGGCTAGCTGGTAGCAGCTAGCCTGTGCTGTGATCCAAGAGACCTCCAAGGTCATGGCCTTGACTTCCGTCTGTCCAATTGGGTGACAGAGGGCTATAGCGTTTGTTATAGTCTGTTATGACCAGCTATCATAGGCCGCCATGGCTTCCCATCATGGTGGGGGGTGGGGCACTGGGCGCAGAATGGAAGCGGACTGACCACACATTTCTGTGGCTCCCTGTCCTCCCCAGTGACCTGACCGCTGGCACGTTGCAGACCTGTGCTAAACTGCGGTGCCAGTGACTTCCTGGTCTGGATGGTGTGATGGCCAGATTTATGATTGCATAACCTAAGGTCAGATTTCCTTGCGAGGAGTGCTGAGCAAAGGATGAGTGCTGAGCAAAGGGTGAGCAGAATTTGTCCCTTTATTATTTTGAATCTAAGCCATGAGAAAGTTTAACATAATTTCAAGTGTAACACAGAGCCAGGTTCTTCCGCGAGGTGGGGTGGGTAGTATTAGATGTGTTAACCCATCATGCATTGTATGGAATTTGTGTCCATAGCCTAGCTCAATGGTCACCAGTCTTTTCGTGATGGTGAGCCATTTTCAAAGTTCAAGATTTATAGCCTGTGGGCAAAGTGGATGAGACAGCAAATGGAACAGCAGCACACTCCCGGGAGTGCACAGTGCATTTTAACCTTTTCCTTGCAGATTCTGAGGAGCGCTCTCTCTGTCTCTCCCTCCTCTCTCCCTCAGTATTTTGCATTTGTTTATTGAGCTGTCATGAACAACTTGAAAGGGCATCACAAGCCATGGGGTACCACTGACCTAGCTGGTTAGAAAACCAACAGACTTCCTGTGCCTACTCTTGAAAAAGGATTTTTTTTAAAACAAAATTTAGAACTGAACACAAGCATCTCCCCACTCCTAAGTAATTGTGTGCTTGGCAGCCACATAGTGAAACGTTAATACTCTAGTATTAAGGTACTCATACATGTTACTAAATAGGAAATCCAGATGGTGGAAGAAGTATCATATGTCTAACAACTTACAGCTCACTGTTTGTTTTTGGGTATTCACAAACAAGATGCTACCCTGCATGGCCACCCAGGAGCCACTGATCTGACCACTTGTCTGAAGGTTGAGCAACCAGATGCATGCTCCCATGAGCCACGGAGTACCCACGCATGGTCACGCACGGAGCACTTCCCAGTGCTCCGGGCAGGGCAGACCAAATGGATGCATGGCAACAGGTGGCAACGGAGCCCCTGCCTGTATGAATGGCAGCAACCAGCCACGCTAGCAGACAGGTCCACCACTCATAGGCACTGTGGGTGTGTGAAGTGGCTTTTGCAAGTCACAAGAAATGTCGGGGATCACTGGGGACCCCGGTTGCCCAGCGCGCATGCCTGGAATATGTCACTTGCTAAGACCAGCCCGGTGTGCTTCCCCCTCCCCCATGGTCCGTGGCAGGGGGAGCACGTGACAGCTGCCTTTGTGGCCACGGTCGCCTCACTGGGAGCCACCTATTAGAATCACTCCCATGGGTGCACAGCCACACACACACCCATCACCTTACTCATTTAAAAGCACCCATTGACTGGAATTTTCAGTGTGCATCTTTAAAAATTTCCACACATTTTATCGTTGTATGAAAATAGACAAATGGTATGATAATTTTGGAACTTGTGTTTGTGCTTTCAAGCTGTCTAGCTGATTTCAGCAGCTGTAACATCTTATTGCATCCTTAGCTGGTGAGGAAATCTCCTCCCCCTCAGTGAAAATTAGTTTAAATTCCTCATAAACAACAAACATAGTTAACAAAATAAAATAATTTGCAATTCATGGATGATTACTGGCATAAGGCATTTACCCAAACCTCCTGATGGATAATTCAGTACAATCAAAGCAGTCAGATTGCCAATTTCTCTTAGTTTTCAATCCCCAGTCAGTTTGTTGAGTATGTCCCATGTATATATACCAAAACATAAAATGGCAGTTTCTTAATCTCAGAGAGGTATTGCTTGTCTTAAAATGTTTTGATTATAGTATCATTATTGGATTTTTACTTCATAAATGTAGTATTTTTTTCAGTCTATCTTGTGTGTCAACCAGTTTTTATTTAAGGCTAATATAGGTTTTCAGCATCCTTCCCCTTAGAGTTACTGAGTTGCTATCATGGTTTATTTCTGTGACCTCATTTCCCTGTAGTCATTTTGATCATACAAGGAAGTTCTCCGCCCCCGCCCCCCCTCCAAAAGCAGAATGCTAAATGTTACTTTCTGTTCTTCTCCACAGAGAACAGGGGACACAATCAGTGGAGATTCTGAAAGGTAATTTATTTTTGTCATCTCAAACTTGAATGTTTCTAGCTATTGAAATCAGTAATAACTAGAGCTTTGAAAATTTGGTTGTGCTTTTCAGTTTTTCACAAAAAGAGATGGTTGTGGGAAAACGTAAGTGTTAATCTCACACTTTATAACAATTTCATGCATAGGTTGTATCAAGAAGAATAAATAGATTTTAGCCTAATAAAAGTTTCTTGAACATTTTTATTAAAATAGTTTTAGATAGGAATGAAATAAGTTAAAACTTTAATAAAAGGTTAATTTAAATCAAAGGTCTTCTCCTTTTTCTTTCCTTCATATCCTATTTGTAAAGATAATTTTTGCAAAGCACCTTGCAAATGAGAAGTGCCACCTACATTTTTAGAAGTTTTTTAAAAAAATTGATAGCAGGAAAAAGTCCCTTCTGTGAATGCATTGTTTATCAACATTTTAAAAATACTTAACCTGCTTGCACAAGTATATCAATAGTGCTTATCTGTTACTCGTCTTTATATTGTTCTTCCACGTTGGCAATGGATCTGATTACAAAGAAATACAAACAATAATACTATTTTGATCCGTTTACAATTAGGATGACGCATACGATATACACCTACAGCAAACAATTTTAAAATCATTTGCTATAGATGTGTCATTTGAATGACACACCAGTATCTCTTTACTCCAGGAAAGCTCTTCTATAATTTTAATGGTTCAAGTAAACCTAATTTTTTCTGCATTGTCTATAATCCATATCAGGGTGCTGTGCATAGCCAAGCAGAATTGCTCTTAAGCCTCCCCATGCTGTCCTCAGGAGGGGTCTGTTATTTTCCAGAATAAAAATAGAATAAACAGCATTTTGGGTTATCACTCTCCATCCCCACTGAAGTCAATGGAGTTCCACTGCTAAACTTGCCATTAGGATCACAGCAAGAGTTTTACGGCGGTTGCGGGCCCTTTTGTTTTGTACATATGTATACATATGTGGGCCAACCCAAGCCAGTATATCATTTGTTTTTACCCTTTGTTCCCTTTGTTCTCTCCTGCTAACTCCTCCTCGCCACCAAATGCAAACCACTACTTTTGTTCACACTGCTGAACAGCCATGTGGAAAACAAGACTAGTTGCTCTTATATTTAAGTTTTCCAAGTATTCAAAGCAAATTTTGTTTATTTTTGCCGCAATGTCAAAAGTGCAACATAACCCTCACGAGTCACGATCCATTTTCAGCCACAATATTAGAGTCCATAATAGGGAGTGGGAGAGGCAGCAGCCTATTGGCTTTCTGTAAGGTCTCAATAAGATCAGGTATTTTATTTGTATTTGGTAAAATATCAATAGCTATTAACTGATATACATTTAAAAACAGGTTTAATCCCATCTACCATAATTACTGAATATTTTTAAGACTTACATGATAGCTAAAGTATTCAGTATTTATTAAGGGTGAAATTAATTATACCTAAAATCAATACCTACTAATTGGAATGTGAAGTTAGTGGAGTTGCCGCAGCGATGTATCCCTTTGCCTTTTTGCTTTAGCACATTTGAATGAGTAGTGCAGTCAGTCATAGACCCATTAAGGCTGAAAGAAAACATTTGTTATTGAGTGCTCTAGGCAGTGTGTTACTACTTATGCTCAATGTCAAAGGCTGGAAATCTAAAATATAGGCTGAAATTTACAGATATAGGTAGCAAAATTTTATCTTTGTGATTCTGTTGGATATTGTTAGCAATTTAAAATTATTTAAGGAAATACTTGGGGATTTCAGGTTTCCCTACATCAGCTCCTTACCAGTAACTACTATTAGTAAGCTTTGTGTATAGTTAGAGCAAAGGTAACACAGGAAATGGAAAGTGAAATCACTATTAAGCCTAGTGATGCCTTTCATCCTTACCTACACTGCATATGGTAAGGTACAAAGAGAGCTTTCTCCATATAACCTCAGTCCTGGGACTAATTGGCTGCTAGTTCAGAGCCCCATATAAAAAGAGCAGGTTCAGAGCTCAGGACACTTCAGCCACACATCTTTTATTGTAACCGCATGCCCCTGTAGATGCATTTTCCAGATACAGTGGAATCCAAGCATTTCCATTTAAGCCAACCATAAGCCTGCTTTGTGCCCTGGAACTGTGCTAATAACTTTACTGGACCAAAGTTATGCAGTTATTAGATCTTTTGTCAAGAATCCCTCTCTTCATAGTCAATTTCATTTTGCTCTGACCTTTTATTTTTAATTGATCCCAGAGCATATTGTTACTTCAGTGGGTAAAAACAAACAAGACAGTAGCCCACAGTAGCCTGTCTGTTAGGTGGCCACCAGATGTTTGCCCACTTCCACTATGGGGTGGGCAGTTAGCTGCTACCCGATGCGAGTGGAGAAAGGAGGGGACCACATTGCAGACTAAGGCTGGCTCAACCAGGCTAATTCTGGCTAATGTGTGCCCTCCTGTCTGTTAGGTCCTGCAAGGTCCTGCTGAGGTCTATCAGCACCATAGAGTTGCTGGTAAAAAGCCTATAGCAGTCAAAGGAGCAACTGTGTCCCTTCCCACTTGTGTCTTCAGTTCCCTGGCCCTATCTGTGGAGCAGTGGCAGTGAGACAGCTGTTTACCCAGCTGAATTAAGAGCGGGGGCTCTGCATGTTTGTTCAGCTCTACACACTGGCCCAATGAGTGGCAGCTGCGGTGCCACTCCATGGATTGGGCAGGGGATCCAACTGACTGCTGTCTTGTTTGTTTTCACACAGAGATTCTCTTGTGATTGCATTTACAGACTGTATAGAATAAAGGATTCTATCATCCTTTATTTCAAATTAGTATATATGACCAGTATGGTATAGTGAAGTGATGGGACTTCAATGTGTGTATCTTATCCAGCTCTACTATCTTCACCTCATTGATTGTGTGAGTTGGGCACACTGTTCCAAATTAAGATTTGAATAAAGACAAGTTGGTTGAGAATCCTCATAGAACACTGAAGCAATGACTGTACTCTGGTGAAAGTTATTCTGATCTTCCTGATTGGAAGAGTTTACTCTCCACTTCTTCAAGTTCTCTACCTTCCATATCCCTAGCTGCTTCTAGATGCCTAGGTTATAGTAGCAGTGATGAATAACTCATATCTTTCAGAAGAGGAACTCACTACTATATCTATGTCTTTGTTATGAATTACAACATTTCACCTGAAACACAGTATCTTGCAACTGCACTCTGATTATATCTCTGAAAATAGGACCTTATACTACTAGCTAATTCTGTTATCTCCAACAGATCTGAAAACACTAGCCAGATGTCTATGAGAGCTTGTGATTGAGCCTCTTCTATTGTTTCCAGTTGTGGAGACAGTGGCCTGTTTCTAACAGGTGCAGGTGCATAGGGGTCTGCGTTCATGCAGACCCCCACCCACCTCCAACCATCTGCATGCACGGAGCATCCACCATTGGCACCCGTTGCTCTGTGCATGGGTGATGGGTGGAAGTGGGTGGAGTGCACACGCACCCCCAGCCACGACATTCCCATGGATGCCCACACATGTCCCCTGCACCCGCCACAGCAACTGCCACAGCAGGATTGGCGCCAGATGAAATGGTGATGGCAGTCTCACTCCCTCACTCTCACGATCCTTAAGCTTGTAATTGAACCTTTTCTATTGTTTCCAGTTGTGGAGACAGTGGCCTGTTTCTAACAGGTGCAGGTGCATAGGGGTCTGCGTTCATGCAGACCCCCACCCACCTCCAACCATCTGCATGCACGGAGCATCCACCATTGGCGTCCGTTGCTCCGTGCATGGGTGATGGGTGGAAGTGGGTGGAGTGCACATGCACCCCCACCCACCAGCCACGACATTCCCATGGATGCCCACACATCTCCCCTGCACCCACCACAGCAACTGCCACAGCAGGATTGGCGCCAGAAGAAATGGTGATGGCAGTCTCACTCCCTCACTCTCACGATCCTTAAGCAGGTCCGTCTCTCCAGCAAGAGGCACCAACTTAACAGGCATGGGGGAGAGATGGCTGCTCCACACCCTTGTCCCTCTTGCACCCCACATTCCTCCCTCCCTCCCTGAACTAGGCATCGACACAACAGGTGTGGGGGGGAAACTGGGAGGCTGCTCCACTCTCACCCCTCTCATACCCCACTTCCCTCTTCACCTCAACCAGGCAGCAGCATAACAGCTGCATCACAAAGTCATGCAACAACACCCTCCCAGCAGCAGCTAAGGCCCAACACGGAACCCTGCCGGCTCGTAAGGCCACCGCTTCTCCTCATTCCACTCCTACTGCTGCCATTGCTGCTGCTTCTCCTGGCTCCACTCCTGCTCCAGCTGCTGCTGCTTCTCCTGGTCTCCGTCCTGCTTTCGTTGCCACTTCTGGCTATTTTCATTATTTATTTATTTTTAAAAAAATTCTGTGTCCTGTCCATGAATTTCAGTAAAAATCCCCATGCCAAAATCGTCTTTGCCATTTTCAAAAGCAAAGTATAAGAAAAAATAAGAGAGGTAGTCTTTTGTCTGAGACTCAGAGGATAATGTTCTCCTTGTAGTATTCTTTGTAGGTAATGTTAAACTATTTTTAAGAACTTTGGGGCCAATCCAAGGTCCGTGTCCTTGGTGCAGACGTTTGGCATGTACAAGGATGCATCAAGCATGTGCGCATAGACCTTCGATCAGGCCCTTTATTTATTTACTGGGAAATTAAAATCATGTTATAAGGAAGAAAAAGAGAAGATGGTCTCAGACGAGACTGTAAATCGTCTAAATGGTACTGCTTTTTTGATGTAGCCCTAATGAGCTTGTTTTGTACTGGCAACAGTATTTTCTTGGAATTAGCTAGCTAATGCAGAAATAACCAGCTATTTTAGTTTGTTAAAAGAACTTTTGAGTAGGAATTTGCCTTCACAACTAGGAAATGCAGGTTAGGGCACTTTCGCACCTGCAGGAATGGGTCATTAGGAAGCTGGCATATCAGAGGCGCATCCAAATTAGCTGTGTTTTTGAGGAGGTGCGAATGCTGACAGCTGGATGAATTCCTCTGATATGTGTCTTTAGAATGACAATTGACTGACTGGATTTCACCCCTCAGTCAATCATCATTCTAAAGGTGCATATCAGAGGCATTCACCTGGCTGTCAGCATTCACACCTCATCAAATACGTGGCTAATTTGTATGCACCTCTGATCTGCCTGCTTCCTAACGACCCATTCCCGCAGGTGTGAAAGTGCCCTTAGTCAAAGTGCCAGAGATTTCTGACTCATAAGTGGATGTAATTGCCTTTAGCATCAAGGGAGTTCTACAATTCTATCAGAGATATACTGAAATTATAGATCTTTTTGTATATTCTGCTTAAAATAAATGACTTATTCCCAACAGCATAATTGTACTTACATGTCTTTTGAGACATGCTAAGTGTGCCAGTAAAAATGAAGTTGCTGTGATTGTTTACTAGACTTTTTCTGCTGTGAGGGCCAAGAGGTAGATTGCGATCCACTGATGAATCATGAGCTAATCCATAGATCACAGTGGGTGGGGAGCAGCCCCATGGAGATTGCCTCTGGGGAAGAGAATGGGACCAGCACCCCAGGAAGTGGCTCTGGCTAGGAGAGCACCTCCAGCGTGGAAGGGAAAGCTCTCTGAGGCTATATTGTCACCTGCGGCGCAAAATCCTGCCCTGACATGCGCGAGAGAAGCCGCAGCAGATCCCTGTTTGCACCGACTCTTTTCCAGTCGGCTGGCTCCTCCGGGCTGCCACGTCTTCCCTCGCCCGTCCCGCTGCCGCCACTGCTGCCGCAGGTGAGAATATAGCCTGAGGTGAATGTGCATCTTGACTCCTGAGACAGGTTGCTGGGGTGCCTTAGAATTGGGAGTCAGCAGGATGGGTCCAGACTTGAAGCTCCAGAACCGGTAGGAGTGACACTGGTAGATTTAAAGCCTGGATCAAGTGAATTGCATGTACCATAAGTGTGGCCACTCCTTCTTTACTGTGTAATAATTACTATTGTAATAAATAGGTCTGTAAATTCAGGTTCTTGTCCTTCTCATTATCTTGTTAAACAATAAAAATTCAGTTTATCAGATGAACCAGCTTTGTGGATTCCCTGTACCACACTGTACCACACTACACTATCAGCATACCCTTCAATTCCTCAAGAATTCAGATCATTGCAAGGTCAGTGCACTTCATTTCAGGGGATGGCCTTCCATCACTCACAGTTCCATTCTTTCTCAGTCAAAGGATCACTCTCAATGTCATAGACAGAAAGGGACTATTAAATCATCAGGATTTCAGCTGTGATTAAGAAAAAACAGGCAAATTTGGGTGAATT
Source organism: Sphenodon punctatus (assembly GCA_003113815.1). Taxonomy (NCBI): domain Eukaryota; kingdom Metazoa; phylum Chordata; class Lepidosauria; order Sphenodontia; family Sphenodontidae; genus Sphenodon; species Sphenodon punctatus. The sequence goes on from QEPC01009705.1 coordinate 2,327,292, forward strand.
TAGTGCCATTTTAGGTTTCTTCTTTATGTCAAGTATTCAGCTGGGGCAGTCCACTGAAGGAAATTGCAGTTCAGAACCGTTTCCAGTTCGGATCCTGCAGTTTCCAGATTTAAATATGAATCTGTATTATGGATTACATATTATCTAATCTATTAAAAAGGTTAAAATAATTTTTTTAAACACCTGTGCACACACAAATGGCTGCCAGACCATTCTGCACATGTGTAGCCTTTCCTAAAATTATGGCAGTGGTGTCACTGCCATTTTGGAAGAGGACAGCCGATCTGTGCATATGAAAAATGGCTGCTGCGCATGCGCGGACCGACTGACCTTTTCCAAAATGGCAGTGATGCTGCTGCTGCCATTTTTTAAAGGGGTGTGCATGCGCAGAATGGTCCAGCAGCCAGTTTGAGCATGCACAGTAATTATTTATTTTTTAAAAAAAGCAGTAGTTATGAACCAAACTGCAGCAGGTATGTTGTGCTTCAGTACAGAATGATCCGTAATGGCCTGTTATGAACAACTACTGATCAAATCCAAATCTGAATGCCCACCCCTAGCAACATCATATTGCAAAAGTTAGAAAAACTAGCCTGCAATTCATTTTTTAGCTGTTGGAGGTGAAAGTTCACACGAACTGGAATCACTTAAGGTAGTCTTGGGGTGTTTTTAAACGAAATGCTACCCCGCATGGCCACTCCGGAGCCATGCATCCACCCACCTGTCTGAAGGTGGAGTGTGGGGATGCACGTTCCCATGAGCCATGGAGCACCCGCTAATTCCCCCACACAGAGCACTGCCAGGAAATCTGAAGTGCTTCATGCAGGGCAAGTAAAATAATTCCATAGCAACAGGCAGACATGGCGCCCCTTCCCATATGAATTGGGGCAGCCAGCCATACCAGCAGACTGGTCTGCCGCTCATAGGTGCTGTGGGCGGGGTACACAGCCTTTGCAAGGCCTTTGAGAGCCAATGTGGTGTAGTGGATAAGGTGATGGACTTGGACCAGGCTGAGAGGTTGTGACTTGCCCAAGGCCACCCTGTGAGCCAAGGTTCAAATTAGGGCTGAAGCGGAAAATCCTTTTCCCATGCCAATATTTCATTCTACCATTTCAAAATTGCCCCTGACTTTCCACAGCTTTTTTGCTGGCATTTCACACCATTTGCTTTCCAACATCAGAATTATCGGAAAGTGTCAGAATAATCTCGGAAAGTATCAGAATAATTTTGGGAAGTGTTGGAAGAAACATTGTTCCGCTACTTTCGAACCGTGACCACATGTCGGAAAGTGCCAGCCGAAATTGCAGAAGATTGCAGACAAAAGTAGCAGAATGAATGTGTCTATCGCACCATGCCGCTCATAGGGTGTTTTCAGATGTTACGAGATCACGCTTAACCACAGTGAACCACGCTCAATCCCGCGGCGGGGCCAAAGAGCCATGAACGTCTGTTAGGCAGCCGCCAGATGTTCACCACGCTCAATACCCACATGGGGTCAATTTCAACCACGCTTCCTGGGCTCCCCGGTGCAAAATCTCGGGAAGCGTGGTCAAAGAGATCCACACCAGGAACCAACAAAAAGTAACGTCTGGACGCCAATCCCTGGGCGGAACCAAAGGAAACGATCCCCAGCCGTGGACAATGCACCCAGCGTCGCTGCCAGGCAACCAGCAACAACACAACCACTGGAGGGAGATTTAAAGGGAAATCTGCAGCAGGGAAGCGTGGCAGGATGGAGTGAGAAGGGAGGCGGAAGAGAGCGGTGGGCGAGAGAGCGACGGTGCTGGAGGAGGAGGAGGCAGGGGCAGTGGTGGAGGGAGCGCAGGCGGAGGAGGGGGAGCCAGGGGTCGTGCTGACCATGGAGGAGGTGCAGGGACAACACCCGCAGCAGCAGGCGGGACACGACACCCCGGGGACATCAGCCGGAACAGGGCCGGAGGAGGCACCCAGGAAACGGGTAAGGGGAAACAAGGGAAGGGTAGTCGGGGCACCGGGGGGGTATGGGGAAAGCCCGGGCTCCCACCAGGGAGGAGGGGGAAGGGGGTGCCACGCGAGGGGCCAGGGCATGCACCAAACCCTAACCCCCTACCCCCTGCCTCCCGCAGACATGGAAGAGCGCCCGGGTGGACGAGCCCCCGGAGGACACCGGACCAGCCCAGGAGGAGGAGGAGGATGAACAACAGTGGAGAAGAGGGAGGAAGGCGTACCACAGAGGGGGCCAGTGGGGCCTCCAGGAGACCCGGGACTTCATTAGGATATGGGGGACCCTGGAGTACCAGCTGGAACTCACGCTCAACCAGCGCAACGAGCATGTCTACTAGGACATAGTGCGGGACATGGAGGCAGCGGGACATCAGCGCACAGCGGCACAGTGCCACTCAAAGGCCAAGGAGCTGAAGAGGGGGTACAAGGCCATCCGGGACAACAATAAGCGGTCCGGACATGGAGCCCGGACCGCCCCATTCTACGATGCCCTGGACCGCATCCTGCATATGAAGGGGTCCATAGTCACCCCACGGCTCGTTGGGAGCGCTGTGGTCCAGGGCAGGGAACGGGCCAAGGAACCCCCTCCCCTCGCTGCCCCACTGGTAGGCACAAGCTCCAGGGCCCCGGATCCTCAGGAGGAAAGCCCTGGGTCCCCCAGCACCTGCAGGCCCCCCCCCGGACAGCATCCCAGAGAGCACCCACTCCCAGGCTGGGCAAGCGGAGTCCGAGGCCGGCACCCTCATTACCCTCAGCCAGTGGTCCATGCGGGAGCACCCCCACTCCCACACTGAGGGGCCGGCCTCGGAAGGATCCGAGACCGACATTGAGGGAAAGCGGGTGACCCGGAGGGGGGAGGCACCGGGCCCACAGAGGCAGGGGCCAAGGGGGGGATGGATGGGTCAGGCCCAGCCCCAGCCCGAGCCCCAGCCCCCCAATACCAAGGCAGGAGGGGGCCCAGTCCCAGGTCGGCCACCCGCACACCCCAACACCCACAACACCCCCCTACTTGCCCACAGGCCACGGGGACACCCCAGGACCAGACCCCGGTGAGCGAGCAGGCAGCCGCCGAGGAGACCCACTAGCAGGCACAGGAACCAGGTGAGGCAGGCGACCCGGTAGGGAGGGCACTCCGGTGTGCAGAGACGGGTTCCCCGGACAGTCGGAGGGGGTGAGAGGGGCCGGGAGTGCGGAGGGGCCTGGAAAGACGCTGCCCCATCGTCGCCAGGGGTCAGGGTCATGATCAGCCTAACCCTCTCGTACCCTCAGGGCAACCCCGGCAGCCAGCATCCCCGGGGCCCCATCGCAGCGCATGAGGGAGCACTGGGCACGGGTCCGCAGGAGGAGGGAGGACCAGGCGGAGATCGTCCGGACCTCAGAGGAACAGGGGGAGAGGATGATAGCGTCCATGGACTGGATGGAGGCGGCTATCGAGCGGTCCCTGGAGTGGGCAGAGGCGAGGGACCAGAGGCTCCAGGCCGAGGTGCGCCTGGAGCGGAGGCGGGACCGCCGAGAGCACAGCAGGCAGGTGGAGGCGCTCGGGAGGCTGGAGCAGGCCATCACAGCCATGGTGCAGGAGCACTCTGCAAAGATGGATAGGTCCCACGATATTGGGACCTCCCTGCTCCTGCACGCTGGCACAATGTGTGCCTATGTGATGACAACAGTGCCCCCGGGCACCCTGCCTGCCCAGGGCCCCATGCCAGACCCCTCGGCACCCCCGCCCCCTGCCAGCCCCCCGCCCCCAGGGGCCACTCATCCACCTCCCGGTGCCCCCCCCCCCGGCCTCAGGAGGGTGCAAGCACCACGCAATACACACACCATTATCTCACCAACTGAAACATTTAAATCCATATGCCAATGCTTGGAGGTACAGGAAGATGTCAACGCAAGGCTGACTAAAGATATGAACTCGTTCAAAGAGCACTTGGGGCAAAGTTTAAAAAAGAAAGAAAGAAAAAAAAAATCTACACAGAGCACAGGGGTAAACCAGAAAGCAAAGTGGTGGCTCAAGTTAACGCCTCCTCCTGAGGGAATGCTAAGGTTATCACAAGATGCTACCTTGCAATTAATACCCAACAACAGGCATCACCACTTATATAAGCTCCTGTACTTAATTTCTATTCACAATGTGCTTCTTTTTAAAAAAATTCTAGTAGCCATTTCATTCTGGAGTGAGAAGCTGGTTACTTGCTTGCAGTCCATCTAAACCCATATTTCAGAAAAGCCCAACAGACCCGACTCTTCCTTGCGCGTAACATCAGATACTTTTAAAAATTGCTAGAATCAACTCTCAGTTTAACCTAAAGGTGAACATCTCTTTTGCTGACACTTCTTACAGCAGCCAAATTTTAAAAAGTTCAAAATTATTTCAAACGTTTTGTAAAATATACCTATTTTTCCTTGCACTCTGGACACTAGCTGCCATTATTACTTTTCTGGACAATTGAGAGATATGTACTCAACAGATCAGTTATTAAAAAATTGCAGCAGTACAGGTCTGCTTCATAGTTTAGAAAAACTCACTACATAGAGCCTGTTTTCATACAGCCATTAGGAGGCTTAATAAAAAATGATTTTAAGATAAATGCATTTTCCATCTTGAAAAAAATAATAATGAAAGGCTTTAGGCATCACCTCCAGTTTAGCACCAACCTAAACATACATTTTAGAATCATTAAATCCTGTAAAATAGACTGTTTACTCAAAGGTGGAGGTGGAGACTATATCAAAGAAAAACATAACTTGCAGGCATCTTGTATACTTATCACCACTACAAGCTCCTAACCAGCAACTCATTCTCTGTACTCTGAGTGGGAACATGGGCTTAATTTGTGGTAAGTAGAATTCTTAAGCTTCCTCCCAAGCATTAGTTTCACTGAGGAGATTTTGGAGGGGTGCTCTGTTCTTTATTTAAGCGTTTCCCAATGGCTGGAGGGGGCGATCTGCGTCCTGACTGTCTCCTCTGGTCTTTGGGTTGTCCTGAATTCGACTTTGCAGGAGGGGGTTCTCTGTTTTTCTCTATTGTTTCTGTGGGTTTTCTTTCATCTTTCCCACAGCCTACAGTGTTTGGCTTCTGCTCTTTCTGGGGCTGCAATGGAAGTGGATCCTTAGTTGTCCTCTGGCAAATCTCTGCATAACTAGGTTTTTGCAATTCTATGGCAGCCCCGTTGACTTGTACTGATTTGCACGCAGTACTGAGTGTGGAGGAAAGCCGTTCCGAACTCGGTGGGTCTCTCTGCTGCTTATCCATGACCTTGGAGTCTTCAGGAGACTGGGATGGGGAAGAAGACCTTTCCAATGTCCCTGGCAAAGCAGAAGATACTGGCAATGATGGTTCCCGAGGAATTCCTGATGGGATAGTGTTTGTACTTGCATCCACATTGAGATTCCTTTCCTTTGACGTTCCTATTACCACACTGGATAATCTGTTCTCAAACAAGTCTTCTGTCTTTAAATTGCCGGCAGCTCCAGGTAATGGAGGGAAGCTGGACAACCCCAATTCAAAACTAGGAGATGGTGGCTTCGGAGGTGGCAGAGACTGTGTTTGACCTCTGGTGAACTTGTCCTCCCTCTTCTTTCGGTAGCCATACGAGTTTTTCCTTCCTCCAGCTAAGCCAGGGGAAGAGTCAATGGACATTTGTTCCACTCGTCCAGTTCCTATATCCCTCTTGGTATAGCTTGAAGTATTTTGTATCCGTGTCCTGTTTTGTCCAGGTTGCCTTGCTTGTGGACTCCTGACACCATTAATTAAACCATCGGCAGAAAAGTTGAATATCGTAGGACTGTCTAAAAGCCCAGGTCCCCTTTCTGTAGTGGGTATCGTATGCCGTAGATGCGATTTGCTAGGATTCCTGTTTCTGGGAGAATACTGTCTAAGGGAAGTCAGGGGAGAAGCAGCTGGCTTGAAGGTTGGAGATGTAAATCCATTGATAAATCCAGTATTTGGAAATGGCGTTACCAATGATGGATCAAGATAGCTGTGTGCAGTTGACCAGGTCTGTGGGGTAATCAAGCTGTACAGAGGAAACTGCTGCTGGGGACTGTATACTGGAGGTAAATAAAATGATGTTGTATAACGCTGTTGTGTGTAGAGGTTAATGTCCAGAGGTCTATATCCATTCTTAGGCAAAAATGTGTTTCTAGCTATCGCCTTTGCTTTTATTCTTGCCTTAATAGGTTTTCCTTGGAATGTTTTCACTTCTTCTCTAAGATATCGGTACGCCTGTTGTGCATCTGCTTCCGACTCAAATGTAATAAACCAATTGTCATTATAGGCAAATTCACAGTTAATAAACTTAGGCAAGTGATCTCCTTTGAAGAGTGCTTCGACCTCTTCAATTGGGGTCGATTCAGGTACTTCATGTAAAATCACAATGCAGCGATTCTGATTTGGCCTGACTTTCTCTCCTTTCTCATTTACTTGGACTAAAGGCAATGATCTCAGCACTTTAACGATCAAATCCATGTCAGTACTGAGTTTCTTGACGTGATCAAGGTTAGCTACTGTCATTATTGGCACATACTGATCACTGTCCATCTGTGATATGAGGTACATGTCGCTGGCAAGATTCTCCCTAGATAAGCAGAACTCCAGTGTTTTTTTAAGCACTTCTCGTAAGTCTTCCTGACCTTCTGGCTGCAATAACTAATTTCCTCCCATCTGAGTGGTTTCATGTATAGATTCATACTCTGAATGATTGAGAGCCAAAGTGTTCATATCTGTTTGGTCCGACACTGGAACGGTTAGTGATGACTCATGCAGTTCTGTTAACACTGCATTTTGATGCTTTTTGTCACCATCACCATTGGCATCCAACCCTTCTTTGCATTAGGATTTAACTCTGAAACCTTAGCTGATTCATTTTGATGAGGATTTTTTCCACCTGAAAATAAGCTCTTTTGGCGTGTCATTCAAAACTCTGAACTAGTGTCCAAGGAGTCAGATTTTTCACCGTCTACATTTTGTAGTCCGGAGTAGAAATCAAGATGAGAACTGTCTTTAACTTCTTGTACTTGCTGCACCTGCGGTTCAGCCACAACTTTAGTGTCCTGATCAGAAGTCATGAGCTGTCTGCTTTTTGGCTCTTCTGAGAGAACTTTACTGATCACTTCTGCAAGCTGTTACCAACAGCCACTGCCAGGCTGAGTCCCGTCGCCGCCGGGTAAGTAGAGGGGGGAAGGGGGGGTCTCTGGCCGTGGGAAAGGGGGGCTTCGTGCCGCCACCGGGTCCCGGGGGGGGAGAGGGGAGAGCAGCGGGGTCCGGGCTGGTGGGGGGAGGTGAAAGGAGGGAGATGGCGGCAACAGCGGTGGGAGGGGAGGGAGCGCGGAGAAGCGGGAAGCAGCAGCGGCGGCGGTGGGACATCCGGGCATAGAAAGGGGAGATGGTCATGATCCAGGCATCGTGACTCCGGCTGGAGTTGCCCGTGAAGATGTCTATGAACCGGCCCCGGTGATCCACAACCGCCTGCAGCTGCAGGGAGTGGTTCCCGTGCCGGTTCACATACTCTGCAGCCTCCCCTGCTGAGGGGCGGAGGATCTCAACGTGGGTGCCGTCCACAGCTCCCATGCAGTTGGAGAAGCCTCCGGCCATGAATCCCGCCATCACAGCCTCCTGGTCCACCAGCTGGATTGTTCTGTCCAGGAGCACGCCCTCCACAGCCTCGCACACATCCCGGAGGATACAGGCTACCGTGGTGAGCCCTACACCAAAGTGCTGGGACACGAACTGGCAGGAGTCGGGCGTTGCCAGGGCCCAGACCCCTATGGCCACCCGCTGGACCATGGGGATGGGGGTCCTCATGGAGGCGTGCTGTCGCTCCAGCCAGGGCGTCAGGAGCTCCGCTAGCCGCAGCAGGGTGAGCTTGTCCATCCTGAGGTGGGCCCTCCAGGCTGCCTCGTCCCACTGGGCCAGCGCCTTCGCCCACCAACCCTGTGGGTGCTCAGCGACCCATAGGTGCCTCTCAATGGGCATAGCGAGCAGAACGGCCCGGCACATGGTCTCCCTCTCCCACAGGAGGCGCCTGGCCGCCTCGCGGAGTGCCTCGGGTCTGGTCCTGCGCCGGCTGATGCCCTGCCAGTCTGCCCCGGATAGCCTCTGTGCCCTGAGCCGGGCAAGGGCTCTCCTGCGGCCATGGTGCTCCCTGCGGGCCCTTGCAGCTCTCCAGGCCAGGGAAACCTGCAGCCGGGCGGCCAGGTAGACCTCTGCACCAAGGAGGTGCAGCTGCTTGGTGTGGTCGTGTTACCACTCGGCTGCGAGCGCGAGGTGCATCCAGTAGGCGGCTGCCCTGTCCCGCTCCATGGTGGTGGGGGCCCCGGGGGCTGGGGGACGCCTATTATGGCCCTCCACTGGGCAGCCGTGCGGGGGGCCATCCCCCAGCCAGCTGGGCCCCCCAATGGGGTGCTTGGGTCTGTGGGTGTGCCCATGGTTACACGTGCTGGCTGCGCATGGGTCCTCGTGCCTGCATGGGCATGCGGTTCCGTGCGCTCCTTGTGCAGCTGCATACCTTCACCCATCAACCCCCCACACCCATGGCTGTTTTCAACACCATGGCCTTGCCTTCCCGATTAGCTGTTATGTGAGTGCTATTGCGCTAGGCAGCTGTGCCAGGTCCGCACCCCACACCTCGCTCTGTTGTGCTACAATGTTGCAGTCCGTGGATGCTTTTCCTGGCCTTGGGACCCCTCGGAGGCCCTTCCGGCCCTGGAGGGTTTGTGTGCCCCCCTGTCCATGGTGTTATTCTCCCTGTCTTGCTGGACCATGGCTGGGTGTCCGTCCACCGGGCTCCCGCTTCCTGGTCCCCATGGGGCCCCCTATATCTGGACCTTCCGCGAGACCATGTCTCTTTGCGACCTGTGGCATACCCGAGCCGTGCAGCTGCTCCTGGGCAGCCCGGCCAGCCGTGCGCGTGCCTTTGAGAGCTTGAGCTCCGGAATTCACTACTTCGGCTATGAGGCGAGCGCTCGTGACTTCCGGCTGCATACGGAGACCCTGGGGCTGGTTCGCTTCCCTGATGGACGCATCCCAGACAAGCGGTGCTCTCATGTGCCCTGGTCCGGGGCTGAGACCGTGTCTGCGCTGGGTGTGTGCGGGCTGGGCACCTACACCATGTGCCTTGCTGAGGGTGGCCCTGCCTTGGCCATGTCCTACTTTGCCTGTGTTCACGGGGCGCGTGGGTACCAGTGCACCTGTGCAGCAGTGAACCACCGGCTGCTGGAGCTGGGACATCTTCCTTGGCCCCCTTCTGCTGCCTGCTGTGTGTCGGAGCCTTCCGCGGCAGAGATGTCGACCCTGTTGGGTGTGTGGTCCCGTTTGGACATCCAGCTGGGTCTCTCCATGCATGATCCCTTCGAGGCCTACTACCTGATCGCCCACCACATGTCCGTGCTGGGGTACCGCTGGGGCCTGGGCCCGCGGTGGCCCCCAGCGGCTGCCTGTGAGTCCCGGTGTTCCTCCCGGCCCTCCAGTGTCCTGCCCCCGTGTGGGCTCCCACCCCTGTCCGGCGGGGCTGGTCCCCACTGGCCGCTCCCTCCCTGATGTCTCTGCCATGCTGTGGTGACGCCTTCTTCGCAGTGTGCTGCTGCGCCTGCCTCTGGCCCCGGGCCCCCTCTGGGCCCCACCCCCCAGTCTGCCTGCACACCCAGGGTTCCCCTCCGTGGTTGCCCTCCCTGGTGCCTGAGTGCGATGCTCTGCATGGCCTCACCGACCCACCTGTGTTCAGCTATCTGTCCCCACCCGCCAGCGCTGCCACCTGCTGCCCGCCCCCCCCTTGGGTGCTTGTGTGACCTGGGGGTTCCAGGACCCCCGGACTAGCCCTCGGTGCTTCCTCTAGGGGGGTGTGTGTGTCCTTGGACCTGCAGCGCTGCACCGGCTGTCCTGGATGCCTTCCATTGGCCCCTCTGCGGGTGTGGGGTCTCCGTGTGCCTCCTGGACCGTTCCCACCCGGCTCGCTGTGCATTGCGAGCCCCCACTGTGCCTTGGTCCCGAGATCCTGCCCCCCCCTTTCCGAGACTGCTTGTGTTGCTGTGGGGGCACCCGTGCGGACTGTGCTGCTGTAGGGGTGGGGGTTGCTGATGCCTGTGTCCTGCCCTGCCCTTTTGCGGTCCCCCCCTTGCTCCCGTTGTGCCTTGTGTGTTGTCCGGGCACCCGTGCCCCCCTTCCCTTCCTTTCCCTTGTGTGTGTGTGTGTGCCCGGGCGTGTGCTCGTGCTGTGTGTTCTGCTGTGCCTCCGCTGGCTGTGTGCCTGCTGTGTGTGGTACCTGTCCGACTCTTCTCCCTCTCCCCCCTCCTTTCCCGTTTCCCTTGTGTGGGTGTTCCCTTTTGTGCCTTTTGACTTCGTTTGCCCTCAGACGGCCATGTCTGTTTCCCTCCTCTGCCCGGTGGATTCTGGGTGTTTTGACCACGGCTGGGAATCAGCTTTACGTCTGTTGCACTGCCCTGGGCCGTGATCTGGCAGCCCGATTCCCGGCCGTGGTCCCGGTCCCGTCACGTCTGTTCGGGGCTTTTATTTGCCCCGGGGGGTGGTTGTTTTGTTCACCCCCACTGGGAATCCACTGTGGTGAACCGACTGCCCGTAACGTCTGAAAACACCCATAGTGGAAGAGCTCTTTCCATTGGAAACAGCTACTGCAGTGGCTTACCGTTTCAGCTCTAGTTCAAATCCCTCCCTAGCCATGAACTTACTGGGTGGCCTTAGGCAAGCCTCAGTTCCCCATCTGTAAAATGGGAATGTGTGTGTGTCTGTCTTTTTTTGTGTTTCCCCTCAACTTTGTCTGCATTACGACACTTTTACACCTGTAGGAATGGGTCGTTAAGAAGCCAGCAGATCAGAGGTGCATACAAATTAGCCACGTATTTGATGAGGTGCGAATCCTGACAGCTGGGTAAATTCCTCTGATATGCATCTTTAGAATGCTGATGGACCAAGGAGGGAAATCCAGCCAGTCAATTGACATTCTAAAAATGCATATCAGAGGAATTCACTCAGCTATCGGCATTCGCACCTCATCAAAGAAGCAGCTAATTTGTGTGCACCTCTGATCTGCCAGCTTCCTAATGACCGATTCCCACAAGTGTGAAAGTGCCCTTAGATTGTAAGCCCACTGGGCAGGGACCTGACTCCAAAAAAATAAAAATAAATCTGTGACTGTAAAGTGCTGCGTATAGAAATAATAAGTAGTAGTAAGAACTGGCTGGGAACTCTGGGAAACCTGGGTTCCCCAACATTCTCACTGGGAACATGTAAATTGCAAGGCCAGCCCAACATGCTTCTCCCTCCCCCATGGTCTGTGGCAGAGGAAGCATGTGGCAGCTTGCCTCCATGGCCGGGGAGCCACCTGTTTGAATCCATCCCCATGCACTGACTCCACCTGAGTGGCTGTTCCACAGCTGTGCCACTCAGTGACCACGTACCTCCCCCATCACTTTGCCGTGAACATCTGTTTGACTTAAGTTCAAATAAAGACATAGTACAAAAGAAACAGTGTCAGTTAAAATACATGACTTTAAGAGGACATTTCTGTTCAAGGAACAGCTCTGTTACAAGTTCAAAGGTCTTAACATCTATAAGATATAATATATGCTCTAAGTATTATTGCTATGGTTGACTCAATGCATTACATAGGATATACATTCATATTACCCAGTCCTTTACCCCATTCTGTCAGATGGATATGAGATAAGCTCCAAAGAGGGAACTGTTTCTGAAAATCCATTTCTCCTCTCCCTTCTTATAGAATGAAGTTTGCTTGGAAGTCAGCTAAAAATGACGTCAGGTCAAAACTGCTGACAGGGAGGGTTTTCTCAAAATACATAGTAAGAAGCTTGTTGATACGTTCTAAAACAGGTGTCTATCATCTAAGATAGGATTAACAATGAGTAAACTCCAAACAAACAAGGCCTCTTCCTGCCCTGCTTGGGAGTCACGTATCTTGAAACTGGTCAACAGAAAATGTTAATTTCTTTAAGAGACAGACTTAATTGTATCTTCTGTTCCAGTATACAGGCTGATTTTCCAGTATCTGGTCAAGAGTTCAGTAGGAAGGTCACTATAGGACAGCTATTTAGGAAGTCATCATACAGAGAGGCTAATTCTGATTTCCAATATATTGAAACACAAAAGGTCAAAAATATATGCCTATATACAGGATACATGACAAATTTGTTATGAAAATTTAGACTGAATTAAGTTGGTAAATGCATTTAATTCATTTCATATAACATGTTGTACAAATTTGTATTAAATTACTTCCTTTAAAAATAGTGTTGTATATCTGAATATGTTACAATATGACTTAGTCTTAGCTCCAATCTGTCCTAAATTCCTGTTTGTTGCCATGTTTCCATCTTGGAACTCGAGACTGTCTAGAATAGGCTGGATTTTGCGCCCTGACATGCACGAGAATAAGCTGTTTAGAATAGGCTATTAAAAACTATCTGGTTAATCCAACTGGTCTCTCTGTTGGACCAGAATTATCTATTGCCCACTGCGCCTGGACTACCAGACACAGGTGGTGGCCAGTAGTGCTTTTTACCAACTGAGGAAGCTGTGTCCCTTTCTTTCTGATTTGGCCACCATCATCCATACTTTCATCACATCGAGGCTAGACTACTGCATTGCGCTCTATGTGGGGCTGCACTTGGTGAGTGTCCGGAAGCTGCAGCTGGTGCAGAATGAGGCAGCTCAGCTCCTTTTGGGGGTGGGTTGCCTTCAGCACATTACACCTGTGCATTAGTCTGCACTGGCTATCTATAGCTTTCCGGGCACAATTCAGGGTGCTGGTTCTGACATTTAAAGCTTTAAACCAGGGGTGGGGAACCTCAATGTGGCCCTCTGCAAATGTGGCCCTCTGCAAGTTTTTATGTGGCCCATTTCCAGTGCCTGGATCTGGCCCCTGGATCCATTCTCTACCACCAAGCACTGAAAAACTGATCTCATGATAATGGAGCACAGAGGAGAGCGTGCACACAAGGATAGGGGACAGATCCATGGCTCAGATCCATGATCTGGGCCCTCCTTTTCTTGAATAAACCTGTTAGACACCCCCGCTCCCAACCTCTATGTGGCCCTCGGAGCTCATACTAATATTCAGTGTGGTCCCCAGAACAGAAAGGTTTCCTCACCCCTGCCCTAAACGGTCTAGGCCCCACATTGCGACCCCTGCAGTTGGCCGGCAACGCTCTCTTGTGGGTGCCACCTGCTAATCTTGTTTGTACAACAAGGGCTCACAGAGAGGCATTCTCACTTGCTGCCCATATGCTGTGGAACTACTTTGCCCCGGAAGTCCATCAGAGCCCAAGCCTGAGCATTTTCCGGAGGCAGTGCAAAACCTTTTTTTTTTTTTCAAAGCATTTGGCAGGTGAGTAGAGGTTTACAGCTTTTGTTGGTTCTTTTTCATAAGTTATGTTTTTCTGAAAATACAAAGCCCTGAAGAACTTATGGTAAATGCGTTGGCTACTCAAGATTTTTGAATATGCAGCTTGGATGATTTTTTTACTTTTGTCTTCATAGTCTATTCAGTTATAGACATTTAGCTGTTTATGACCATCACTTAATACTAAGCAGTAGGGCTGAAATTCCGATTCCAAAATTTTTCGAATTCCACCAAAATTGGCCATTTTGTTTCAGAAACCTTTTTTGCAAAAAGAAAAATAGCTTTTTGTTTCAGCTATAGAGCTGAAATTTTGTTTCCAACATTTTTTGATTTCCACAAAAATTGGCCATTCCATTTCCGCAATTTTTTTTGCAAAAAGGAAAATAGCTTTTCATTTCAGCTCTACTGAACAGAGCCTCCTAAATCTTTGAGACAGCTCTGCTGCCTACTAACTCTGGGTGTTAACACACAGGCTAGGAGCCTGCTGGACCCTGAAGTTGCTCCATGGTTTTCCTCCCCCAGCCCCCAACCACGACCACCTCCCACAGATGCCTTGCACGGACCCTATGAGGATCCCCAATAGACAGCCTGGCAGTTCCCCTGGCTGCAGTCTGCCTGCATGCCGTCCCCCCTCCACCTTAGAGTTGCAGTTGCTTCCATGATCTCTCTAGCCTGCGACCGCAACTTTATTGTGGAGAACACAGCCCACCCCAGTGCCCATCCCCCATCAGATGGGAGACAGCCCCAGGACAGCACATTGCTATGGTTCAGGCTGGGTTACCCCGCACAGCATGCCCTGCCTTTCTGGGGATGATTCTGTACAGAACTACCCTGGCCCAAACAAGGGCAAACATCTGGTGGCCAGCCTACACATGGGCAGGTCTACCCAGGGGGCAAAGGGGAGCCAATGTAGGGCCCCGTCTCATGTGATAATACTCTCCCAGTATTCAGGGCATTCGAAAATAGGGTAATTGTTTAAATGTAAATTTGTCTTTTCATAACACATAAATTCATTAGTTCAGAATATCCCATCCTGTCAGTTGATTATCACTCCCAGTTTCTCTGTGTTTATATTATGAGCCTAAATAAAATATTTATTATAAGTTATTTTTGTACCTGTGATGCAGATTCAGATGGACAGCTGCCTCTGAGGATAGTAGCCATATTCAGGAGTAGGACAGGAGGATAAAAGATGTAACTGTTAGCAATGATAGGTAGGTTTGGGGGGTTGTCATGGATATCAGAATGTTTGTGAAAATCATGAATTTCCATTAATTCACATGAATTGTGTGAACTGCAGTCTTGGCTGTGGTTGCTGGAGCCGAGTCGGAGCCTATTAACAGTGTGGACACAGTGTGGCAAGTGTGTGAAAGAACACTTGCTCTGGTTCTTTGGTGTGGCAGCAATAATGTTAGAAGAAGCATGGGACATTGATTCTTGCATAGTGTTAAATGGTTAGAATATCAATCCCAGATGGAGATTATTTTCTGTATAAAGTCAGTCCTTCATTTCCTTGTTATCTTTGGCCAGGAACTCATGTCACTTACTCAGCAGTTGCCTATGGGCTTCAGTGGGGCTACTTTGGAGTAAACCAAAGTAGCCCCACTGAATTGCAACCTAGATCTGCAAGAACTGGCCATGACATTGTTTTCTGTTGTTTTGACAATTACATCAGATTTGTGTCAATCAAAACCCAAGATTATCAACGTACAGTAGTTCTGTGGCTCTGTGAATCTGATCTTCCTTCTCTTTCTGAACTTCCAAATGGTTTTAGCCTCTCTGGCTTCTCTGTTTCATATCAGCTCCAGTTTTTCTGTCAAGTAGGTTAGATTAAGGTGCACAGCTTCTTGTTATCTGCTGTGAAAAGGGAGAGAATGAGGAACCTACTTTAGGTGTGTTTTGACACGTCTCCTGTTGATGTGATAATACAATCCTCTGGAAGACTCAGACTGAAAGGGGAAAGGTTCTGAATGCTACATTAGGAAGGCATTGGCAGTATAACAGATTAAGAGAGTTCACAAGACTGTTAAGAAATCTGACCCAGGACAGCAAGAATGAAAGAAAATGTTTAGTATTTGCTCTCATGTAACGAGAGCATGTATCACCCAGTCTTCTCAGATTAAATTTTGACCACAGAGCTGTTTAAACTACATATGTGCATGTAAGGATTCTAATATACTGAGGGAATAAAGACTATGAAACAACTTATCTTGCTGTGAACTATAAAATTAAATAGGAGGAATTAACAAAATTCAAAATTTTATTGTGTTGAAATACATTATTCTTTAAAAAAATAGAGACAATTCAAACAGCTGTTCTACAGCTAATACATCATATAATACAGTTGGATTTTAAAACCAATGTCACACAATCCCAACCTAAATTTTGTTTTTCTTCACAGAGAAGCACAGAAAAATGCTGCTATATGGAAATGAAAATGTTACAATTTTGCATTTGATATATCTACATTATAAGAACATAAGCAGTGCCATGCTGGGTTAGACTAGTGTTCCATCCATCCCAATGTCCTGTCTCTAGCAGTTACTACCTTCAGTCAATTCAGTGAAGTACATAAGCCAAAATGAAGTGATCATTTTTCTGCTCACCCAGCTCCCAACAGTAGAGGTTACGTCCCCCAACCAACTTGACCAATAGCCATTTATGGACCTAGCCAAGAACTCTCTGTCAGAATATCTTCTGACAACAAGTTCCACAAGTTAATTGTAAACAGAGTGAAAAGTATTTCCTTTTATTTATTTTAAATCTGCTGCCAGTTGATTTCATTACGTGTCCACTAGTTTTAGTATTTTTAGAGAGGGTAAATATTAATAACAGCTCTCTATTTACTTGTTCCACGCCACTCATGATTTTGTAAACTTCTATCATATCCCCTCTCAGTTGTCTTTTCCCAAAGCTCAAGGTGCCTACAAAGCTAGCCGCTGTGTCCCCTTGAAACCTTCAAGCCAAGTTTGGTTGTTTGTTTTTGTTTCTGTATTTATTTATTTACTTATTTAATTATTTATTTATTTATTTTGATCCCGCCTCTTCTGCCCACAGCAGCTCAAGGCGGCTAACATCAACAAAATAAAACATAAATACAATAATAAATATAATATTAAGTGTTTTAAGGCATGTATGAGTATTGGGAGAGTATCGGGTTTAATTTATATTGTCTTGGTTGTATACGAGTAGTGGCTGAGTAGTTAAAACACTCAACTTTATCCCTGAAGGCTTCTGGGGTTCAAGTTCTGCTTGATCTTGCACAGGATGGCCACCTCCAGTCCACGCTGCTGTGAACATTCCCCCCTGCACCCCCAACTGTGTGGCTTTGCTGGTGATCATCTGGGAGTTTGCAGAGTAGGGGAAATCCGGTCTGCAATTTCCTGGATGATCACCGACAAAACTGCCCAGTTGGGGCATACGAACCCCATGCATGTTTTGGCTTCCAGATTCTTTCCCAGAGCCAAAACGTGCACGGAATGTCAGGTGTGAACGTGGCCTCAGTCTTACAAGGTTGCAAGATCTCATTGCATAAAAGGGGAATAGTGTGTTCACACATTTCAAAACTCCAGCATTTATAACACCTGGTATTATCTTGAGCACTTATAAGAACCCATTTTTGTCATGTGTAAAAATGGTCTGTACTACAACTCTTGAGCTGGACCCAGGAAACAGCTTCAGGTGTCATTTCCCCCTCAGCTACCCTGAGAACGTGTTAACCTTTCCACTCATCATCTCAGGAGCTGTTTGTTATCCAACTGCTCTTCTGCTTCAGACCAATGTCCTTTAAACTCTTCCAAGATTCTGTGGCAGGTGTTGAAGCTGTGGTATGAACCAGCTCCCTACTGGCCAAACCAGTTCCCAAGTTCCAGTACTAAAAACCAAATGATAACTGAACTCTCTGAGACTGGGCTGTACTATTCACACTGTGGCCTAAACCATTCCAAATGCCACAATGCAAACTGATGTTTCAAAGATGGACCTGTATTTATTTTTCATCAGTTGTGTAAACTGCAAATACTGGGTACATTTTCAAAGCGCTGCACAGGGATTGTACTTACATGATTTGCATGTAACATTACTGGGAGCCATGCAGTTAAAGTTCTAGTTACTCCTTTAAAATGTAGCTTATACATAATTTGTATTCAATTTTTTTTTTTTACATTTGTTTTATGTTATAAAATCTTCCTTCATCTCTCTCCCAGGTATGCTAGTTCTGCCATTGACCGTCAAGGAAGCACATCCATGAGGAAGGTAAATCTTTGTCAGAGTTATCAGTCATCAATCACTCAGTCATTTCTTGATGTAAAGTATATTTTGTGTATACTAGTCCTTCAGTTTTGTCTATACTGATAAAAAATCTGAAAACTCAAAACTGAAAACTGTCACATAATAATGAAAAGAGGGGCTACATTTTTACAAATAAGCTAGTGCATGCATTATGACTTGACATATTTTAAGTAAATTCATATTATCCACTAAAATGATGATTCTGAGTTGGGATCTTGTAATTTCACAAAAATATTAAGTGTTTTAAGGCATGTATGAGTATCAGGAGAGGAGTTTAATTTATATTGTCTTGGTTGTATACGAGCAGTGGCTGAGTGGTTAAGATACTCACTTCATCCCTGAAGGCTGAGGTTCAAGTCCTGCTTGATCTTGCACAGGATGGCCACCTCCAGTTCACTCAGCTGTGAATGGGGTGTGGAAGTCAAAGGTGGCTGGAGACAGTGCTGGCCACATCACTCCCTTATGCACCATAGACCTCATGAAACTAGGGTGCCATAACCACACCAGCTTGCATGGGCTAACTAAGTAACCCAAGATGGACTTTGACTTGGTAGAGATTTCTATTATTTTTGTATCAAATGATTCTCTTCCATTCTTGAGGAAAGTATCTTGTCTTCTCTATACCCATGGTGGGAAGTAAGGGTGCCCACCTAGGCACCTGATCAAATTGTCTGCACTGCAGAAAGCGTGAAAGTAAACAGGTACTCTGCAACCATTACTTCCCCTCTGCACAGGGAAGTGGGGCATGTGTAGAGTTTTTACTTTTTACTCCAGTAAAAACCATCAATACAGGTTACAGGGCTGGCAAAAATTACTTTCCCCTCCTATCCTCCCCCCTCTGTGAACAAGAGGCAACCTAGTAAAAAATTATGATTTCCTGAGTTACACTGTCATCTCAGATCTGCTCCTGGGCCCATGCAACTACATATTGCCCCATAGTTGGGACTTGATAAAGTTACATCCTCAGTGATTTGTTGTGTTTACGTCTTCAGTGTTGTATTTGGAATGCTTTGTGTTGGTTCTAGAT
This sequence comes from Sphenodon punctatus, assembly GCA_003113815.1. Classification (NCBI taxonomy): domain Eukaryota; kingdom Metazoa; phylum Chordata; class Lepidosauria; order Sphenodontia; family Sphenodontidae; genus Sphenodon; species Sphenodon punctatus. Next base: position 2,345,964 of record QEPC01009705.1, read on the forward strand.
GAACAACACAAAGTAAGTAAGTTATGATACCTTTATTAGGTCAACTTCTGTTGGTAAGTGTAAACAAGTTTTTGAGCTTCACAGGACTCTTGTTCAGGCAGATGCAAGAGGTTAGAGATGTCCCCTGAACTAAATGCAAGGAAGTTAGTGGAGGATTGAGGGATGTTGTAGCAGGGAGCAGTCCTGTGGGGCTGCTGCCCCTTTAAGAAGGGGCTGAGTGGGTCTGCCGGAGGACTGAGCATGCCATGGGGCATGGCAGAGCTAGCCCCATAGCTTGAGATCCACCTGTGAAGCAAACAGGCTGAGAAACCCTGGGACAGAGTGGACAGATTAGTGGCCCTTTAAGGCTGAGGAAAGGAAGCCTGGCCACGTCCACTCTGCCTGTACATAAGGAGAGCAAGGCAGCAAGGAAGGGAGTGTCTGCCTGGGAGCTGAAGGGACCACATCTTCCTGAGAAAGTCTTCCTGCTCTACGCTCTCCAGGGTGCTGAAGACTGGGGAACCAGGTACTGAGGAGAGGCTGTGCCCAGGAGGGAGCCTCTTGCCTGGGGAAGGCTTGGCCAGAGCCTGGGGGTTTAAGGCCCGGCTGGATGGACTTTGGGGGTTGATATTGTGGTGCTCCTGTGCCTGAGAGAGACAGACCTAGGCCTGCAGTGTGGAGGTGACTGAGCTGGCAGCCCCAGGGACTGTGTGCACTGGTTGGGTCTAATAAAGAACTGTGGACTAATACCCTCTGGACTGTGTGGTGTATCCTGAGAGGGTACCCCCTTCCTTGAAGAGGAGAAGTCAGCCAAGGCTCGAGGCTGAAACGGCGTAGCAGCGGGGTGAACTAATTCCCCAGAGTGCGACCCCAGCTCCCCCATGTGGCCCGGCGAGACACACATACACACACACACCCCACTACAGCATTTGGTGGAGAATGCAGGCCTAGTGCCACCCACTGGTACGTGCAGGAACTGCAACCAACTTTGGCAGGCTTTTGTGAAAGCCATTTGGCTGTGGATTTTGGTTGATGAGCAGCATCAGTGTGAGCTCCCTAGTGGAAGGTGAGCCCCGGTGCCTGAAGTAGACGTGACTGGAGGGATGGTGCCCAGCCGGCGAACTGAGGAGTGAGGAGTGCGCTGGAGTAACCTGGAGGTGCTATCGCGGCAGAAGGTGCATGCTGGAGCCAGCGGCGTACCCCAACTGCCCTCAGCCTGTGGAACTTTGTAGAGCCAGAGCTGAGGCGGCGTGACCAGCGGCCAAGGACTGTGACACACAAGTACTGGGGACCCACGGTGGGATGTACTGTGTGGTGGTGTCATGATTGTGGCCAGCTGGGACACTACTAGAGGGCCTGCCAGGGAAAATGGCAAGGCCTCCCAAGCACCTGGACGTCAGAGCTGGGGGAAGGAGAAGTGTTGCTGGACTTGTGGGGTGATGGGACATGTGAAAAGGCTGTGTCCCTACAGAGGGATACAAGGCCTGAGCCAGACGAAAGGGTCAGTCTGGTGGCAGTGGCCACCCGCACAAGGAAAATTAAAAGGAAGCCAGAGCCGAGACCTCCTAGGAGGTGTTGGGCTTTCCAAGCCCTGGGACATCTGAAGAGGGAGTGCCTCAGAGGAAAACCTCACAAGGAGGGTCAGAGGGCTGCTACCAGGAAAAGTAGGCCTAGAGTAAAGGGGAAAGCTCTGTGGGGACCCAAGTAGAGTGGAAATGCCCTGAAGAGACAGACCCTCTGGTAGACAGGAGGGAGCTAAGTCCTGTAACTGGAAAGGTTGCTCAGAAGGGACAAAGACCTGACCAGCCCTTGGGGACTCTTAATACCGATGAGCTGAAGGCTAAACTGAGAAAATCCCAGGGACGAACGGGGTTAGGCACAGTGTGATCTCTGTGTTATGTGGGGTTATAGCCAGAGGGATTGCCCCTTTGATAAGGAGGAATCTGAAGCCCTGGGAAAAGAAGTTAAAAGATGCTTGCAGGAAGGTAGCTGTTACCTGCAGGAGTAGTTCTGTTTAAAGGGTCCCAGGGTGGGATAGTCAGAAGGCATGGGTGGGCCACTATCCCAACTCCAAGAAGAGGGGAACAAGAGTCCTGAGGGCCTGAAGGGCACCTAGTGGGCCTAAGAGTGAATGGGTACGGGGGGCAATTGAGCCGGTACCCTAATGCAGCTAAGAGTATCTAGAGGATAAAAGAAGTACAGGGGGGCAATTGAACATGTACTTTTATGTGCCATGGAGGGCAGGGTGTAGGCAATTGAGCCAGGCACGAACCTCTGCCTTAGGTGCAAAAGAACCCAGTAGGATGTAGGCGATTGAGCTGGCTGAGGACAACAGGCATCATGGTGATTATGGGTAGTAGGGTAGGCGACAGAGCTGACCACCAAGGACAGTGATATACCCTGTGGTAAAAAAAAACTGCAGCTGGCTAGCCGGTGAAGCCAGTCTTCTCGGGGAGAAGCCTGTCTCCGTGAAAAAGGAGGGTTGTAAGCAGGGAGCAGTCCTGTGGGGCTGCTGCCCCTTTAAGAAGGGGGCTGAGTGGGTCTGCCAGAGGACGGAGCATGCCCAGGGGTATGGCAGAGCCAGCCCTATAGCTTGAGACCTGCCTGTGAAGGAAACAGGGTGAGAAACCTTGGGACAGAGTGGGCAGGTTAGTGGCCCTTTAAGGCTGAGGAAAGGAAGCCTGGCCACGCCCACTCTGCCTGTACATAAGGAGAGCAGGGCAGAGAGAAACGGAGTCTCTCCCTGGGAGCTGAAGAGACCACATCTTCCTGAGAGAGCCTGCCTGCTCTACACTCTCCAGGGTGCTGAAGACTGGTGAACCAGAGGGAACCAGGTACTGAGAAGAGGCTGTGCCCAGGAGGAGCCTCTTGCCTGGGGAAGGCTTGGCCAGAGCCCGGGGGTTTAAGGCCCGGCTGGATGGACTTTGGGGGTTGATATTGTGGTGCTCCTGTGCCTGAGAGACGGACCTGGGCCTGCAGAGTGGAGGCGACTGAGCTGGCAGCCCCAGGGACTGTGTGCACAGGTTGAGTCTAATAAAGGACTGTGGACTAATACCCTCTGAACTGTGTGATGTGTCCTGAGAGGGGACCCCCTTCCTTGAAGAGGGGGATTCAGCCAAGGCTTGAGGCTGAAATGGTGTAGCAGCGGGGTGAGCTAATTCCCCAGAGTGTGACCCCAGCGCCCCATGTGGCCCTTAGAGACACCACCCCCACCCCCGCTACAGATGTGTAACCACTTCAGATTAATAGAGTTGGTAGTGACAGGTCTATTCACTGAAAAAGGCTCAGGGTGGAGGTAGTCACCTGAATATAGTGTCTTGAACAGATGTTTAAGATATAGGATTAACAGACAGTAGGTTAAAGACTTGTAATGAGTCATGAATCTAGTATGTTGGTCCAGTCTGTGGTTTCTAGTATCAAGTAGAGAGACTTGGAGGGCAACATTGTTGAACAGGTGGTTACCTTGCAGTTTCAGGCACACCTAGATGCTGCCAGTTTCCTGGACCCATGTCAGTCCAGCTTTTATCCTGGGTGTAGAACTGACACTGCTCTGGTGGCCCTGGTCAATGATCTGAATTTGGAGATTGACAGGGGAATCTGTACTGTGTTGATATTATTAGACCTTCTAGCAGCTTTTGATACAGTTGACCTTGAGATGTTGATGGTGCAGCTGCAGAACTTGTCAGGGATCCACAAGACTGCTCTGGAGTGGTTCCACTCATTCCTGTCAGGAGGTCACAGAGGGTAGTGATGGACAGTTGCTTGTCATCCTGTCAGGACTTCATTTGTGGAGTCCTGCAGGGTTCCATCTTCTCTCTCCCTCTTGTTCAATGTATATTTGAGGCTGTTGGGTGAGAGTGTGCATAGATTTGAAGTGAGGTGTCATCAGTATGCTGATGACATCCAGCACTATCCATCCTTTTCATTTGACTCCGGTTCTGCTGTCTTGGTGTTTACTCAGTGTCTGACTACCATTGGTAAATGGATGCAGCCAAACCAATTGAAATTGAATCAAGGCAAGACCGAGGAGATGGTGGGTGATAGGCCCTGTGTCTTGAGGAACATAGAGATGCCGGTCATTAATGGGGTCCAGCACCGGCTTTGGTCACTCAGGTTTGCAGCCTTTTGGCGCTTTTGGATCAATCACTGCACATAGACCTCCAGGTTGCAGCAGTGTCTACGAACACTTTTTACCAACTCTGTAGCAGGGGGGTCTTCCAGGGCCGCATGGGGCTCTGGGTCGGGGGAATTAGCAAACTCCACTGCTACGCTGATTTCACCCTCGTATAGGAGGGGCACGCTACGTAGGGTTCCCCTGTAGGGGTCCCACCCTTGGCCTCCAACTGCCCCTTCTAGCCAAGGCCTACGCCACCCATAGCGTGTTCCTAGGGGATATGCCCTGCCAAGTCCGTAGACCAGTCTCTTTGGTGGGGTTCAGCCCCACAGGGTTGGAGACCCTCAGACTTACTAATGTCTCCGGGTAGCCTCTATTAGGCAGGTCCCACCTGAACTAGTCCTTCTCCGGTTCTGCCAACAGGCTCCGTAGGTCAGGGTTCTGGGGGTTCTCACTGGAGACGCTCCAGTTAGGGAGCTATAGCAGGGAGCTCCTTCTCCTAGGCCACCCTTCCACAGACTGAGCTCCAGGCCTTTATAGGCCTTGAGCATGCTCAGTTCAATCTGGCCCTACTGAGCATGTCTGCAGACTTAAAGTTCTGCAGACTTTCTCGGGCTCTACTGAACATGTTCCAGGACTTAGACTCCAGAGGGCTCTAGAGTCTTAACTGGGCATGCTCCAGACTTGAAGTCTATCTACATGCCTGTTAAGCTTCCCCAGTAATAGGGCTCTTACCGGCTCGGGGAAGCCACCCTATTACAAACTCCATCTAGTGAGACGGTTGCAGACCTTTCTATCAGAGTTGGACCTGGCCACTGCCATCCATGCCTTCATAATTTCAAGACTAGACTACTGCAGTGCATGCTCTGTATGGGGTTGCCTCTGATGACTGTTCAGAAGGGGCAGTTGGTTGGTGCAATACATGGCATACTGCCTTCTGACATGGATAGATTGTCATGAGCTCATTACACTAGTGCTTCAGACTGTTTTGAATTCCAGAAGCTTTCCAGGCACAATTCAGGGCTTTATATTGGATTTCATTTATTTTATATCTCTGGTACTTTTATTTTATATCTAATTTACGTGCTTATACCTGCTGTAACTCAAGTTACATCCTAAGCCCTTGGGGTAGAACAAGCTATAACTGTAAAAAATAAGTAAAACGTATTTCCTAGACTTGCATTTCCCAGGCTTGGCCAGTGTTGTATAGGTTTCTTTTCAGGTCAAGGACCAAGTGGAGTTTATACATTGAGGGAAGTGTTCATTCACCTGCGATAGTATGGTCTTATCCATAGTCATTTTTTCTATGTGAGTTCATTTGGTTTTTTAATAAGATTTGTTTGGTTCTGTCTACACATTTGCTATTGCAGTATTTGATGTACTGAATGAGCTATGCCACACCTTGTGATTAGCATGGATAGGTCCTATGTACTTTGATCTGTAAGTGGAAAGGATGTTGATAGTCGTAGTGGGTTTTGCCTGAAATTTTTACATTTGCTCTTCTGACAAGGACTTGTCTGGTCCAGACTTAGATTTTAGTATCCTTTGGCAACTCAGGCTGCCACGTCCCCCCCAAACACTATTGCGTGTGCGAGCTGCCATCTGAGGCAGGGAGGGAGACAGTGGTGATGCCCAGCACAGAAACAGTCTCTTCCTCTTCACTCAGCACCACCACAGAACGTGCCTGGGGGTGGGGGGCAGAATGGAGCTTCTCCAGGTGGGGATGGATAGGGCAGGGTGTCCCACCCTCCAGACTGCAGATGAGGGCAGTGCGGTGGCAGGGGGACAGGTGCTGTAACTGGACGGACATGGGCTGAGAACAGAAGCCCCCAACTTCCCCAGATTTGCTGCCCCAGCTCCCTATGTTGGCTGCCCCCAAGTCCGGCCCTGGGAGTTGTTCCATCTTAGGTTGTTGGGTCCCGGTCTGTAGAGAATCTGTTTCTCCCGATCAGTTTGAAGCAGTAGATAGGTTGTTGGGCAGACAGAAAAGGAGGCTTGGGAAAGATAACTTTCAAAATGTGGTCACCATTGGATAAGGATTGTAGTTGCTTAATGTCACCTGTTGGTTTTATTACAGGATGGTAGATGATAACCAGAGTGTTTGCTGGAGGGCGGCTGCTTCTTCTGTCATGTGACAGGTTTTCCTGTGGTATCTGACTGGCCCGGTTTCACAATATAACCCACCTCTCTGATGGCATGGCTTTGTTTTTTAAGAATGTGGTTGCCATATTCAAGCTAAATATAAGAGATGGAGACAAAGCAGTTCAGATTATATCTTTTATTCAATCAACTTCTGTTGGTGATAGTATGCAAGTTTTCAGGCCACACCTGACCCTTCCTGACTTTTTGACTTTTTACATGCCTGAGGAAGATCCCTGTGTGGCCTAAAATCTTGCTTACTGTCACCAACAGAAGTTGATTCAATAAAAGATCTAATCTGAACTGCTTTGTCTCCATCTTCTTATTTTTTTATGGCAGTTCTCAGTGTGGTGACACTGGTGACAACTTGATCTGCATGATTCTATTACTTATGTTGACTGATAAATAGATAATAAGGGTAGGGCATCTAGTAAATATTAGATATTTTAAAATAATTAAAAATTGAAATAACTAAATACATCAATTTAGAAGGTATGTCTGCATAGAGAAAATTGTCAGATTTGTGATACCTGAGTCGTACACAGAGGCTGCAACCCTAATTCCTGGAGGTTTATTCATGAATAAATGGGTTTAGAATTTATGAACCTATGTAACAGGGGTGGCAAACTCTGGCTTGGGAGCTGTATGTGGCTCTTGGCCAGAGCTAGTCCTGGCCCCATGCTGTTTTAATGCTTCTATGGGTGTTTTTAAGTGAGGAAGGCTGGAGGGGGGCATCGGGTGGAGTGCATGGGGAGGAATTCTAACAGGCAGGTCCCAGGGTGGCCATTGCAGCCAAACAGGCAGTCTCCACACACTCCCGCAGCCACTGACCGACCCCACAAATAACTCACATGGGCAGCCGTTCCCCCACACTCCAAACTCCGCCCAACTGCCCACCCTTTGCCATGTTGCACAGCCGTGGAAACCATGGAAACAAGAAGCTGCGGTAGGCATTAACCCCATCCTGCCCATGACCATGGGAGCCAGTGCAGCCACTGGCAACTCCAGCCAACCACAGACACGCATACTGGGTGGGACACACAGGAATCACAACATACCACTCTCAGAATGCACCTGTCCTTTAAGGACTCCGAGTAGGACTGGGAGTGGGATGGGGGATGACTGGGCCATGGATGGGCTCAGTGCCACTCAGAGCTTGGGGCAGCGAGGATACATGGTACTGGCGGACTTATCTGCTGGTGTGGGTGGCTGCCCCAGTTCATATGGGATGGGGATGTGTCCATTACCACATACTTTTTTGGCTTGCCCTGCACAGCGCACACTCCAGATTTTTCAGCAGTGCCCCATGAGTGGCTCACAGGAGCGCACATCCCCCTGCACCACCTTCCTATGGGCAGTTGGATGAGCAGTTCCTGGGTGGCCATGTGTGGTAGTATCTTGTTTGAAAACACTCGATGTCTTCATCGCACCTGAGTCTTAGCAGCTGAATTGCAGCTGCTCCTCAGAATCTCAGTGGCCAGAATTGCAGAGCATTGGCTTATTGAACCAATAATAAAGCAAAGTGTGTGTTGTTGTGGCTCTTGACCAAAGGAAGGTTCTGGTATGTGGCTCTTGGGAACTTTGCCCACCTTTTAATATATAATAACCAGAACTGCAAAATTGTTCGGCCGCTGCCTATTGCTTTAATTTATGTTATGTTCAGACTGAGGTCAACATTTATAGCAAATTGTAGACTTGGTCATTAAAGTTCTACTTAAGCTTTGAAACATAAAGAAAACTTGTAAAGCAGTTGCTGACATAGTATACATTCTTTCATATGAATTGGTTTATTTATTTATTTATTTATAAATATTTGTTAGCCGCCCCCTCATGCCTACGGCATCTCGGGGCGGCTTATTACAGTATAAAAACACACAATAAAATTCATTAAAACAATGTTTACATGGCATCTGAAATGGGGCTGATGAACCATCTGCAGGATCTGAAATGTAGGAACATTTCAAAGTAGGTTTGCATGTATATGTTCAGATATTCAAATTGCTGACATTCAGTAGTTTTTATCGAAGGACCCACTCCAGAAACTCTTGTTACTGATCACTTTTACCTCCCTATAAGCAGTTGGCAGATATTAAGGTGTATCTGAGGCCTCTTATTCAATGTGTATATGAGGCTGCTGGGCGAGAGCATTCTGAGATTTCGAGTGAGGTGTCATCAATATGCTGATGACACCCAACTCTACCTATCTTTTTCATCTGACCCAGGTCCTGCAGTCTCAGTGCTTACCCAATGCCTTGGTGGAACAGGGGAGAATGGGCCAAACTACGGGGAGCCGCTGCTGCTGTTCCAGCATTAAGGCATGCTTGGGGATTTGACCGGACACCTGAGTGCAAAGGAGTGAGCCCCCTGATTTTGCTGTGTCTTGCTGTGCTATGCCCCCATGCGGGAGTGGGGAGGACGTCTTTGATTCTTGGAGGACTAGCAGAGAGCTGTGCGCTTGAACGGCGAGATCCGGGCTGCTGGGAACGTGAAATTGACAACATCTGCACCCAGAGCAAGTGCCCCTTTAAAAAACAGCCACCGCCTACAGCGAGCGCCAGAAACGAGCGTCATGGGCCGCACGCTTAAGGGCTGCGCGCGCAAGGGCGTGCCCTTGTGCGCGCGGCCTTAGGCGTGGGGCAGGGGTGACGGGTTCTTGAGGAAATTCTCGTCTTGCCTCCCGCCTCTTGTAATATGGCTAGTAATAAGAGGTCCCGAGCAGAGACTGCAGGCATTTCCCCGTTGGTCCCTGTACTGGCAAAGCAAAGGAAGATTGATGGTTTTTTTCAGCAGGCCCCTGCGAACGGCTGGGGGAATGGCAGTTCTCATCAGCCTCCCCCATCAACAGAGCCGTTACAGGTACCGGACTCCTTCCCCCCTAATGATTATTCAGCGGAGTTTTCACCGGCCAATAGGATTGTTAACTCTAGTACAGTCGCAGTAAACCCAGTGTTGGGTGTAAATCCATTTCCTGACAACTACCTTACTGACTTTATGTCAGATCATGTATCATTGACTACTGAAACCCTTAGGTTTATGTTTTTTCAACTTAATCAGTTAAATGAAAATATGGATTCTCTTTTTGTGTTTAAGGGTAGGGCTGCCTCTTTAAGGGAAGGGCAAAGGGAGCCCAAACAGCCTTGGAAGCGTGTTGTACCCTCTCAAAGTACTATCTCTGGGGTTCAGAACCCCCAGCCCTCTATTTCTTCTCTGATGAAGGCCCTTCCTCAAGTTCCGGATCTCCTGGGTATAGAGAGGCCTTTGGCCCGCTTCAGTATAATTTGTTTTTTACTATTCTCCCTTTACCGGGTGGTCGCCTTCCCTTTTGGGATACTTCATTAGACGTTGACGAGCATCTGAGAGTGCTCTTGAATAAGCCGGTTACCAGGCATGACATTGATTCTGTCGACCTAATACTGAAATCTAGGTCTAGACAGTTGATCAATGTCAAATTTAAAATATTGGGAATAGTTTCCCTAGTTAGGGAGAACCAAGCTCTTTTATGTAAGAAGGCAGTGTATGTCTCTAAAGTTTATGAAACTGAGACTGGAATTTTGTGTGCTGGGGATAGAACCCCGCAACAAAGGGGATTACGATCAGGAGCAAACCTTGAACAACTTGCCCCAGTGTCTTCCCCAGTGCCCCCAATAGTAGAGAACACTTCTGGTTCTAGGGCCAGTAGTGTCATGGAGTCCCAAGGGATGGAGGTTGATCCCTTACAAAATTCGCCCCAGATCCCCTCGGAAATATTGCCTCCTTCCTCTTCTGTTAGAGGGCCTTGGTCATCTATAGCTCCACCATCCAAGGGGAATCTGATAGCAAGATTGGACCTCTTGCATAAACAACTGGAAGATCTAAGGACCCAAAAGAAACCCTCTGACTCGGTAGTGGGTATCCCGAGGTCCTTAATTATGGCGACTCGGGTCTCTAAATCCCTACTCCTTTCCCCTATTACCCACACTCCAAGTAGGGATGAGGCCTGAGGAGTATCAATTGTATCAGGGGAGGGCTCCTTGATTTGCCTCTCTGAGGGTTTGCGATCGAGTAAGCAGCCTAGTCAAACTGCCCCTTTAGTGGGTAAACCAGGGCGAGGTTTGCCCTCTCCAGCTTTCTCCCTGCAACAGAGGTCTAGATTGCCTAGGGATCCTAGTGGTGGGCCTCTTACCTCTGCTCAGCACTCGCAAACTTTAAACAACTACTTTTCGCCCGAGGCCTCTCTTCCATTGCATGATACAGCTGTAATAGGCCAGGCTGAAACTGCTCCCCCTTTTGACCAGGGTGACAAGGTATGATGTTTCCCTCGGGACCACGCCATGAACACAATTGCTAGTTGGAATATAGCGGGGTGGAAGAGTCTTCACTTGGATAGGGATTTGGGGAAGTTTATTATTTATTTTGATGTAATATTATTGCAGGAGACTTGGTGTTTGGATGACTTCACTTGCGATGATTTTAATGTTGTTTGTGTGAAGGCCTCCCCCTCTGAGGTCCATGGTAGGCCCAGTGGGGGTTTGGCATTACTCACTCCAGTTGCTCACAATGTGGAAGTGACACTTGTCTCTTCGTATAAATCCAACATTGCGATTTTTCATAGCAAGTTCCCCTCAGGATTGACTTTATTAATAGGGAATGTGTATTTTCCCCCGTCTGCCTCTCCTTATTCTCACAGGATATTTGGGAGGTTGTTATTGGCCTTTTTCTAGAAGCAAAAGTATCTTTTCCGTCGTCCCCACTCTTAATTGGTGGAGACTTCAATACTAGAACAGGCAGCCCTGTTGAATCTCCTGTCCCTTTGTTGCTTGATGAACTGGAAAGCCTCCCAAGTATAGAACCTAGATCTTCACGTGATTTGGTGGTTGGTCCAGGAACTAGGCTCATGGACAATTTTTGCGACAGAATGGACATGGTTATTCTGAATGGTCGACTAAGGGGGGACATTTTAGGGAATTATACATTTTTTTCCCATCTAGGAGCAAGTGCTGTCGATTATTTTATTTCTCCTGCAACTTTTGTTTCCAAAGCCTCGAATCTCCAAATCATCCCTAGGATTGAATCTGACCACTTCCCGCTAGTGTTATCTATTCCATGTTTGAATATTGATGGGGGGGAGGATTGGCTAAACGATTCTCAGACACCCAGATTGCCATCATCTCAAGTTCGCATTAAATGGTCCGATGAGGTTAAGATGGCCTTTACTAGGTTTATGGCTCAACCGGAGGTAGTGCAGTGCTGCGAAGGAATTAGATCTCTTGGTAAGGATTTTTTACACCACTATGACCAGTTCATAGAGCTATTATCTCCCCTTTTGACTAGGCAAAGAAAGGGTAATTATGTAAGGTCCGATCATAGTTGGTTTGCTGGAGAGTGTCTAGCATTAAGAACAAATCTTCAGAGGATGGTAAGACTAATACGGCTTAAACCATCCCGAGCCCTTTCAAATCAGCTACAAAAAGCCAGGTCTATATATCGTAAGTTGTTGATCTCTAAAAAGAAAGAGTTCCAGCAAGATTCATGGGCCTTATTACTTGGGGCAGCTGTCTCTGGTGACTCACGGAAGTTTTGGGAGCTTATACGTAAGGGTAGGATTGGAGATAAAAGCGCGGAATACTCACTAGTTCCTCCTGAAGTTTGGGAAAAACATTACGAGCTGCTTTTTTCAAATTGTGCCCCCATTGGATTTGGTTTAGATATCCATCCACTAGCTTATTTTCAGTCCTGGGATCCAGTTTCCATTGAGGAAATATTGGATTTGATTTCCCAGCTTAAAAATGGGAAGGCACCGGGGGATGATAAGATTATCCCTGAATTGCTGAAAATTGTCCCAACTTGGTGGGCCGCGTTTCTGGCTCCCTTGTTTACAACTATTAATGAGACAGGTGAGATCCCCAGCACATGGTTGAACAGTATTGTGATACCTGTTCACAGGAAAGGCGATCCAGCAAATTCAGGAAATTATCAACCTATCAGCTTACTTAGTGTCATCGGTAACCTGTATGCAAGATTTTTATTAACTAAATTGTAGCTATGGTTAGATGTTAATGATATTATGGAACCAGAGCAAGCTGGGTTTCAAAAAGACAAGTCAACTGTTGATCACGTACTTACCCTATCTTCCTTAGTAAATAGGTACACTAGTAGTCAAAAACATTTTTACCTTTGTTTTGTCAACCTGCGTGCCGCATTTGATTCTGTATCTAGAGAGCGGTTGTGGGTTAAATTGTGTGCCTCTTCAATGGATCCTTGGCTCTTGTTTCTTTTGATAAAATTGCATAGCGGTAACTCCTTACAAATTCGATATGATCGTACACACAGGTTGACTAAGAAAATCCAGGTTTTGGCTGGCGTCAGACAAGTCTGTATTCTGGCTCCGGCCTTATTTAATCTTTTCCTGAACAATGTTATTTCTTTTTTAAACCATAGTGACACTCATGCGCCAGTTGTCGGCTGGAGAAAAATTCCAGCACTCCTCTATGCTGACGACATGGTGCTGGTTTCTCGGACTCTTGTCGGCCTGAGATGTGTTATGAACTGTTTTGGGGAATATTGTAATAATGAGGCCCTAACTATAAATGTTGACAAAACAAAGGTAATTGTGATGGGGAAAGTTAATAGCAAACGTTGTCATCGTTGGGTAATAGGGGCAAATGTAATAGAGCAAGCTCACTCCTATCGATACCTGGGAGTTATTTTTTTCCTCCAGTGGTCATTGGAAGATGCATGTGGAGGCAGCAAAGGCCCAGGCTAGGCACACTAGCGCCGCGAATATTAGTTATTTTTTTACTCATGGAGGGAAATTGGTCCTCCCGGCGCTACGTCTATATAGGGCTAAAGTGATCCCTCAGCTCTTGTATGCTTTTCCAGCATGGGGTGTTACTTATCTGGAAAATTTAGAGGTTGTCCAGAATGGATTCTTGGGCACCGTCCTGGGAGTCCCTAGGGGTATGCCTCAGGTCATTTTAAGGCTGGAAACTCCTACCCACAGAATCCGTTTGGCTGCCTTGCGATCATTGATAAAATACTGGATTAGGATCTCGCTTTTCCCCCCTCAGAACCATTCCCTTCTTAGTCTTGTCTCAGCCCATGGTCTTCTGGGCTCTTGGGAACTGGCAGTAGAGCGGGAAGTTCATAGGTTGGGATAGTCCCGTGATTTTCTGCTTAAGGCGGACCCAGAGGGTGCTAGGTCTCTTGTTAACCAAAGATTGATTGATCAGGAATTACAGTTTGACAATTCCCTTTTAAGCTTACAACAAACTGCGCCAGCTTATTTCTCCCCAGTCCCTGCCAGGGTTAAAGTTTATTCTCTATTTGTCTGGCCAGATGCAGCACTAAGACTGGCATATACCCAACTTAGATGTAACACCCATTCATTAGCTTTCTTGGAGGGACGGTATGCAGGGATCCCTAGGGAGAATCGATATTGTATCCTCTGTGGACTTTCTGAGCCCAAATCACTGCCTCATGCTCTTTTTTGGTGCCCTTCTTTGGTAGACCTGAGGGAATAATACTTTGGTATAACTTCCTTTTTGATTTTTTCAGAAAATACACATTTATGCCTATTTGAGTTTCTTAGCCCCATAGACTCTGCTTTGACCCGGACAGTGGCTGCTTTTGCCTTGGCTGCTGCTCGTAGATGGGAAAAAATTTCCATCAGGTAGTTCTGCAGTTAATTTAAAAGGGTAGTAAGGGATAGTTAATCCAGTGAGATGAAGGTGGAGTAAGTCGTGAGGGTTGTATTTTCCTGGAATTGGGCTTTGTATTAAATTTACTGGCTGCTTTGTAATATCCTTGTTTCAACCATAATAATATATTGGAATCACCGATAACCCACTTTTTTTGGTGGGGTAGGGATAAGAGAGTTTTAACTATAGGGGCTTGGATTGTGCCATTCAGGGGTCATAAGTTTCCCGCACTTAAGCTCCGTGGAAGAACTAGAGTGTATCGAAGGACAATAATATCTCGAAGGACTTAACTTAAATATTGAATACTTTATACGTTGGTTGTATAAGTATATCAATACTCCTCTGTGTAGGAAAAGAGGATTTTATTATATAATTAAAGCTCTTATGTTAATTTTATATTGTATTTAATTTTAATTAATTATGGTCCTTGGTTAAAAGAGTCCTAATTGGACCTGGGTGGAATTATTTTGTGACCAAGACTCTTGAAGATTGGGAGAGGATTGTTGTACAGTAATTTCTCGGGGGCTTGATTTTGTTGGAACGAAGTTTGTTGTAACGTTATGATTCTGTTAGGGTGTAACTTTTGTAAATAACTTATGGTTGATACAATAAACTTAAACTTGAAACTTGAAACTACCCAATGCCTAGATGTGGTTGGGGACTGAATGAGGATGAGCTGATTGAGGCTGAATCCTAACAAGACTGAAGTGATGATGGTTGGCTACCCTGTGACTTGAGAGGGATTGGGACTCCTGTTGTTAATGGGGTCGGGCGCCCTTTGGTCACTCAGGTTCACAGTCTTGGAGTGCTTCTGGACCCCTTTTTGTGCCTAATCAGATTGCAGCAGCAACCAGGAGTACTTTTCACCAACTTTGGGTATTTTCAGATGATACGCGGGCCGTTGGCCCCGTACCGGCACCACCGGCTTCGTTCCCCGCCGGGGTCACCCCGTAACGGCACAACAGACGTGCCGGGGGGATCCCGGCAGGGAAAGTGGGAGGGGCCGGGGCCGCGCGGCGCAACGTGCGGCCGCACGGCCCCGCCCCCTCCATGCACCCCGCCGCCCACCCTCCGAGGAGACGGGCGGGTGGCGGGGCCAATGCGGCCGCCGCGTCCGGCCGATCGTGCCACGGCCCGGGATCCCGCCGGGGATCCCGGGCCGTGGCACGCAGCCAGACGTTACTTTTCCTTGGCCACGGCCCGGGGTCCATTTGACCACGCTTCCTGGGACCTTCCCCCGGCTAGCCCGGGAAGCGTGGTTCAAACGAACCCCATGTGGGGATTGACCGTGGCCAACATCTGGCGCGCCGCGAACAGACGTACGGGACACGGTGACCACAGGTGGGTATTCACCGTGGTTCACTGTGTTCACGTAACATCTGAAATCACCCATTGTTTGGTGAAGAGACTGTGGCCTTTTCTTTCTGATTTGGACCTGACCCCTGTCATCCATGCCTTCATCACCTCGAGGCTAGATTACTGCAATGCACTCTATGTGGGGCTGCCCTTGAATGTTCGGAAACTGCAGCTGGTGCAAAATTCACCAGCCCTGCTCCTTTGGGGGACAGGTTGCCAGGCTCTGAAGTCTGCACTGGCTACCTATAGATTTCCCGGCACAATTCAGGATGCTGTGTTTGACCTTTAAAGCCCTAAATGGCCTGGACCCCATGTATCTAAAAGACCGCCTTTCCTACATGCCTCATTGCAGCCCCTGCAGTTGGCCGGGAGCGTCCTCCTGTAGGTTCCATCCATCACTCTTGTCCATACGATGGGGTGCATTCTCAATTGCTGCTCCAATGTTGTGGAAATCCCTCCCTCTGGAGGTTCGTCTGAGTCTGAGGATCTTTCAGAGGTGGTGTAAGACCTTTCCTTTTAGTAAAGTGTTTGGTGGGTGAGGATATGTATTGGGTGGGAAGGGGTTGGGGTTGGACTTGGTAGGGTTTTTTGTGGATTCTATTTTAATATTTTTAATTGTATTTCATGATTTTTATGAGTCACTCTGAGTCTTCAGGGAAAAGCAGAGTAAAAATGTGAATGAATTAATGATCAACCATAAAGAGGAATAAAGGGCAAAGGAAGTTGATTATACTGAACTAATCACAAAATGGTGTTGGTTTTTTTCCCCTATTCATTTGTTGTTTTTTTACAGGCAACATCTTTCTTTAACATTTAATTAAAACAGGCTTGTATAGACTAAAGGAAAAAATTGCGTCTTTAAATTAAAAAAACTTGATTTTACTAGCATTACTTGAAATGCCATTAAACATACAGAGTAAACATAGTTGAAAACCTTTAAAACTGTGTTAAGTGGTGGCATTGTAACCTAGAAGCATCCAGTCCAGACCTGTCCTGAATGAATGGTTTTGGATTACTACTAAAATTCATTTTACAGAAGGCAGTTCTAAACTCTCCTTGGCTAGATGAGATATGGACATAAGGAAATGTATTATTTATTTATTTATTTATTTATTTATTTTTAATATCCTCTACATATTAAGAATTACACCAAAACAACCTACTGGCATCATTAAGCAAAACAGACTTATAAAGCATGGGATAAGTTTTGGAAGAGCATTTAATACTGACACTGAAGAAGAATCTAGTCTTTTAAAGGCAATATACTTATGCTAGTAAAATGTCAGAATAAAGAGCTTAACTGTTCACAGTGCATATTGAGATCTAATTGGTATGGGGTTTTTTTTTCACAATGTACTGTAGGGATCTGAAAAATGTATAAACTAGGTTGACAAATATTTCACATTATTTTTATTTTCTAACTGTCAAAACAGTGCAGTTGCTATGCTCATGTTAATGACTATTCACAGTGAATGCTATGCATTGTGAATAACTATTTCCCTGTTTTGCAGTAGACAAACTTAAAATAGTTAAATGCTGTAAGATATGAAAAAAATCACTACATTGTCTGAAAATATGAAAAAGATAACATGTCATTACCAATGGTCTTAATGCTACATGGTAGACAGAACTAGTGACAATTTGCAGACCCATACACAAGCACTCAAACAGCTCTGTGTGATACTCCTGTTATTTTGTGCAAATTCAGTTTAAAAGGTGTTTTTGAGGATAATATAATGCCTGACTCTCCTAAGTTTGAACAGGTTCCTGGTGATCATGCTGTTAGGCAGACTTATTGTTTGGCAGTTTCATAGCAAATAACTTGGGAGGAAACCAGGAAGGATTTCCTAATCAGCATACCTACATTATAAATATCCATTAATGTTGGAGAAGAAAGGAATCCAGTCAGACAGCTAGCGTGGTAGCTTCTATCTGAATGCTTGAATAATTATGTAAAGAGAAATTAAATAAATTTCTTATTTTTGTATCCCAAATTATACATTGGTTTTCATGTCTCAAGTTGGCAATTGTTTTACAGCTACCTTCAGATGGGGCGAAAGGTTATTTTTAGGCCTTTTTTACACGGATGCCGCCACTGGCCAGTGGGTGGAGATGGGTGGATGAGCACACCCAGCGAACACCCAGCAGGGCTGAGCTGAGAGACATTTACACGGACGGCGCCACAGAGGGTTGTGGGATGGAAGGGGAGGGGCCAGCACAACACCCATCTGCCAAACACCCACCCCGGGAAACACCGAGCAAACACCCATGACGTTTACATGGACAGCTGAGACACCGAATGGCAGGGAAGCCCTGCCCAGCACAGCGACATGACAACAAGGCTGACTGAGGGCAAATGAAGCCACGTCACACAGCTCCGCCCCTGAACCGCCACACCCTGTGCAGGCAGGCTAGGAGGGAGCAGGGATGACAGGAGACACAAAGTAGTGGCCCCCGGGCAGCCCCATGACAGAGGTCAGACAGACGGGCGCCACAGACCTCCCCCGACAAACCAGGACCCTCCCCCACACAACTGTGCACACAACCACACAGGGAAGGGCTGCATGGGCAAAGAGGCGGGGGGGCTGCTGGGGTGGACAGGGGGGAGGCCGGGAAGGGGCACAGTGGAGGAAGTCAAAGGACAGAAGCAGCAGGGGACCCCAACACAAACACCCAGCAGAGGCCCCGCACACACAACCCCAAGGCCCCCATGAAACGAGCCAGGAACAGGACACAGGCGGTCACAGCATCCGGGACAGAAGCCCACAGCACAGTCGGGCTGGCAGGGAATGGTGGGGGGACCCCATAACACACCAACCACCAACAAACCCACTGCAGTTCTTCAAACACCAACAACGGATGTGTGTGGGTGAAGGGGAGGACCACCATAAAGGCAGGAAGGGGGTAAGGCACCAGGACAAAAGCCAAGGGGATGGACCCCTGGCTCAAGGGACCACAGGGAATGGGGGGCATCGAGACAGTGCCAGAGGGGGACATAGAAGCCAAGACAGGCAGCTAAGTGGCCACAACCCCCAGGACAGGGAAACCAGGGTCACCCCCAAAGAATACAACAGAGCTGCAGCACAACCACTGGGAGAGAGGGGGGGAGCTCGAGACAACCAGTCCCTGCCAGGCAACCGTGGCACAACCACCAAGAGGTGCCCACATAGGTGACCAGGCCAAAGGGAAAACCAGGACACACAACCAGAGAAGGGGGCAAAACAACTTTAATAACAAGGGGGAACAGAGTGGGACACAGAAAAGGTACAAGGGAGCTGGGGAGGTGGCACAGGGAGCGGGTTGGTGGGGCAGTTCCCCACCCTCAATAGGGACGCCGACCCCATACCCGGCTCCAACGATCCGCCTGGACATGGTCAGATCGGTGCACCCTCTGTAGGAGGTGCACAACCTCCTCCTGGTCCGCTCTGCAATCATCGCCTGAACTAAGGGAGAGAGGGAAAGGTCCATCAGGATGGTACAAGGGTCCCAATAACGTGGAACCCCAAACAGACACCCAGGGAGAGGGTTCCGCACACATGCAGCACACTCACCAATCTCGTAGAGCCGTGCCCCTGCACGGAGCTCTGAGACCACACGCTGGAGCTGGCCTTCCATCTGTGCCAGGCGAAGAACGGCCAGGAAGACAACCAGAGTAGCTAGAAGGGAAAAGGGGGAGGGAGATGGGGAGAGGGTGCACGGAAACAGTGCAGGTCAGCAGGGGTCAGTAAGCACACAGCACGTACAACCCATATATGGACCCCGGTACACCCATGCCAGCACCCCAACCGCTTTGATCAAGGGGGAACATGGGCAAACAACAGATGGCCTGTAAACAGCCCGCACTCACGGTCAGCAGCCCGTCTCTCCTGCCATCCATCCATCGCCAACAGTGCAGATGGTGGGAACCAACAGGGGGCTATAGGAGTGGTGATAGATGAGCCAGCCCTAGCAGGGAGCCCAACAAATGGATATCCCCTGCCTGACACCGTATTTTGCATGTGCCTAGGCCTCCAGGGCAACAGTAGAGCCTAGGGAAGGGTTGGGGCCAGCACCCCCTTCCCCCACACACACATGTACTAACGCAGTAATGGACAGTACTGCTATGGGACAGCACCAGCACACACATGGCACATGCAAACCACGACAGGCTAGCCAATCCACCTAGGTGATTGACAACACTTTCACAGGAACTATCGGGGGCTGCCCAGAGGACGGGTGCCTGCACAGGGTCGCAGATCAGAGTGGCACACAGAGACAAAGGCACTATAGGATGTACAGTCACAGGCAAGGTCTTTATTACTGATGGGGTGAAAGGGGGGTATGGGCAAACAGAGACCGGTGAACGGTGAGCACGGGCCCGTGAGCGTTCCACTCAACCAGCACTCTGGGCTACCGTGGCACCCACTCCAAGAGGGATGGAGGTGCTCGGTAATGCTACAGGGATGGAGGCAGGAGTGTACAGAAGCAGTGATGGGGTCCGGCAGACGGGGCATCCGACCAAAGGGTCACACAGTACTGTGGGCCAGAGCAGCAATGCCCAGGGGGAGACAGAGCACAGCACAGTCATGGCTAAGACATAGCGACGGAGCGGCCGGTTGGGATGCTCAGCTCAGGTTGAGGCCGGAGGGTGCCCCTGAAACATCTGGCCCGGGACAAGACTCTCCCAGGTGAATAGGCCCCTGCGGAATCCCTGAGAATGCATATGCGCATCCACCATGAACCAAGGCAGGAGGTGGTATACCGTGGCAGCTGCAGACCTGACATTTGGTAGGTTCATCACCGATTGCAGGGCGGCCAGTTCAAATGCGGTAGGGGGTCCTGGTCAGTAGTGGTCCACCAACATTGGTGGGTAGCAGGCCCATCTCCCCAAGAAGGGCCTGGCAGTCCAATCGCAGATGGGATATGCCATAGGCATGCAGTAGGATGCCAGTGTAGTCAGTAGCAACATGGGGAACGCCGGCCTGGAGGGCCAGTCCATACTCCGGACGTGCAGCCACCAGGTGAACAGCCGTGATCTCCTGTGCGGTCCATGACACAACAACAGCGGTTGGGTGCCCCCACAGTGGATGTTGCAGGAGGATGAAACCAAGCTCCCCAGCATGTCTCCGGCAAGCCGGACCCCCGAATGGATGGCCCATCACCCACATGTACCATGACAGGAGATTGAATCCATTCGCCAGTGACAAGGGGTCGCTCAGCAGCAGCTGGACATCATGGTTCTGTCAGAGCTTTCCCAACAGCATGTTGGCACATGGCGACCACTCCTCCCTTGCACCACCACCACCAACCTTGGGGCCTGTTCCACACCCTGCCATGACTGTTGCAAGGGCTGCTCGCAGGTTTGCACAGGGGTCCTACGGAGAGCAGCTTTGAATGTGCAATGCACGAGAAGCTGTGCAGCACTAGCTGGGGTGAGGCCGTACACAGCTGATAGTGAGCTGGCTGCTAGGCCCTGTGAATCCCTGACCCACGCACCGGGTGGGAGCATTCCAGCAATTCACCAAGGCCACAGCTGCCTCTAGCAGGGAGCTAATGAGGCACTCCATGCAGCATATCTTGATAGAACACAGCTGCACAATGCCATGGCCTTCACTCGCTGTGAAAGATTCAGGGCTGGTGTGGATGCATCCTGCCCAGTGATCACATGGGGGCATGGCACCAGGCACAGGGGGAGAGATAGGCCTGTGCCCAGTACATATTCACTGGCCCACGTTGCAGCTTTGCTGTGACCCTAACCCTCAGGTGTTCAGGTGGTCCGTGCTGGGGGGGGATGTGCTGTCGACCCGGTGGGGGGGAAATCCCTATCAGGTGCGCGGAACACACCCACGGTACTGCACCAATCAGTGAGCACACAGCACGGTCCACCAGAGTACATATGTGGGTCAGTTCTAGTGCCTGGGTGTGGAGTTTAGAGAGACGTGGTTTGGGTGTGGTGGATGAGGGGTGATCGTGACGGAGAGCAGAGCTAGAACATTGGTGGTGTTGTCCAGTAGAGGATGTATGTGCAGAGCACGGGGGAGGAGGGTGTGCTGTGCGCTTTGCCTGCTTCAGCGGTCCCCATTACCCTGGGACAGCCGTTGACCGACAGGGGACATGTGAGGCATGGTGTGGGTGTGTAGGGCACACAGCCCCTGGGGGCTGGAGGCACAGGCCACAACCGGGTGGTAGCTTGGTGCACAGGCTGGTGACACACTGGGTGCTTACAGGGGGCGCTATCACAGCAGTGCAGGCCATGGGCGAAGCTACCTCTCACGTACCGCTTAGAAGGGTAGCTGCATGGTGATCCATCACTGGTTCCGGTGGTGGGTTCTCACTGTGTGTGTGTTGTTGTTGGTACCATGCTGCCTGTTGATGAGTCCCCTGGGGAGAGGACCATCCTGTTAACGGTCCTCGCCTCCTGCTTCATGATCCTGGCTCAGGTGTTCCAGCAATGGACCGAGCTACTACTGCCAGGGCCCCACTTCTATAACCATGGCGAACGGCGCAGGAGGGCAGCCAACATGCGCCGAGCAGCATTGTTGCGATGGGCAAGGAGGGTACCGCCAACATGCCCTGTTCGGAACAGCAGTGTCCCAGGACATGTGGCTTGTCCTTTCCCAGTGGCCTCTCAACCTATACAGCCGTTGTGTCACTGTCCCAATGTGGAGGATGAATTGGATGCGGTTACGCAGCAATGAATGGTGGGAGAACATGCTGACTACCTGGACGGACGAAGAATGGACGGACCACTTCTGCATGAACCGCTCCCTGTTGACCAGGCTCAGAGAGCTCCTGAACCTACATCTCCGTAGGCGAGCGACCAACAATCGGTATCTGCTGCCACCAGGGATGTGATTGGCCATGGTGCTGTAAAGGCTGGCTACCCCCAATTCCTGTCAGAGCATTGGGGAGCAGTTCGGAGTGGGGACCGCGACCATTAACAGGGCGCTCCACGATGTATGTGACCTGATAGTGGAGCTGCTGCTTGAGTGGGTCATCCAGCGGAGCTGCTGCTTGAGTGGGTCAACCAGCTCCGGGATCCAGAGGTCCTGATCCATGGCTTTGAAGACATGGGCTTCCCCCATTGCATAGGGACGATAGACAACGCCCACATCCCTATCATCTGACCCCCACATGCCAAGATGGACTATCTGAACTGGAAGCAGGCTTTCTCACTAAATCTCCAGGTCGTTGTGGATCACAGGTGCCTGTTTACTAATGTGTACACCGGCCAGTCAGGGAGGAGCCATGATGCACACATTCTGCGGGCGTCCCCCTTCTATGCACACATGTTCGATGGGGAGATTGTCCCCAACCTGTACCGGGTGATTGAGGACCCCACCTACCTGCTGAGCCCGTGGCTCATGAGGGCCTATCCCGTGGCCTGCACACTGAAGCGCAGGCTCTTCAGTGAATGCCTATTGTCTGCTCGGAGCATGGTGGAACAGACATTTGGCCAGCTCAAGATGCATTGGCACCTACTAATGAACAGGAGCCAATTCAGTCTCAAGCATACCCCCATCCTTGTCCCGGTGGCCTGCATCCTGCACAATATTTGCAAGACTGGCGGAGCTGCCCTTGACAACCCCCCACCGGTGCATTGAGCAGGTCCCATGCCCCTGTACCAACATGTCCAGGGTGGGGCATTCCGGCGCATATCTGAGGAGAATCAGGACGCTCTGTGTAGGCGCATAGTTGCCCAGATGGCTGGCAACTAACCCTTGCTGTTGACTGCCCCCCCCTTCAACAGACTGAGTAAACAGTCCCAATAAATATGGATATGTATGTTCTACAATCCCCATGTGTGTTATTGGTTGGGTACTAGGGATTCCCCAGTCCTGTGTGACCCGTGTCCCACACCACAGGGTCACCTACTGACTTGTAGCCATGGCATCTGTCACACTCCAGGCTGCGGGCTGTCTCCAGATGGCGGTTAGCATGCGCAGTGCTATAGTGCTATCCATGTGCAGGCCTGTACCTGGGCATGAGTGGTCTGTTGTCTCCCCCCCTGTGTATAGTTCCCGCACCTGTATTGCACATGACATGTCCCCGTATGCAGGTTTCAAAACCCCTCCCTACGCATGGGGCCCCCTTGACAAAATGATCAACATAGAGGTATGGTACAACAACAGTTTATTGGGGGGGTTACTTCTTGCGGGGCCTTCCCCATGCCTGCTTCGGTGCACCACCGGGACACTCGATCCCCTATGAGCCCTTGCTGCCGCTGTCCTCTGAGTGCGGCAGCCTCACAGTCCGGGCTCTCCATCAGGGCCGTAGCTACCGTGGTGCGGGGGGGCGCATTTGAGCCCGGGCCCTGCTCTCTGGGGGGCCCGCAAAAGCCATGGGGCCCGAAAGGATCTGCCCGAGGTTGTTGTTTTTTTTGCCGAGGCTCCACCTGGGCCCCCCTGCCACCTTGGCAGGGGGGCCCAGGTGGAGCCGCGGCAAAAAAAAAACCCAGCTGTACATGATGATCATGTTGATTGATGATGCCCCACCCGGACCCCACCCCTTCTTCCGCCGCCGCCGCCTGGGTGAGTCCACACTAGCAGCTACCCGTCGGACTCGGAGCCCCTTAGCCCCACCTCCACACGCACGCCTGGCCCAACGTCGCACGTTGCGTGTGTGTACTGCGTTCCCTGGCGTCGGCGTTTTTGCTTCAGCCCACCAC
Source organism: Sphenodon punctatus (assembly GCA_003113815.1). Lineage (NCBI taxonomy): Eukaryota > Metazoa > Chordata > Lepidosauria > Sphenodontia > Sphenodontidae > Sphenodon > Sphenodon punctatus. The sequence goes on from QEPC01009705.1 coordinate 2,369,875, forward strand.
GAGGCAGGCAGGCTGGCTGTTAGTAGTTTGAGGCTCCCTGCCATCCCACCCCTTGGAGCCGCCGTTCCTTGGCTCCCTCTGGGCCCGGGCAGAAGGTGGGGACTCGGCTGGCGAGGTGCAGGGCACTGCCTGGCTCACGGGTCAGATCCTGTGCCAAAGCGGCGCAGCCTCCTTCTCTGGAGGTGCATCCTTCTTCCCCCCGCAGCCGACTAGGCGGTTGCTTTAAAAGGCGCTGCTCCCCGCACCGCCCAGCCTCGGCAGCAGCAGCCACCCGGGCCCCGCACAGACAGCGCCCGGTGAGCTGAGCGCTTCTCCTCCTGCACCAGCTGCTGCTGCTACCATGCTGCGGTGACCCCTCTCCACGGCTTGGCTGCTGATCGTGCTGCCCGCCGCCTGCCTGGCCTGGTCTACACCAACCACTGGGCCGTGGGGGGGCCGGCCAAGGCGGAGAGGCTGGCCTTGCTCTATGGCTACAGGAACCTGGGGCAGGTAAGCGGCGCCCTGGGGGGGCGACTTGCTGTCCCTTGCCACTGCCAGCTGTCACTGGGGGTGCCCTGGAGAGGGGTGTGTGCTGCTATGGGGACCCCCCCCTTCCCCTAGAGCACAGGGCGCTGAGATGGCACCGAGCAGAGTTCAAGGGGGCTTTCCCCAGGCAAAGCAGTGCGAGTCAATTCTCATCCTGCCCCACAGCTACCCTGGGTGTTTGCAAACTGCTGGTTCTCTGGGAACTGGAAGTTTGAAAGTCCTAGCTGAGTCCAAGGAGGATCCCTAAGTCACTCGCTCTGGATGCTGCTGCTAGAGCATTTTGTAGAATCAGAATGGGCAGCAAGCTCATTGTGCCCGTGTGCCCTGCCCTCCCTCCCAGCTACCCAGTTCTCTCCCTCGCAGACACACACAACGCGAACTCCACTTTAACATCGCCTTAACCTTAACCTTTAGTATCTGCATGTTGCAGGGCTGCATAGGGCACCAATACACCCCTTTTCTGATTCATTTTCAGCAACGCCTAACTTTGCTTAATGGTTACAAACAGATGTACCAAACGGGCAATAGTTAGCTGAATCCTGACAGAAGGAGACCAGGCAGACTCCCTGGGGAGCTGCAAAGTGAAAATGAATCAATATTTAATTTTTGCTGAAGGAAAATGTGCCCGTATCCATTTAGACAGTTTATGAAGCTGTTTATATTATTTTTCATGCCCACTTTGTGAGGGAGCTAGATTGAGTGTGTGTGTGTGGGGGGGTTATTTTGAGAGGGGAAAAAAATAAAGCCCTGGTTTGTTTCACAAGTCATTGCTTGAAGGAAACTAACACTTTCTCTCTAGCAACTCTAATTGATCTCATGAGTAGAGCAACGAGTTGACACGTGTGTGTGTGTTTTACAAGATCGTTCTGATTATTTGGTGTAAGTGAGAGGTAACCTGGGATTAATGCGCTTTAACATGCATTAATGTTAAATGCATGTTAAGGTCCCATCCCTTAAGCCCCACCCACTTTGGGGTTTTGGAGCGCGCGCGTGCGAAGCACGCGCGCACATAGGGAGCCCATAACTGAGACTTGAGCCCAGGCCCTTCTCAACCTTGCTATGCCCCTGCTCTCCATAATCCACTGGCTGCTCCACTCCGGGCTGAGGTATTGGACCCTGCGATGTTGGAACATATGGTAAGGGTTACAATAATGCCGTGACTGTTACCCCTGCACCACAGTCCTTTCGGTGGCCCTCTGGTGTTGCCATGGATTCCCATGCTGCATCCTATCCGCCCATCCCTCCACAGGTAACAATGCGTTCCCCTCCCTTCCTCCTTAGCAGACAGATATGTGGTCCAGCTTATTGGAGTTGATGGGGTGACCGGCACGGGCGGTTGGTCACCTTAGGGTTCCGGGATGTTCAAGGGAGGCCGTGGTTCCCGGAAGAGGGTCTCAGAGGCAGCTATGGAGGAACTGGGTGGGGTGCGGGCCGGAAGGGCAGCCCCACAGGCTGCTGTTGTGGGACTGTGGGGGAGAGGGACCCTGTGCATGAGGTCAGGGAAGGGGTGCTGTTGGGGAAACCAGGGTTGGCCGAAGTGCTGGGGAGGGGACACCTGCACCTGTGGGAGGACACCCCGGTGGTAATCGACTGCCACCCCTCCATCTGGGCCTGGAGGTCCCATGTCACGCTGGGGTTCTCTCTGAAGGAGCCCCACGACCTCCCCTATGAGGTCAAGGGCTCGTGTGGAGGTCCCCTCCAGCGTGACACAACCCCTCGTCCTCTCGGCCCTGTCGAGCCGCATCTCGCGGTGGAGGGTGGCAGTCTGGCACCTGTTCCACAGGTGTTTGGTGTGGGACCGGTTGAGCATGGCTGCCAATATGTCCCGGTCCCCATCTCCCTCCCCTCTTTGCACCTTCCTGGTGAGGGCGAGCTCCTCAGAGTGCACTTCGGCTAACCTTCTGGTTTCCTCCAGCATTTCCCTCCCCAGGTTCCTGACCCACATCTCCCAGTTTTGTGAGGGTTGCTGCCACTGGCAGCGCTCATCTGTGGACATGTGATCCCATTGGGGTGTGTTGCTTGCCATGTCCGTACCCTGTACCCCTAGCGGTGCATCCGTTTCACCACAGGGGTTGCCTGCCTCCCTTCCCTGTCTGTCCCTATGGTGATTGTGGCTGATTGGGTGGGGTCCCTGTATTCCTGTTCCTTGTGTCAGAGCACTGTGCTTGCCCCATATGGAAGTACCTGCACCTGGGGCCATGTTGTTTCAGCACCTCCTTGTGGGCATGTCTCGTGGTCCTTCCTCCCTTGTGACCCCCCATCTGCATTCCTGTCAGGGGATGTTAGCCCATGTGGCTAGGTCACCCTGTCATGCATGGGGGGTGATTTGCTCTAGGGGCTACCCTGTGGCCGGCCTGCTACCCCATCACCCCAGCATCACCCACAACCCATCCCTTTTGCGTTTTAGCCTACCATCGTTGTCCTGGTGACCAGGTCTCGGGGGTGCCACGGGTTCCTCCTCGACCACCTCCTCCTCCGCAACCTCTTCCTCGTGAGCCTCCAGGGTCCCTTGAGCTGTAATGGGGATCCATCAGTTGATCCCTCCTGGCCGGCCTTTGCGCCAGTCACCGTGGCCCTGGTCCCCCTCCCCCCCCACTCTCCAGTCCCTATCCCTCCCCCCCACACATCCCCCGTCCCGGCGGCCTGTCGCCCTGTGGGTTTTGTGGATGCACGCGGAGGGTGATGTTTCTGTGAGGGTTTACCGGGCCACCTCCTCCCCCTGTGCGAGGGGGTTGTGCCCTCCCGCATCCTGGCTGGCCTCACCAGGGGCAGCGGTCTCCCCTTGCTCCGGGGGGCTGGGCGAGGGGGGGTGTTGTCAGTGCCCTCCGTCTGCCCCTGACGAAGGCGGTGCCATGTATGTGGGAGGCAACAATGTCCCCATCCATGCAGAGGAACCAGTTCAGCTCATCATGGAACTCCATTGTACGCATGGCATGGCCAGACTTGAGATTGTTGTCCTTGATATACTTGTATCCGGACCTCAAGTCCTTTGTCTGCTGCATACACTGGGTTACATTCCTGTTGTACCCCTGCCACTGCATCTCCTGGGTGATGGCTTCATAGACCTGTCTGGTCTTGTAGCGGCACACCGGGTCGTGCTGGACCTTTTTCGATCCCCCCCCCCCACGTATGAAATCCCTGGTCTCCTGCCTCGATCAGGGCTCCCCCTTTTGGGTACCGCGGGGGGGGGGCATCCGGCTTGGCGGCTTGGGGCCCGCCCGCTTGTTGTGATGACAGCGGAGCTGGTCATCTCCTGTTAGGGGAATTGCATGGAGGTTAGTATCTGCCCCATGCCCCCCCTTATGCTCCCATTCTAGGATCCTTCCCCTATCCCCCCGGGGGGTATGGCAGGGTTACCTGGCTGTCACAAAGGCCTTTCTCGGCCGTCTCCCCAGTGGTGCGTTGCTCCTGTGTCTGGGTGCTCTCTGGGGGGGGGGGTAATGGTTAGCTGTCAGCTGCCTGCCCTGTGTTCCCTCGGGATGGTTTCTGGTATTGGCATGCGGGGCCCCCCTCCCCGTGTTGTTGGGGTACCCTTACTCTTTCCTCGCTGTCAGTAGCGCTCCCTTGCCCGTGGCTGTGGTGGCCTGGGGGATGCAGGCACAGGTGTGGGGAACCTCTGTCCCAAGGGTCAGTTCTAGCCTACAGCTGTTTTTAATTTGGTTTATTTCCAGTTCTAGGATCTGGCCCATGGAGTCGCCATTGCAGTTTGTTTATTATGGTGTGGCTTTCGCCATATGCCAAAAATTAAAATACAAGCAAACAAAATACCCACATAAAATCAACAGTTGGCAACTAAGGCCAGACACAATCCATCATTGACAGTGATCCAAGCCCCTAAAAACAATACTGCGGAAATACAACGTAACATCCTCATATGGGTTTCATATTGCTACACAGACAATTACATGCATCCAATCCATCTAATACTTCATTGGTGACTAGCAAGCTTAAACACCAACGGGCAGTACTAAGTGGTGATACCACAAAAGGCGTCAACAGGATTGAGAATCCCAACTCAGTTTTAAGGAATTATCAAAGGGTTACAGGACCTCCCTCTCCCTGCGGCCCAGTTGCTCTTTAATATATGCCCTCTTTTTGGCAGCCAAAAGTGTAAAGGTCCCCAGGGCAACAATAGCCTCTTTCTGAGTCATAGAGAGAAATGCCAAAAAACAACCCCTAGAGTCGAAAGTCAATCCCTGGGATAAAAGGGGTAACAACCATACCGACCACAGAGTGGCATAATAAGGGCATTTTAGGAAAAGATGTTCCACGGATTCCACTTCCCTCCTGGAACAAGTGCATAGCCTTTGCCCAGGAGGGATGCGTTTATACTGGCCCTCAGCCACACCTGTCTCCATAAGCTGCAAACGAAATAATATATATGCTCTACGAAGTTTGGGATTAGTTAACAAATCCAAATATGGCTCTAGGGTAGGTAGAAGCTTGATCTCACCCAACCGTGGTGCCACCTTCCATGACCTTACTATAGCCATGTCTTTCTGCCTTGCTACATCCTGGAGCCTGTAAAAGATTTCGGCTCTGATCCCTGAAAGAACTTTACCACAATAATACTCAAGGGAGTGTCCCATTTCCCTAATCAGGCAAGCTAGGTAGAGAAGCCAGGGGTAATTCCGCAACCCAGAGTACAGCAACTTTTCCTTAAGACATTGGAGCGTTAATACTGTCTCCAAATGGCTGAGCAACCTCAGCCAGTATCTTAAATAAGCTTTTTTGGCAAGTAATAAGATCGTTGGAACTCCAGTCTCTGCCCTGAAAATTGCCGCCGGGACACTAGAGGCTACCTTGAACAACAGCCTGAGGAACAGATTCTGAACCCTTTCCAAAATTGTGATATCCGGGAAAGGGACAAGCTCCATCTCAAATAAAAGGGTTGCCTCCGTTCTTGCACTCGTGCTGCTGAACGACTCTGGCGCAAATCCCATTCTCACGCTGACTTCCTTCACTTCACATTCTGTCTCTCCACCCTTACTTCTGCTATCTCCCTTGCTAGACAACACTACTATGCCTCCCGCATTGAGTCCTGTTCTTGGGACCCTCGCCGCCTGTTCTCTACCTTTGACTCCCTCCTCAAGCCTCCCTGTCCTCCCCCTCCTTCTTCCCTTTCTGCTCAGGATCTTGCCTCCTTCTTC
>QEPC01009705.1:2378314-2397487 GCA_003113815.1 Sphenodon punctatus
CCCCCCCCCCCCCCCCCAGCATCCTCACACATCAACACTCACAGAGCAATTTTGGCTAATTGCTTCGTGAGTGGGCGATGGATGAAGGTGGGTGTGCATGCATGTTTCGTGGCAGTGCACATGCACACCCATCTGCCGTGGCATTCACACGGGTGGCACCCACTGATACCCATGCAGTGGATCTGCGTGGGCATGAATGGACCCATCTCGTGTAAGAATGGCCAGAGTCTGGTTCGCTGAGGTGTCCCATACCTGAGGGCTTTTATTCCTACAAGAACAACATTGCAAACCCTGTGCATTCTTCTCATCCCTAAATCACCCTATTGTGCAACTGCTGTCTGTGTGGCCAATTTAAACTTCCTTCCTAAGAAATTTTCTCAGCACCATGTGCACTCTCACTAGAAGAATACTATAAGATATATAACTTACTGGTACTAATTTGTCCAAAGATATACCACATAGCTTGCTGTTGTTGATACTGACTGGAATGCTCCCATGTGCAGTGCCAGCTATGCTGAAGCTCCTGGAACATTCATGAAATGCCTCCTCGAGCACCTGGAGATAGTTTCTATGATAGTTAGCTTGCTCTTTTCATGAAATACTTGTTCTTTGTGGAAAATGTGTTCCTTTAGTACAGACGAATGAGGTGTTCGATTCATTATCTGTACTTTGGGTGTTTTTAAACAAGATTCTACCACGCATGGCGACCCAGCAACCACTCATTTGACCGCCCATCTGAAGGTGGTGCAGGGAAATGCGTGTTCCTATGAGCCAAGCGGCACCCACTCATGGCCACTCATGCCACACTGCTGAGAAATCTGGAGTGCACCATACAGGGCAAGCCAAAAAGGGTGTGGCAACAGGCGCCCACTCATCACCTGCCCGTATGGACCAGAGTGGCCACCTACACCAGAAGACTGGTCCGCCACTCATAGGCACTGTGGGTGGGGGACATAGTCTTTAAAAGTCACAGGAACTGGCCGCAAGTGCTGGGCAGCCTGGGTTCCCCAGGGTTCATGCCAGGACATGTCAGTTTCAAAGACCCACCCAGCGCACTCTCCCATCCTCCATGATCTGTGGCAGGGGTGGTGTGAGGCAACTGCTGTGGTAGCCATGCTGGGAGCCACCCATTAGAATCCCTCCCCGCACACTCCACCTGAGTGGTTGCTCCACAGCTGGGCCACTCAGTGGCCATGGACCCACCGAGCCAGCCTTGCTCATATAAAAACACCAGTTTCTCTCTCCTGTGTCCAAGAAGTCTGCTTCTGCTGCAATTTAATTAAATTAGACTCCTATTTTCCTAAGACATGAACCTGTACGATGAACAGATTTTTTCAAACATCACTATCACCTGTCTGCTCTCTCCCAAGTCATTTTAAAGTAGGTGGGGAATCCATGCAGCCTAGGAAGAGTCTCTTCACTACATTTCTCCCTACCAACCCCACACAACCCATTTATCACAACTGCTACCATAAATTTTGGAACCTTAAGACATCCGACCCCCACAACTTTTCTGATTCTCTTCAGGAGTGTAAGATGGCAGTATGTCCATCCTTGCTGTAAAGAAATAATTGCTATGTGTGCTGGAATTTACCTGATTTGCATGGCAGATGGGAGCATGTACTGATTTATGCCATTAATGTTTTTTAATGTTTTCAGTTACTGGATTGGATTGAAATAGAAGCTCTTGAGGCCTCAAATGTCAAAATATGTGCAACTAGACTTTCTTTGGTGTGTTTATTTTTGTACATTTTCTGACTAAGCTGAGCCACTGACCTCTGCTTTTCAGTTTGAGGATCTAATGTCAGCTAAGTAATGCTTTTTCCTCTAACTGGTTGTGTTGAGGTCTTATTGGTTAAACTTCAAGAATAAAAAACTTTCTGACAGTCCGTTTCCTGCTGCTCTTTTAACATCGTGCTTTGTGCTGTGGTTTTTGGTGGAAGGCAATGGCATGCATACAGAAAACCACAGTACCATCTCACATCAGGTTTTGTTTCCTGTAGCCATGATCATTTTAAAGCTGCAGACTCTATATATTTAATTATACTATGTACCAGAAAGTGGAACATGCAGTAGTTCCTCAATATCTTAAAAACTGAAGCCAGATCCACCAAAATTCCTAGTGCTAAGCTAAATTCATTTCTCAGGGTATTTGCTTCTGTTCTTTTTCTTCTTTAGAACAGTGTAATTGCATATGCTGTTCAGCACACAGAAAAAGAAAAATGAGGCTGATTGACTCCTATTTTTAGACTTGCTAATCCCTTCTGATTTCTCTTATCTGTTTTGCTTGCATGCTCCCCATATTCAGAATCTTCTACACTGAACTGAAGATTTCTGAATAGATAATTTGATGCACATATCCTCCAGTTTATTTTAACTATAACAAGTTGTGACTGCATCTTAACCCATTCTGTTTTGCTCATCCTGAAAAATTTACTCAAATCAACTTTAAAAGTTCTGAAAATATTCTAAAAACTATGCCAATTGTAAGCAATACCTGGGGAGGGTCTGATGACTGAAACAGTAATTGCGCTGTGCTCCAAAGGAGAGCACATTTGAACTGGACTTCTGAAAAGGGGATAGGGAACAGGGACCATGACCCCACCCTTACTACAGTGTCTTTCAGAGGCATACCAGCAACAGACAGTGCAAGCTGCTCCCTGGGAATAGGAAGCAATACTGAAGAAGCACTCACCAGGGCTGGTCTTCTCACAGGGCGGATCACTCTGAGTCTCACTATTTTTCTCTACTTCTGGGGATTTGCAGTAACCCTCATTTTCACCAGGGCACGATGCGGGGCCCCTACTTCTTCCCAGCAGGGTCCAAATGCGACCACCTCTAGGGCCCTGTGGAGAGTGCTCTCAAGGAGGTGAAGCCATCAGGGGCCCCATGTTTTCTCTTCACCCTGGACCCCATAAATTCTAAGGCCAGCCCTGGCACTCAATGAGGAAAAATCTCTAAGGAATTCATTTCAGGGCTGCATGGCTCTAAAACGCCCCCTACTAAATACTGTGGCTTAAACAAAATAAAACTAACAATCTAGACTTGTATATTTAATTCTCTTTGCGTTTTTATTTATTTATTTATTTATTTATTTATTAAAAGCATTTAGTATCCCGCCCCTCCTGCCACAGGCAGCTCGGGGCGGCTCACAACAGTATACATTGACAATTAAAATCATAAAACTATAAAACATTTTATTATACCCCATCCCTCCCCCCCACCTCACTTCTACCCATCTTCCCCGCCAAACGCCTGGCAGAACAGCAGGTCTTACAGCTTTTACAAAAGGAGGGAAGGTCCAGGGCCAGACGCACCCCCACGGGAAGTGTGTTCCACAGCCTCACTGCAGCCACCGAGAACGCCCTCCCCTACATGGCCCCCCGGAAGACTCGGGGGACCACATTATCCATTTAATGTCCATTTATTGATCCACTTTCTAATAGTTCTCCTGCAACACAGTAATATACACGTAAAGGCCATGATCCACAAACAGCTTACTCCAAAGTAGTCTCACTGAAGCCCTGTGGGACTTCTAATAGTTCTCCTGCAACCCTTGTGGGCTTGTGTGGGCCTACCCGGAGTATACAGTTGTAGCCTATAAGTGTATATTACTGTGTTGCAGTCGTAGAAGAACTATTAGAAACAGGGGCAGCCAGTGGACATTAAATTGGCTCACGTGAGACTATTCCAGAGTCTAAAATGGACTTCAATGAGACAACTTTGTAGTAAGGGGTTTGTAGATCATGGACATTGCCTTTACTAAGACTTCTCTCTCTTTAATCTTCCACAGCACCCTAGTCATATCCAGTAAATGGAGCAAATTTACCAAGTCCCTTGATATCACACCTGTTGTATGTAAGGAGCTTGCCAGCTCCCAGAGTTCATTTCTTTCTGTCTTTAGCAAGTGAAGCATCTCACTATTGATGGCTGAGAGAATAGTCCAAGCAAATGGGGAAATGAAGTAGGCTATGAGAACATAGGCTTGTCTGCAAAAGGCCAGGCCTCACAGGTGCAAGAGTTCCACTAAGCACCCGTGTTGTCAAATACTGCAGGCCCCTTTTGGCTAAATTGTAAGGATCAAACTTGATCCTCATTTCTATCCAGTGCCACTTTTTAAATTTATTCCTTTCTTATGCCCTTCACAAATTAGCCATGGCTACCGTAGAATCATAGAATTGTAGGGTAGGAAGTGGCCTCAAGAATTCTCTGATGACCTCACCCCCTGCTGCAAGACAGGATATCCCTCTGCCTGCAGCATCACAGAGAGATGCTTGTCCAGCTGGGTTTTAAAAACCCCAAGAAAAGAGATTCCACAACATCCCTGGGCAGCGTATTATATTGCCCAATAGTTTACACTTAGGAAGTGTTTCCTAAAATTTAACCAAAATCTATGTTGCTGTGCCTTTATGTTCACCAACATTTTTGCGGCCTCCTTTTAGATATTTGAAAACTTCTATCATGTCCCCCATTAGTCTGCTTTTCTCTAAGCTGAACATACCCAATTTTTTCAGCCTTTCCTCATGTGGCTTCTCTTCCAGCCCCTTTTGCTTTCAGATGGGCTAAATCAGAAGATCTGAGCTATTTGTATACTATGTTGCACAGCTGAGTAGCATTCTTGATATTTTCTCTCTATTTTCAGGTTAGATTCACAGGAAAGATTCAAGGGGAAAATATAGCATATTTGTTGATATTCTGTTTGGCCTCTTTATCTTGAAGAATGCTACTTAATACAGAATACCCTCCCTAGAGAGAGATCTTGCTATCTTAAAATAACACATCCATGTTCATGTCTAATTTTCAATTATTTCTATTATTTATACAGAATACGTGGTGATGGGCATAATCTGGGTCACTATAGTTGGAGGACTCTCAGTAGTTATGCTTCCGGGAGTAATAAATCAGTAGTAATAGGACTGTGCATTTGGGTTTTGATCCAACACAAATAAACACAAAAGCTCTCTTCAGCTTCCATATTCAAAACTTAAAGACTGGGGCTGTGTATTAACCCTGAACTTTCCTAAAAATGTGGTATCCAAAGTCCAAAAGCTGCAGCACATATCTAGCTCAGAGTCGGGTTGCTCTCTGACTTTCAGCTTAGCCAGCTGTTAGAAGAGCCTGTAGTGAGACCTCCCCGCCTGCAGAGGTTGCCACTGTCTGAGAACTGCTATCTCCAGCACTGCAGCCAGACTCAGCCCAGCAGAGCCCAGTTGAGCCAGGGCGAAATGGGGAATCCTTGGCAGCCTCATTCCCCCATCCCTTAAGCCAGTGAGACCTCATCTGAGCCTAGTCCCATGCCCCAGTCCCCAAACCAGCAATCCCTTTCCTAAGCCATTGACCTCTCTGAGCCAGACTCATATCCCACTCTCCCTCTGAGGCCGTTTATAGACGAGTGCGGCGGCGCCCGCGCTTGTTTTCAAAAGAGCCGGCAGTCTGTTCCACACGTGACGCTGCTGCCGAATACGTGCATGCGCAGGCGATGCGCATCCATTTCCGGCCACGTATGACCAGCCTCGATCGCCGACCCGGTCAGTTCGCGGCCAGAAATGGATGCGCATCGCCCGCACATGTGCGTATTTGGCGGCAGCTTCACGTGTGGAACGGACTGCCGGCTCTTTTGAGAAACAAGTGCGGGTGCCGCCGCCCTCGTCTGAAAACGGCCTGAGTCATACCCATGTCCCATTCTTCCATCCCCAATCTAACAATCTCCCCACCAAGCCAGCCATATTCCCCACCCTCCCCCAAACCTGTGCCTCCCTTTTAAAACTGATAGCAGACCTAGCAGCAGTTTTAATTGCATTTTTCCTTCCTTGTTGGCCTGTTAAACTTGGCAGCCTTACTGCGCTTCTGTACCAAAATAAGCCATATGTAGGGACCGATGTTCATTGGTGGCAATAGGGAAAATGGAGTGAACATATGTAAAGGCAAAAAGCAAATACTGAAAATACAGATACTTTACCCTGTACGCAGTCCTAGTAAGAATAGTATAACCAAGCAATGAGAAAATTGACATGCAGTACTTAAACTCCTAAAATAATGCTCCAACTTAAAATATCTCATTTTACGGTTGCTAAACATGCATGTGGAAATGTGGTTAAGGCTTTTGCTAATTATGGGTACTTTCAGACGTTACGGGCGGCCGGTTCACCACAGCGAACCACCAGGGGGGGCGAACAGCGCAACCACGCCCGGGGGTTGGAAAACGACCCAAACAGACGTGCCGGGAACGGGACCACGGCCCGGAACCGGGCCGCACCATCACGGCCCGTGGCAGCACAACAGACGTGCAGCCGAACCCCCGGCGGGCGCTAAACCCCCACAAGGCACCGGGCAGGGGCGGGACACAGACATGGCCGACTGAGGGCAAACGAAGCCACAAGGCACTCAAGGGAACGCCCACACAAGGGAAACGGGAAGGGAGGGGGGAAGAGCGAGAACAGGCTGACAGCCGGCTCACACAGCGGTCCCGCAGCAGGGCACAATGCACGGCCACACGCCCGGGCACACACACACACACCAGGGAAAGGCCGGGAAGGGGGGAAGGGGCGCCCGGAACGCCCCACCCGGAACACCGGCAGGGAGGGGGGGGGCACCACCACGGGGCAAGGCACGGACAGCAGCAACCCCCACACCACCCCAGTCCAGTCCAGTCCAAGGAGGTGCCCCCACAGGAACAGAGGCAGTCTCGGAGGGGGGGGGGGACCCCCGGAGCAAGGCACGTTGGGGGCCCCCAAAGCACAGCGAGGCCGGCGGAGGGGCGCCAGGAGGAGGAGGAAGGGGGCCCCACAGTCAAAGGCTGGCACAGGCAGGGCAGCCGGGTCCAGCGGTGCTCCTCCGCAGCACCAGCGACGCTCAGGCAGCACCCACGGAGTCACGGGGATGGAGGGGGCCCAGGACCACGGCCAGGGGCAGCAGCAAGCAGCGAGGCGGGCGGGAGCTCACCGAGGTGGGGTCCGCAGGTCGGGAGCGGCCAGCGGGGACCAGGCCCCCCCCCCGGGCCGGGGCGGGAGCCCACACGGGGGCACCACGCCGGGGGGGGCAGGCCAGCGACGCGGGGCTCACGGGCCGCTGCCGGGGGCCCCGCTGGCCCGAGGGCCCGGGTGGCCCGCCCGGTGGACCAGGTGGGGCCAGTGCAGCATGCCCCGGCGGTACCCCTGCAAGGACATGTAGTGGGCGATCAGGTAGTAGGCCTCGAAGGGATCGGGCATGGTGAGGGCCAGCTGCACATCCACACGCGCCCACACCGCCAACAGGGATGACATCTCCACCGCGGAGGGCTCCGGCACACAGCAGGCAGCAGAAGGGGGCCACGGAAGATGCCCCAGCTCCAGAAGCCGCTGGAACGCCGCCCCACGGGTGCGCTGGTACCCACGGGCCCCGTGAACACAGGAGAAGTAGCTCACGGCCAAGGCAGGGCCACCCTCGGCCAGGCACTCCGAGTAGGCGCCCAGACCACACACCACCAGCGCTGACACGGTCTCAGAGGCGCTCCAGGGCACATGGGCGCACAGCACCTCCGGGATGCGCCCCTCGGGGAAACGAGCCAGCCCCAGGGCCTCCGCATGCAGCCGGCAATCACGGGCGCTCACCACATGGCCAAAGTAACGGAGCCCGGAGCTCAGGCTCTCGTAGGCACCTGCACGGCTCCCCGGCCCGGCCAGGAGCAGCTGCACGGCAGGGGTGTGCCACAGGTCGCACAGAGACATGGTCTCGCGGAAGGCCCAGATATGGGGGGCCCCTTGGGGGCCGGACAGCGGGAGCCCCATGGATGGGCAGCCAGCCATGGTCCAGCACAACAGGGAATGGGACACGGAGCCCGGAGGGCACACAGACTGCCCAGGGCCGGGAGAGGCTCGGCCCGGCCCCCGGGACAGGGAACACGGGCCCGCACCGCAACATTGTAGCACAACAGAGCGAGGCGTGGGGTGCGGGCCCGGCACAGCTGCAGAGAACAACAGCGAGCTCTCTGTCTGCCTAATCGCACCTTCAAGGCCATCCCGCTACAAACAGCGAGGGGAGGGGGCCCGGGGTGCTGGGGGCGGGAGCAGCCGGAATGCACCGGCACAGGGCGCGCGCAGGGCCGCGAGGCCGACCCCCGGGCGGGGCCACCAGCACCGGGCCGGCATAAGCGCTCCCAGCCCCCACCGGGGCCCCAGCACCATGGAGCGCGATAGGGCAGGTGGGAACTGGATGTTCCTCGCGCTCGCGGCTGAGTGGCACCGTGACCACACTGAGCAGCTGTGCCTCCTGACCGAGAGGGTGCACCTGGCCGTCCGCCTGCGCTATGTCCTGGCCCTGCGGGCTGGCGTGCGCCTCCGGGGCCAGCAGGCCCGCAGGAGAGTCCGTGGCCGGCTCAGGGCTCGGCGCCGGGCCTGGGGGGCGTGGCTGGCCGCCTGCCGGAGCCTCACCCGGCCCGCTGCGCTCCGAGGGGCCGCGAGGCGGTTCCGCTGGGCAACGCAGACCCTCCGCCGGGCAGCGCTGCTGGCTATGCCCATAGCGCGGAGCCTATGGGTCACGGAGCGGCCCCAGGCCTGGTGGGAGCGGGCCCAGGCCCACTGGGGGGAGGCCGAGTGGGGGTCCCACTTCCGGATGGGCAAGGCCACCCTGCTGCGCCTAGCGGAGCTCCTCACGCCCTGGCTGGAGCGGCAGCACACCTCCATGCGGGAGCCCATCCCCATGGTCCAGCGGGTGGCCATAGGGGTCTGGGCCCTCGCAACGCCCGACTCCTGCCGCTCCGTGTCCCAGCACTTCGGGGTGGGGCTCAGCACGGTCGCCTGCATCGTGCGGGATGTGTGCGAGGCTGTGGAGGGCGTGCTCCTCGACAGGACCATCCAGCTCCTGGACCAGGGCGCTGTGATGGCTGGCTTCGCGGCCGGGGGCTTCCCGAACTGCATCGGAGCCGTGGACGGCACACACATCGAGATCCTGCGCCCGGCCGCGGGGGAGGCCCTGGAGTATGTGAACCGGCACGGATACTACTCCCTGCACCTGCAGGGGGTGGTGGACCACCGGGCCCGCTTCATAGACATCTACACGGGCAACTCCGGCCGGAGTCACGACGCCAGGATCATGACCATCTCCCCCTTCTATGCCCGCATGTACCGGGGGGACTTCGCGGACATGGGCATGAGGTGGATCGAGGGTGTTCCCATGCCCCCCTGCATCCTGGGGGACCCCGCCTACCCCCTGACCCGCTGGCTGATGAAGGTCTACCCTGTCCCGAGCCCCCCTGCGGAGCAGGTATACAATACCCACCTGTGTGCGAGCCGGACCGTGGTGGAGCGTGCCTTCGGGGCCCTGAAGCAGCGCTGGAGGAGTCTAGCTGGCCGCCTGGACTTCACCGTCCCCACCTCCGCCCTGGTGATCGGTGCCTGCTGCGTTCTGCACAATGTGTGCGAGACCGAGGGGGCGGCCCTGGAGTACCCCGAGCCCCACCGGCCCCCCGGTCCTGTTCCCCTGTACGTGAACGCAGGGAACCCCCGGGAGTACCGGTATGCCAAAAGGATCCGGAACGCCCTTGCAACCCACATCGCCCGGGGGGGCCCGCTGTGAGGGCCTTCCCGCCCCTGGGGGCCCCACCCCCCGTTCCGTGCCCATGCCCCTGTACACGCGGTCCCACAGCCCTGTCCCCCCCACAAACGGGCCGGGGACAACTGTCTCTTTACAACACTTTATTGCCCACACAGTGCACACAATCACCCTGTGCCCCCTCCCCACCCCCGTCCCCGTGACCCCGTCCACCACCCGCCCTCATGTGGCCCTCCCCCTCCCCCCCCTTCCCACCATCCCCCCGCGTTTCCTGGGCCGACCCCTCGTGCGGCCGCTTGGGCCCACCGAGCTCTGGGAGCTCCCCTCCCCCCCACTGTCCGTGTCCCCTGCCGTGTCCTGGGCCGGTCCCGGCCCCGGCAGGGGGCCGGGCGGCGGATGGGCAGCTGTGCCCGGTGCCCCGGTCGCGCCCCGGGGGGGCTGGACCCTCCGGAGGCCCGGGGGCACTGGGAGGCGCATGCGAGGGCCCTGGGGCCGGGGGGGCGCCAGGGGCGGCAGGGCTGGGCCCGGGGGCGCCGAGGGGCCCGGCATGGGGACCTGGGCGGGCAGGGCGCCCGGAGGTGCGCCGGCCATCACGTAGGCACACATGGTGCCCGCATGCAGGAGCAGGGAGGTCCCAATGTCGTGGGACCTGTCCATCTTTGCACTGTGCTCCCGCACCATGCCCTGTATGTCCTGCCGGAGCCCCCTGAGCAGCCCCTGCTGCCGCTGGTGCTCCCGGCGCTCCCGCCTCCGCTCCAGGCGCACCTCCGCCTCCAGCCGGCGGTCTGTCTCCAGGGCCTTCTCCATGGACCGCTCTATGGCCGCCTCCATGCGGTCCACGGAGGCGATCATGCGCTCCCCCTGTTCCTCCGCCCTGCGGACGATGTCCTCCGCTTGCTCCTCCCTGCGCCTGCGGACCCGCGCCCGGTACTCCCGCATCCGCTGGGCTGGGGCCGCGGCCGGCGGAGGCGCCGCGCGCGGGGGCTGCCCTGTGGAAATGGGCGGGTGGGTCAGTGCAGGGCCCTGTCCCCTAGCGGGGTCGGGTCCCGGGGCCCCCTGCCCCCCCTCCCCCACTGAGGCCAGAGGCCCCCCTGGGCTGGCGCCCGGGGGGCCCTCCCGCAATCCCAGCCCTCCCGCCTTACCTGGGTCCGGCACCTGCTCTCCTGTGCCCTCCGCGGGGGCCTGCACCGTCTCGCTGGCCCGGTCCTGGGGCTCCCCATGTCCTGCGGGCGGGAGAGGGGGGAGCGGGTGAAGGGGGCTGGTTGTGGCCCCTGCAGCAGGGCCCCCACCCCCGCCCCTGCCACCGGCCCCCTGGTCGTGCCCCCCCTGCCCTGGGGGCCCGCTTACCCTCTATGTCCGTCTCCGAGCCTTCGGAGCCCGGCGCCTCACCCTGGGAGTGCTCCCCCTGGGACCACTGGCTGAGGGTGGTGAAGGTGCCGACCTCCGACTCCGCCTGGCCGGCCCGGCGTTGGGATGTCTCCGGGCTGCTGCTGGGGGGGGGCCTTGGGGCTTCTGCGGGTCCCGGGTGGTCCTCCTGGGGGTGGGGGTCCCCTGAGCTCGTGTCTACCGGGCGGGCGGCGAGGGGAGGGGGTACCTCGGCCCGCTCCCTGCCCTGGACCACAGCGCTGCCCACCAGGCGTGGGGCAACTATGGAGCCCTTCATGTGAAGGATGCGGTCCAGGGCATCGTAGTAGGGGGCGGTGCGGGCCCCGTGGCCGGAGCGGCTGTTATTGTCCTTGAGGGCCTTGTACCCCCTCTTGAGCTCCTTGGCCTTCGAGCGACACTGGTTGACAGTGCGCTCGTGCCCCGCCGCCTCCATGTCGCGCACGATGTCCCGGTAGACATGCTCGTTGCGCTGGTTTATTGCGAGCTCCACCTGGTACTCGAGGGTCCCCCAGATCCGTATGAAGTCCCGGGTCTCCTGGAGGCCCCACTGTCCCCCTCTGTGATAGGCCTTCCTCCGGCTGGGCCCCTGCTGTTCCTCCTCCCGGTGCAGCTCCTGCTGCACCTGCCTGTGCTCCTCCTCCACCTCCTCCTGGGGGTGCGCCTCCAGGGGCCGGGGGCCGGGCTCCTCCTGGGGCTCGTCCGCCCGGGCCGACTTTCGTGTCTGGGGGGGGGAAGGGGGGTGGTTGGTTGCTGGGTGAGGGTGTGGGCCCTCTCGGGGGCCCCCTGCCCCCCTGCCCTCCGCCCGGGGTCCCCCTGCCCCCCTGCCTTCCGCCCGGGGTCCCCCCGGCCCCCTCCACAGGGGGTTCCCCTGTGCCCCCTGTTCCCCTCCCAGTGGGTGCCCTTACCCGTTTCCTGGGTGCCTCCTGTGGGCCTGTTCCGGCCGCTGTCCCCGGGGCGGCGCGACCCGGCTGCAGCTGTGGTTGGTGTTCCCGGGGCGCCTCCCTGGTCGGGTGCTCCCGTGTGCCCCCTTCCTGCACCTGTGCCCCCTCCGCCTGCATCGCTGGGCCTGGCTGCACGTCCTCCGCCTCCTGTGCCGCCGCTGTCGCTGCTCGTGCCTCCGGTCTCTTCCGCTTCCCTCCTCGCTCCATCCCGCCACGCTTGCTTGCTGCTGCTCTCGCTTTAAATCTCCCTCCGGTGTTTGTGTTGGTGCTGGTTGCCTGGCAGCGACGCTGCGTGCCTCGTCCCCGGCCGGGGCTCCATTTTTTTGGTTCCGCTGGGGGATTGGCGTCCAGACGTTACTTTTGCTTGGTTCCCTGTGGGGGTTGGTTTGACCACGCTTCCCGAGACCTTCCCCCGGCTAGCCCGGGAAGCGTGGTTGAAATTGACCCCATGTGCGTATTGAGCGTGATGAACATCTGGCGCACGCCGTTCAGACGTTCCGGGCCCTTTGGCCCCGCGGGGGGGTTCAGCGTGGTTCAGTGTGGTTCAGCGTGATCTCG
This sequence comes from Sphenodon punctatus, assembly GCA_003113815.1. NCBI lineage: Eukaryota > Metazoa > Chordata > Lepidosauria > Sphenodontia > Sphenodontidae > Sphenodon > Sphenodon punctatus. The sequence continues at coordinate 2,390,728 of QEPC01009705.1, forward strand.
TAACGTCTGAAATCACCCTATGTGTGGGAATAGAAATATAAAGTCAGAAATTTAGGACTTTGGGTTTTTTGCATGAAAAAAATAACAAGCAGCCCCTTTGTAATCTGTTGCAACCACACCTTTCATTTTACTGTGAACTTGTATTATATTTTATTATTATTTTATAATTATTATTTTACAATAAAATATAACACAAGGGCCTTGTATGTTTTGAATTTCCCTTGCTTCTGAATCTGTTACAGAGTTCACCACTTACTACAGAATTCTTTGCCAAAATCTAAGCTTTCATTTTTTTAAAATAGCCTTATGGCTGCAGAAATAACTTTGAAAATGTGAATTGAATGTAAACTGGAAACATGAATTGAGAGTAAAGCTGATGCAGGGAAATCTGCTTGCTTTTGCAGGTAGGATGGTACAGCGCCTCTGAGCTGTTATCTGCCCCACTTTTTTTCAATGGATGTTAACACACATGATGTTGTCTTGCTGTGGCCCACTTTAGCTTAGGACCCACTGACGTGTGTGTTCACATTCTGCCGGATATGGGCCCACTTTGCCCTTGGGCAGGTAGGTGGCTGCCCTGAACTCATCCCCAGAAAATCTCCAGAGATGCATCCCAGGCCAAGGGCCACCCACCTGGGCCAGTGCGGGCCAACACAGGCCCATGTGTCTGTTTGCGTCCTGCTTATCCCTGCCTCAGTGGATGCCATGGCCATGCACCATGACTGCACTGCGTGGCAGGGGGTGGGGGTGAATGCTTGCATTTCTGTTGCATACACACACACACCTGTGTCATGCAGGTGGTAGGACCACTCTCCCGGCGACAGGCAGGTTTGTTTTGTGCTACTTGCCAACCTGGAGAATGGCAGCCGTGGTTTTCCACCCCAGGCCAAGCTGGGGAGCCGCCTTGCTACCTGCACATTTGTTTTTACCCAACAACTTGGTACCTCTGAAATCTAGGAATGACAGTTTCACTGTAAACACTGGGTAAAAACAAACATGCAGGCGGCAAGGTGGCTCCCCGGCGTGGGGCAGAAAAGCATGGCCACCATTCTCTGGGTCTGTGATTGGCACAAAAAAATGTGCCTGCCGTTGGGAGAGCCATCCCACCACCTGCACAACACAGTTCGGGGAGGGGGGGGGGATGCAACAGACGTGCAGGTAGTCAGCCTCACCCAAAGCACCCCACCCCCCACCATAACCTGCAGCCATGCCAAATAGCCATGGTGGTCCCTGCCCCATGGCAGGGATAGAAGGGACCCAAATAGACATGTGGTCTCATGTTGGGTGACCCTTGGCCCAGGATGCATCTCCGGAGATTTTCCAGGACACATCCTGAACCAGCCACCTACCTGTCCCAGGGCAGGAGCAGGCCAACAACTGGCAGCATATGCCCCAGAGGTTCTCGGGCCAACATCACGTCTACTAGCTATTTCACTGCTGGCCATTTTAATAGAAACCCTATGACAATGTTCTGATCCTTATAACCTCAGACTACCTTCTATGTCTGTCCAGATGCTAAAAGTCATGGCTTCTAAATCCTTCCTCCGAGCAACTCCATTCTCTCCCTTTGGTTTCCACCTGATCTCCTTTCCACAACATAGCCTCTTCTTTTCGCCTTTCTTTGTGTCAGTGAGGGTTTCCACCTCTTGCTTTCATTGTGTTCCAAAGCTGAACAGGAAGAAAGAGCTGTGCAGATTTAACAACAGCCTTCCTGGGTTGCAAAATGGCAAGAGGATTAGAAATTAGAGAAAATGCCTGATTCTGCTCTAATTGAAATCAGTAGCAAAGTTCTTATTGGCTTCAGATGGGAAAGGGTGGGGTCTGAAGAAGGGTGATTCAAGGGATTTTATTTTGTATTTAGTTTTTTGGTTTGGGTTTTTTTTAAAAATAATAAAATGTTCCCTTTCAGCAGTTTCACTGCCCTGTTTTCTTTGCTTGTGAGTTTTTATTTTTCCTTTTCATGTAAACGTTGGTTTCTTTCTGCTTTATTTGAAGCGAATAAGAGCTCAGCTTGTGTCATTTTTGCTGATGATCAGCCTGAAAAGCATGAAAAGAGAAACCAGTCTGGTAGAGGGATTATGGTAGCAAATTGAAGTAGGGAACTATGCAGGGTGTTTAGTGAGAAATAACCAGAAAGGGATTGTGCATGTGTCAGCACTCTGGACAGTAAGGGCTGTCAGCCAGTCATGGTACAAGGATTCTTATACCACACCATTAATCAGAAATACTCCTACAGAGGTAAAGCAACCTGAGGTTTTGGACCCAGGAAACTGTAAAGATGAGAAGCAAATAACATAACTAGGACCATTTTTAGACGAGCGCGGCGGTGCCCACGCTTCTTTTCAAAAGAGCCGGCAGTCCGTTCTACACGTGACGCTGCCGCCAAAACGCGCATGCGCGGACGATGCATATCCATTTCCGGCCGCGTATGACCGGCCTCGATCACCGACCCGGTCAGTTTGCAACCAGAAATGGATGCGCATCGCCCGCGCATGTGCATATTCGGCGGCAGCGTCACGTGTAGAACGGATTGCCGGCTCTTTTGAAAAACAAGCACGGGCGCCGCTGCGCTCGTCTAAAGGCGGCCTAGGACTCAGTAATTGCATAGCATCTCTTCACTCTGTCTTGGGTAACTGTATTTTGCTAGAATGTATATATTAGTTTTGATTGATATCTACTTGATAAAAAAGGCTGCTGCTTAATCAAAAAAACCTACTTCTAGACACTGTCATTTTTAATTTATTTTTTTAATATGCTGGAAACATCTGAAGTGCAGTTTATACTTATCTGAGTGATGAAGTTTAAACTTATCTGAGTGATGAAGATTATTCCAAGTGGTCATTTTATTATTATATTAATATTTGTGTTACAATGGAGTATAAGATTTCTAGTCAAGAATCAGGACTCCCATGTGTGAGGTACTACACAAATATAAAGTAAAGGCAGTTATTAATCCAAATCTACATGACAGGCAAGAACCAACAAGTGGATAAAACAGGCTGGCCCATCATATAGCCTGTCTCTTATCTATTGGATCTACTGACTCACAAAGTAACATTTCCCAAATTATGTTGGCCCTACATAGCTAAAGGACCACCTCATTCCTTATGACCTTTCACATCATCTAAGGTCAGTCAGAGGCGCTCTCTTGCATGTTCCATTGTTGCATCGCATCCACACATCAAGGGTGTGAAGAAATGCATTCTTGGTGGCTGCACAACAGCTCTGGAATTCCCTTACCGTGGAGGTTTACCAAAGCCCAAATCTGAGCATTTTCCGAGGCAATGTAAGACCTATCTATCTGACCAAGCATTTAACAGGCAAGCTTAGAATGTGGGATGTAATTTGAGGGGTATTTTACAACATATATTTTTATATATATGACTTTGTTAGCTGCCCTTGCTGCCTGGGAGAGGAGGGGTATAAATAAATAAATAAATAAATGGTTTTATTGGTTTATCTTTGTATTTTATTTTATATATGTTAGCTGCTCTGAGCCTACAAGGAAGAGCGGGGTAAAACTACATAAATAAATAATAAATAACCCACTCCAAAGTACACTCTAACATTCACACTCATCTCCAATTAATTATAATACAGCACTCAGGGTGTGGCCTGCCCCATTGCTAGGAAACACCATCACAGAGCATCAGCTTTCATTTTTCCATTAACAGAAGTATCAATTGCCCAGCATTAAGTATTCCCCACTATCATTAAAAAAAACTTGTGTTTTAAAAGATGTAAAGAATGACTTGCTATATTGTCTGAGGAATTAACATGATTTTAGAGGAGTTGTCCTGTCAGGCTTGGGTTGGGGCAGGTGTATCCTCTGGCTCTGTCTGGGCCAGGCTTCCCATCCCCAGGAAGTCCTGCCACCTCAACGTTCCATTAACGTGGAGTAGCGGAGCCACTTTTGGAAGGGGAGGAGGAACTCCTTGACTTTACCCCTTTTCTGACGTAGCCCTGGCCCTGTAGAGCATCCTGGTGTCACAGACTGGGCTATGTCAGAAATGGGGTAGGGTTACGGCATTCCTCCCTCTGCCCACCCCTTTCTGGCATGGCCCTGCCCTCACAGACCGTGGCATCACATCGGTCCCATTGGGCCTAGACTCAGAAGTCTCTGGCTGCATCAGGCCCTGGTTCTGATTTTGGCTTGAGCTAAAATATTTGTTTTAAAAAAAAAATGTTGACCTTCTATAAAAATAAAAGAAAGCTCTGTTGTTAAATTCTGGGTTCGGTTTTATTGGGTGATTTCAGACGTGACGATATCACAGTGAACCACGCTCAATTCCGCGTGGTGGCTATGATAGCGTCACGTTTGTTGGGGGAAGTGGATGTTTCCCCCCAGATGTTACCACGGCTGGGGATTGCATTCGACACGTGAGCAGCCAAAACGGAAGGACCGGAGGCCGCCGCGTGTCAAATGCAATCCCATGCCGGGGTGAACCCCGGCGTCACGTCTGGTCAGGCGCCACAGCCCGGGATCACCGGCGGGACCCCGGGCCGTGGCGAATCCGGCCCGATGCGGCGGCCTCATTGGCCCCGCCGCCCGCCCGTCTCCCCGGAGGGCGGGCGGCGGGAGCGTGGAGGGGGCGGGGCCGTGTGGCCGCACGTTGCGCCGCGCGGCCCTGCCCCCTCCCAGATTCCCCGCCGGGATCGCCCCGGCACGTCTGTTGCGGCGTGACGGGGTGACCCCGGCGGGGAATGACTAGGGTGATTTCGGTACGGGGCCAACGGGCCCCGTTATGTCTGAAATCACCCATTGCTGCAGTGTGTGATGGATTTCATAACAATGTTTGTGTAAGAATCCTCATTAGTATGGAATTAAATGAAAGCCACAGGTAAGATTGGGTATGGACATTTTCACTTGGATAAATAATTACTGCATGAAACATTTCCACTTCTTTCTAAAAAAGAATATTATAATATAGCTCTCAGGGGGTAATCTACCCCATAGTTAGGAAATGCTGTCACAGAACCATCAACTTGCATTTTTTCACTAACAGAAGTATCAGTTGCCAAGCATTAAGTATTCCCCACTATCATTAAAATAATAGTTATGTTTTTAAAAATGTAAAGAATGACTTGCTATACATTGTCTGAGGAATTGGGATATCAGTTTAGAGGACAGGGAAATTCATTGTGGAATAAGGATCCCTCCTTTGACAAACCCTGCTTTTTAAAAAAAAATTAAATGTGAAAAAACCCAAACAATTTTGTATTGTGTAGTCCATGAAATTCTTTCTTTAATATTGAAAGGAATGCCACACAGTTCCGTTTGACCTGAAGAGGAGCGATGGGTCTAAAAAATAAATGTAATGCTAGGAAACGATAGCTGTTAATCTGTTAATTTGTTATCTGCTGCGGTGTGATTTGGCTTGTCTACAGGTTGATTCCTCATCCATTAAATTCAGTGGAAGCTGAGCCACTGTCTTCACAGAAGAGTGATTACTCTCCACAATGGTAGTAGTAATAAGAATTCAAATAATAGGTTGCAGTAGTGCTCTATATACAAACAACTGTATTCTCTAAATACAGACAACAGTAAGACTGTCCCTGCCTCAAAGAGCTTACACATCAACAGAAAGACAGGAAAAAGCAATGAATCCATATTGATCAGTAAGATAAGCAGTGATCTCAGCTCATGCGCTCTATCCGTTGTCACAGAGCCATCCACTTTCATTTTTTCACTTATAGAAGTATCAGTTTCCCAGCATTAAGTATTTCCCACTATCATTAAAATAATACATATGTTTTAAAAGATGTAAAGAATGACTACTTAAATGCTTTACAATTACTATGGCCTTTTTTACACAGGCCGCTGCTGGATGGGCGGTCCATGGTCGCGCCATCACAGGGGTGGTGCAGGGAGGTGGGTGCACAAGGGCATACACCCATCTCCCACTCATCTCCACGCATTCCCACACATGGAGCAACCTGTGTTTTCTTTGGTTGCTCTGTGCACGGGGGGTGGGATGTGTGGGTCGTGGGAGTGTGTACTCATGCACCTCCACATTTATACGAGATGCTCCCCCACGTGGACGGTGGGTGTCCATGCGGCGAAGCTTCTTGTGTAAAAGAGACCTATGTCATTAAGTCCATAATATCCTTGTGAGGTAGACACATCAGTATTATTATTGCCAGCCATATTATCAGAAAACATATATACACAGCTTATCCCATAAATGTACAACACACATCATCTGTACTCCAATCTACCATGTAGCAGAATCTGTCTACCCTTAGAGGAAGTCTCCAGGCTTCTGTTTTAGTTTTCCACTTCCCCCGGCCAAACTGGCGCCTGTCCGCCGTTACAGGAAGTCCTCAGGCCTCTCATGATTCTGCATAGGCTCTCCACATCAAACTGCCTTTTATCTGTCTTTTATTTAAGAAGTTCAGGACCCTTGAGTTTTGTAATTAATACAGCCCATTGCCTGGGCCTAACTCCTTCACTGGAGCCCTTGTCTTCTAAGGTCTGTCATGCAGGGGCGGCTGGTGGCTTTTTAGTTTGGAGGGGCAGTAAGGCCGTCTGGCCTGCCGGTGGCTTTGCCGTCTGGCCTGCCGGTGGCTTTGCCACCGGTGGGCCGGCGAGCCTGTGGGCGGAGCCAGGGCAACGGTAGGCGGAGCCAGGGCAACGGTAGGCGGAGCCAGGGCACAACCCAGCAGCAAGGAGTTCCCAGGGTGAACATCAGAAGATGGAAGAAAACACAGTAGTCTAAAATGCACTTCAAGCTTAAAATGAATAACGTATAAACCCCAA
>QEPC01009705.1:2425778-2437393 GCA_003113815.1 Sphenodon punctatus
CCCCACCGCCGGTGCCCCTGCCTCCCCCGCCTCCCCCTCCTCCTCGCCCCTCGCTCTCTCCCCCGCCACCGCTCTCTTCCTCCTCCTCCCTCCTTGCTCCATCCCGCCACGTTGAGCAGCCACTTTTTCCCCTTTAAATCTCCCTCCGGTGAGTGTGTTGATGCCGGTTGCCTGGCAGTGACGTTGCGCTCATTGCCCATGCCTGGGGATGATTTCCTTTGATCCCGGGTGGCGGTTGGCATCCAGACGTTACTTTTTCTTGATCACGGATGGGGATATCATTGACCACGTGTCCACGGGAATTGGTTCGGCTAGCCCGGGAAGCGTGGTTGGAATTGACCCCGTGCGGGTATTCAGCGTGGTGAACATCAGGCGGCTGCCGAACAGATGCTCACGGTGCCTTGGCCCCGCCGCGGGGTTCACTGTGGTTCAGCGTGATCTCGTCACGTCTGAAATCACCCATCGAGTCATCTAGTCCAGTCTCCTGCACCAATGCAGGTTTTCCCACAGCCAAACTACCCACACAGAAAAAATCATCGAGCAAGAAACCGAGCCTGTAACAAAAATCTCAGTAGAGATCAGAACTGACCAGAACACACCTGAAATTTAAGGGAACAACCTTATAAAAGAAAAATCCAGGTGTCTCAAACAAGTGACCCACACATATACTGCAAGGGAAGGCAAAAAAGCAACAAACCCTCCAAGTTGACTGCCAAACTGACCCAAGGGAAAATGCCTTCAGTTCCTCAGTTATGGTGATCAGTGAGACCCTGAGTGAGCATGTGTGCAAATCTCAGCAGCCAGGTACCTGACATAGAATCATAGTAACCAGACACCAGAATACCATCGGCCCCACCTCCAGTCGAGGACAACTTTGATGCTTCAGGAAAAAGGGGGGGAAATAGTATTCTGGGTTAAAAAAAAATTAAAAATTAAAAAATCTTCTTTGTAGTATCAAGTAGAAAACTCCTAACAAGTTGTGTCTCATAAATTTATCCAAAAACATAAGAAGTGCCATACTGGGTCAGACCAATGATCCATCGAGCCCAACATCTGTCTCTGACAGTGGTCACAATGGGGTGATCCATTCCCTGCTATTCATTGCCAGCTATTGACAGTCACAGGTTACATCCCCCAAACTGAACTGGAGAATAGGAATAGCCATTAATGGACCTACCTTCCAAGAACTTATCCAGTACTTTTTAAAACCCACTTACACTATGACCTTGACCACATCCTCTGGCAACAAATTCAACAAGTAAAAATACTGTCTATTATTTGTTTTAAATTTGCTGTCGGTTAGTTTCATGAAGTGTCCCCTAGTTCTAATACTATTTGAAAGTATAAATAACTGCTCCCTATGTACTCATTCCACACCACTCATGATTTTATAAAATGCTATCATATCCCTTCTGAGTCATCTCTTCTCCAAGCTGAAGAGCCCTTAACCTATCAAGCCTCTCGTCATACAGAAGCGTTCCATACCCTTTATTATTATTGTTGCCCTTCTCTGTACCTTTTCTAGTTCTACTATATCTTTTCTTGTGATGGGGCGACCAGAACTCCACACAATATTCAAAATGCAGTCGCACCACAGGTTTATATAGAGGCATTATGATATTTTCAATTTTAGTCTCTGTTTCTTTCCAAATAATTCCTAAAATTGTTTTATTTTTTTATGGCTGCCGAACATTATGCTGAGGATTTCAATGTACTGTCCACAATGACTCCAAGATCCTTTTCCTGAGTGGTAATCCCTGATTTAGAACCCAGTATTGTGTACATATAGTTTAGATTATTTTTCCTTATGTGCATCACTTTGCACTTGTCAACATTAATTTCATCTGTTATTCAGTTTCCCAATCACCCAGTCCCACAAGATCCAACTGTATTTTAAAACTCGTCATGTTCTTTGCTCCCAGAACTGTCCTTGTGAACATATTCCATTACTTCAGTGCTTTGATGGTTAAAACCTTCTTCTGATTTCCAGTCTTATTTTATTTGTAACCAGTTTGTATTCATTTGTTCTCGTACACTTACTCACCTTTAATTTGAACAAATAATCTCCTTCTGTTCTGTTAGCTCTCCTGATATATTTGTACAATGTAACCATATCTCCTCTTAGCCTTCTTTTTGTTAGGCTAAATAGGCCAAGTTCTTTTAATTTCATCTCATAACATAGGTTCTCCATTCCCCCCATCATCTTGTTAACTCTTCATTGCACTTGTTTGAGCTTAACTTCATCCTTCTTTAATATTGGTGACCAAAACATAGCCACCATTCAAGATATGGGGTACTCAGAGACGTGACGGTGCCACCATCATCCCACCCGGGAATGGGGCGGGCTACCCCTGACTGGGGCAGCTCCGGCAACAGGAACAGACAACCCAGTCCCCTGCCCTGGCAGGGGAGGGGAGGGGGGGGGAGTGCCATGTGGTGTGCCAGCCCCACCCCCATGCTGCGGCTGGTGCCCTACCCCTCCTGCTGTGACAGACAGCCATAGCAACCTGTCACAACGGTGAGGAACACACGTTCCTGTCCAGTTTGCCCGCTCTCACCCAGCTGGGCCGCAGCTTTGTTCTGGGTCTACATATCTGGCCCAGCCACCAACCCAGGTAGGGTTTGTTCCTGGCCCATATTTAGCAGGTCCGGAACAAATGGTCAGGCATCATGCTGGCCCATTCAGCCCAAAACAGGCCGAAGCGGACCAGTGTGATGTCTGTTAACATCCATGGTCTTACCAGCACCTTATACAGAGGCAATAATACCTCCCTCTCTCTACTGGCAAAACCACACCTAATATATCCCCAAACCAGGATAGCGTTCACCTTTTTTACCAGGATAGCGTTCACCCTTTTTACCAGGATAGTGTTCGCCTTTTTTACAGCTGCATCACACTGATGGTTCCTAATCAGTTTATATTCAACTAAAAACCCCAAGTCCCTCTTCCCCTTTGTTGTTTCCATAGCGTAATGCTAGACCCTTACTATAATTTGGTAGCTTGGTATTAACAGATGAGATGATAGCCCTCTGAAGTCCGGGTTCAGTCTGTGCATCCCCCACCTACATGTTTATTGTGTAGAGCCCAATAAATGGGCAGCCCCGTGTGTATTTCTTGTGTTTTCAGGCAGACACCATCTGGCCCCTGTTCACAGGTCAAGCATGACAAACCTAATACACAGGTAGGCGTTCTTCCCCACCACACTCTGCCCACCAACCCCCCTTCCCAATATTCCACCCCTGGCATAGAGACAAAGTAGTACAATGATATATTTTATTTGACCAACTCTAGTTGGTGGAGGTATGCGAGCTTTCAGACCTCACAGAGTCCTTCATCAGGCAAGTCAGGAATTAGAACAATAGACTGGGCAAAGCAGTGTGGTATATACAGTGATTGGAAACAATGGCAAAGGGAGGGGAGGGGAGGGGAGGAGGGGAGAACAAGCCCCAGGTAGGAGGTCTGCAATTCAAAAGAATAGAATAAGAGCTCCTGGTAGTAAGTAAACTTAAAGCTTCCTGTATCCGTAGAGAGTCATTAGACTTACAAATTTCTGTAATGACTTGTGAAACCCATGTCTAAATTGAGTCCATTGTTCTTTGTATCTAGTAGAGCTATGAACTTTTGTTCCCAGGCTCATCTTTTAAAGGTGTTGCATAGGTTTCCTTTTTAAGACAAGGACTGAGGTCAGAAATGGAGTGGTCACTTTGTGAGAAGTGAATGCCAACAGTAGAATCCATGCTCCTGTCCACAATCTTTTTTCTGTGCGTGTTCATGTGTTTGTGCAAGGGTTGGTGGTTTTCAGCTACATCATTCCCATGGGGGCATTTAGTACACTGAATGAGGTATAGCAGATGTTTAGATTTGCAGTTGTAGGTTCCTTGTATTCTGAATAGATTTCTATGGAATATCTGGGTGCTGTTTGCAGTAGAGATCTGAACCCCCAATTTATCCAGCAAGGGAACCAGGAGCTGGATTTTGTTGTTTTAGGTTTGGAGAACTGGGTCACATCCACTGGGACTGTTTCATGATGGAGTGTACCCTGGGCTGAAGTGGCTATAATCTACCAGCCTGGTTGGGTTTCACCAATGCCTACCAACAACAAGATGCCCTTACACAGTTTCTATAGGGAAACAGTTGGTGATTGCCTTGCTGGACTTGGATTCCAACCAAACATTGGTTAGACCGAGATTGGTTGACCCGAGGTGAATTAGAGCAGGTGAGGAGATTGTACTTTATTGTGTGCACAGGGATAGGAAGAGGTACCCAGTGGTAATGGTCCCCATTTCATTGTGTTTCAAGACACATAAGATAAAGGTCCCTATTATCACAGGCCAGGACTGCCCTTCCTTTGCCAGGGAGTGGCAAGAGGGAGCCCTAATTCACACCTTTGAAGGTCTCCAAGACTGTACCCCTCTTATGAATAATCCAGAAAGGGCCCATAGGTTTAACACTCGAGGACAGGGGCATGAGCATTGACATTCTGCTAGGCACCTGAGTCCAAAGGTGAGCCAAAGGAAAGAACAAGCCTGCCAACAATGGGCAGGCCCCGATAGCCCGGACCCACACCCTTGATACCCATACTTTGGAGATCTACAAAAAGGAAAAAGTTTGTACAGGCACAGGAAAAAACCTTTCGGCAACTTTAGCTTAACAAACTTTAAAACTTCTGATCAACCTAAGTGTGGATTAGAGAATCCCTGTATTAGTCTAGGCTGAGCCGTTCTTCCTCCAGTAGACCCCTGTTATCCAATGGCAATGTATTAATTTTTGGATTTTATTTTACTTTAACTTTTGTATATTTCTAATAGTTATATTATTTTGTTTGAACTTTGTAAACTGTGATTTTAGACTATGGCGAAAGCTGATGCCGTTAATAAATTGAATTGAATTACTTTGGAGATAGCCCTGAATAAAGAGAGGGATGGGCAACTGTCATGGGATGGGGAAAATTCTGTTGCCTCTTGCTATGCTCTGTTGCAAACCAAGAGTCCTCTGGAAGGTGCAGTGCTATTAGATACACTGAGTAGCAACTAGCCAGACGTAGCCCATTGGAGACACAGAACAGGCCACTACTCTACCAGAGGAACCCCTTAAGGAAGTTTTGGTAAGCCAGAAGTCAGTGCTAAGGCCACGGGAGGGTACCCTAGAGGACTTCCAATGGGAAAATCCCCATATAGTGGGAGGGAGGGGGCAAATGGAGACCGCAGTGGGGAGGATCAACCTACCTGGGTGTTGGGAAACTCCTGGAGGTAGCCAAGATCCCCTCCATGGGCTGTTCCTGGTGCGCCCTGAGATAATGCTTCATCGCTCAAGGATTCCAACCCCCTCCACAGTCTTGGGGATGGCGTGGCATAGAAAAAGAAGTAGCTGCACCCCAGTCTGGAGAGGTCTTGTCGAAGTTAGGTGAAATATCGTTTATGGGCGTCTACAATGGCCCTGGTTGTTTTGTTGTATGGTGGTTGTAGGGAGGTTTGTTTGTAGATCGGGTCTCTTTAAAATCTGTCTCCCTAGAGGGGGGAGTGTAGTAGGGCAACAGGGAGCAGCAGCGGCTGGCTTCCAAGCCCACTATACTTACAGAGCATGGACTGGCTGAAAGTAAGCCTAATGGGAATGAGAGCCAGCTGGCTGAGGAGAATCAGGGTTGCACCTGTGGAGCAGGAAGCTGCTATATAGGCATCCTGGCCCTCAGGAGAGAGGGGATAGAGGGAGCCTGAAGTGAAGGTTCCAGATTGAAAGAAGCCAAAGCAGCAGGGAGATGCCTGACTCGGAGCAGTGGAGACAAAGCATTAGAGATCTAGGTGGGACTGTAGGGCTTCTTCCCTACTGTTTTTAGGACTTTACACAACTGGTGGATCAGGCTGGCTGTAACCGGAGGCTGGAGGCCAGAACTACTCCACATAGCATATGGCATGGGTTGTGGCAAGGGTCATGCTAATTCCCTCAACATAGGCGCAACACTCCTGGAGGGTGGATTGCACCCACCAACCTGCCACACGGGGTGCTTTTTAAAGGTGAGGAGGGAGGAACAGACACAGACATCTGGAAGGATCAAGTTCCACACTGAGGGGCCCGCTACAACAAAGGCCCAATAGCCTGCCAACCTAAGGCACAATGCCCAAACAGTGCGTGATTTCTGATTGCAGATAACAACCAGACCCCAGGAGCAGGTCTCAAATACAGGGCCTATATCTTCAGGGTCTTGAAAACTAACAGTGCAATCTTAAATTCAATCTTTTGCTCAACAGGCAGCCAATGTAGAGAATGCAGGGAGGGCGTAATATGATCACACAGGTGCGGATTCACCGGGGTGGGTGGGTCTGACTCTGGGGGCTTCAGCACCCCCATTGGTCAGCCTGGCACTGACATCATGCTGGACCCACCCCCACACATCATGTCGGGGTGCGGCTGGCAAAGTACTTAGGGACCTGGCTGGCTACCGCGCCTTCTGCTCCACATGTGCTGCACCCCTGGACTGCACCCAGATTGCTGTGCTCGTAAGTATTATTACGACTGCATGGGGGGCCAAGGGCCTCAGTGCTGAGTCTCTCCTCTCCCCTGTTGGAGCCAGCTTCCCTGAAGCTCGGGGAGGGGTGGTATGCCTGCGGCATGCTGCTCACTGTCGCCGCTGCCTTTTAATCTGCAGTGTGTCCCTGGGTCCTGTAAGTCTGGACAGAGCAGGGGAGGTGAGAGGCTGCATGGGGGCGGGGGCTCACCTCTGGGACTGAATGAGATTTCTGTGATTAATTCAGTGGGAAGAAGTTCATGCCTTTAGAATTCGCCCTAACACAAAATTGTAACATTGTTTTTGGAGGAATAACATTTAAACAAATTATATTTGAGCTAGCTCATTTGGAGTCGAAATTATTTGAAGAGTTCTTATTCCTCTACTTCATCTGAAAATACTTCAATAACTGTAATGTAGATTCTGCCTAAAAAAAATAAAAATGAAAAATCAATGGAATGTTTTTCAGTGACAGCAGAATAACCTCTGCTCTGCTGGTAGAGTCCAGGCCAGCCTTGCTCCTGATACAGAGCCTGAAATCATTATTCTGACTGTGAAGCACTAACCCAGGGTGAGATAATGCCACTATTCCTATTCATAAAATTAAGCACCCTCATTAGTTGTATTAGTGAGACAACTCATCAAAGTATGTAGGTCAAAACATTCCAATAATTACACATTCTGCTCAAAGTTTTCTCAAGGGTATTCTACTCTATGTGTATTATAGGCATCAATAACTGTTACCTAATAAAGCAGCCCTCCCCAGCCTCTATGATTTACAAGAATATTGGACATTCTTGTCAATAGGCAATAGCCCTCCTTGCTGTGGGGCTTGTCCCACAAAGTGTGGGTCCAGAAACAGTCCCTCAGACCAGTCAAGCTGAATGGGGTGCTCTGAGAGTGCTTTGGGGGGGGGGGCGAGGATCAACATGCGAATGCATGGAGGGAATTTAACTTAAACTTTCTGTGTTAAGCACAGACACACAATTTTCCACACAAAACTTTAACACAAAACTTACACATCCCTGCGCAGCCTATTCTATTCCCTACTAACTTAAAGGGGGTGGGGGGGAGGGAAGTACGGACATACTATATGTCCCCTACTGGGTATGACTGGTAGACTCTGATGCCACCTAGTGCAGCGCACATAGAATGGATGTGACTGTGATAGTGACATTGTGTAGTCCACTTGTCCCATGGGGAGGTGTCTTCCTGTGCCAGTTCTTCAATCCCAGCATCTGATAGACTCCCTTCTGCAGCCCTGATGGTACTGCTGAACCTCTTCACTGAGGCATGGCCATGCTCAACCCAGTCACATCAGATCAGAAGTGGTGGTGCCAAAAGTCGCTTCTTCAGCGGAGTCACCCATCAATTCAAGAAAAATTCAAGAATTAAAGAAGTTAGCAGTTCAAGAATTCAATTGCCAAGTGCCAAGAAGGGGCATATTGGTCTTGAGGAAGACCAGCTTCTCAAGCCTCCTTTGGACCATGCATGACTGATGGGGGCCCACAATGTCCCTGGTGAAGATGCACTCAGATGGCACACTTGTGGGAGGGTAGAACATGTAGCGCAAAGCGACCCTTGCAAGAGGAGGCTAGACATCCATCTTCTTGCAGTACTAAGCCATGGGTTCAGAGTTAGGATCACTCGCCAGCTCTTGCAGATAATGCATGACATAACTCTCAGCAGGATCTGGGGTCTCAAGAGTTGATGAGTCCTCCTCAGACTCTTCCACCAAGGCTCCTACTTCCTGGCACCACAGGCTCAAGGTGGCCACCGCCACAGCACCCTCCTAAGGAGTCGAAGGTGACGCTTGGATTCCTGCTCCTGACTTATGGTGATCAAATCTCTTACCTCCTATACAAGGACACCTTTAATCTAAGTGAAGAAGATAGTATCCGAAGAGAAGGCCCACTTGACACGGGGGCCCAGAAGCATGGCAAGGGAGTTGGTGGCATCCATCAACAGCTTGTGGTGGAAACACAGCTCTTCCATCAAATTCCCCACCAGCTTTGCCATCAAGTCATGCAGGTCTCCTTGGCACAGGAACATTCGAAGACATCTTGGGATCGAACCGAGAGATCACTTGACTGAGCATGGCCCACTCTACGCTCAGATTATTTGTACCCAGATAGAATGGTCACAGGAACTCCATCATTTTCTTCATGTCCATCCAGCTGTCCATGGTCACATTGCCTCCAATGTCCTCCATCTGGGATAGGTGGTGAAGAACTTCTCTCTCCTCCAGCATGCACTCCAGCATCAGAAACGTTGAGTTCCAACAGGTGGCAACATCCTGTAGCAGACAGAGCTCCAGAGCACCCATCTCCTCCTGAGATCTTCTTAATGCCGTGGTAGCTGTGACTAACTGATGAAAGTTTCCGGCGATCCTTCACACCTTCCCAAGGAGCTCAATCACTCCCTCAGTTGCATACGTTCCATCCTTCACCACCAGGTTCAGGTTGTGTGTGCTGCACCAAATGTGGCGAAGGCCAAAAGGCCCAGCCACCCAGGCCAGAGCAGCACTGAGAAACAGGAGAACACCAGGGACAAAGCCCATGTCTGGCACGCCGAGAAACCCCCCCATAGAATCTCCCCAAGTCCCCTGGACAAAGCACCCCATAAGTAGTACCCCCACAAATCCCCTAAAAGCCCAGCCAACCAGGCCACAGCAGCACTGAGAAACAGAGCACAAGGGAACGCAGCCCATGCCAGAGTATGTCAAGAAAACCCCACATAGAATCTCCCCAAGTCCCCTGGACAAAGCACCCCATAAGTAGTATACCACACACCCAAAAGGCCCAGCCACCCAGGTCAGAGTGGCACTGAGAAACAGGGGACAACCAGGGAACAGAACCCATGCCACACAAGCCAAGAAAACCCCCCATAGAATCTCCCCAAGTCCCCTGGACAAAGCACCCCATAGGTAGTACCCACACACACACACACATACACACCCTCCCCCTCCCCCCCAAAAGGCCCAGCCACCCAGGTCAGAGCAACAGTGAGAAGAAGGGAGCTGGGAGTAAACAACAGGGAATTAATTGCCCATTGTGACTGTTGGTTCTTCTCTCATGCGATCGAGATTGGCCACTGTCGGAGGACAGGATGCTGGGCTTGATGGACCATTGGTCTGACTCAGTATGGCACTTCTTATGTTCTTATGTTCTTAAGGGCATCCAGAAGGAGAAAGGAGGAATAGGAGGAAGCAAAGAGCCAACCAACAATCCAATCCAGTGACAATCAGGTGAATCAGGAAAATCGGGTGGATCGGATTAATCCGATTCCAATTTTCTCATCCCTACTAAATAGCGAATTGTGGCCAAAACTGGGTACAAGTCAGGAGTGCCTTCCAGTTAAGTGTGACTAACTGCCCCCCTCCCCTTCGATCCATTTTTGACCAGCACAATCTGATTAACAGAATCTCAGCCCAACTTGTAATATCTCTGAAATCTAATGCTCTACCTGCCTCATCCCACCTGGATTCAGGCACCAGCTCACTGACCCTGAATGTCCCAAAGAACACGACCTTTAAAACGGCATCAAACAGAATTGCCTTAAACTTGTCATAACACAAATGCTGTAGGGAGCTGGAAATATTCAATAGTGATTGGGGGGTGATGGGCCCAGGAATCCTCCCTATTCCCTTGGTCCTGCGACCAACTCTTGACTATCCAACATAGGAAAACAACCCGGAGTGGTGGGCTGATGTAAGTCAAGGCAGCCATCCTACTGGCTATGGTGTCTGGCACCAGCCCCACCCCCACCCCTCACCCCCACCAAGCTAAGCTAAATTTCAGCATTTGCAGTGCCACTTCCATGGTAGTTGTACTCCCAGCAGGGCCCACTACCATGCTGTCTTTCCACCCTTCCCACTGGTAAGGGTAATTAACAGGTGCTACATCCGCCTTTGTCAAAGCATGCCCACTGTTGGCCCTAGGAGTGCTCCAATCCAGGGAGACAAACAGGAGGGTTGGCAGGAACGGGTCCAGAAGTAACTACTGGATCAGGATCCAACTTCCAAAACATGGCGTGGGATTGGGGTGCAGAGACCATGGATCACAGCAGGGATCAGCACATGGACCAAGGGGGCAGGACAGACAAGACAGGACGGACAAGCACAGAGTGACTGGGCTCTCAAATCGGTTACATAGGGGGGCTGTCTAGGCAGTTGTGTAGGGGGCACATCAAGTGCATGCCAGGCCCCCATCTAAACAAATTTCAAGCCACTCTATCAGGATGGCCAAATTCACAAGCAGGATCTGAAGGACTGAGGCCACTTTCACACCTGCCCCTCCCCCCGGCACATATTCTGGCTTTCCTGCTCTGTATCTCTGCGGGTGTTTGCTGGCAAAGCTGCAGGGGAGGGGGGGACTTTCAGACCAGCCAAACCCCACACATATACTGACTTGCGCATTCCCTCCTGCAGCCAGAATATGCGTGGTGGGAGGGGAAGGTCTGAATGTGGCCTTAGTTCCAGAAGGGGTCAGAATGGCCAGTTTCCAGCTGCCTGAAACACACACTAGGTTCAGGGAGTGTAGAGCCTGTTCAAGGTGCATGAGAAGGAGACACAGAATGTGGAACCAGAAAATGAGTTCGGGTGGGAAAAAAAGGGTCATTGGAAGGTCAAACGTGACAGGGAGGGGTAGTCAGCTGAGGAGCAGACTTCCAGGCACCAGGGGTGGAGAGGCTTGCAAGAAACAAAACTATCTGCTTTCCCCCTTCCCAACACCTTCTGAACTAGTCACTGTTCCTGAACAGCAGGCGTTTCAGAAGGCTCTCTCTCCCAGCATTTCCCAGCTCCCCAATCCATTGCAACCCTCCTCCCATTTCACCCACCCAACCCATCTACCCCTATATTCCCATTCATTTATTTAGCTTAGCTTAGATAGATTTAGTGGTTATTTTTTGTTTTTTACCCCTCCCTGTGTTCTATCTTCCTTCCTCCCTCCCCTCCCCCTCCATTGAATCCTTTCCCTCTCCCATATATTCCATCCCGTTTTTTCATTTAGAGTAGGATTATTAGATTGCTTTAAGTTTCATTTCAGTTTTGTACTGAAATTAAACTTAAACCTTAAACTGAAACCTTGTGTTGTTTGTGATTCCCCCCCC
>QEPC01009705.1:2437493-2448188 GCA_003113815.1 Sphenodon punctatus
ATACTCAGCTGTACCTCTCCTTTTCAACTGACCCAGACCCGGCTGTCTCGTTGCTATCCCAGTGTCTGGAGGTCGTGGCAGAATGGATGCAGCTGAGCAGACTGAGGCTCAACCCCGATAAGACGGAGGTGATGTTGGTGGGGGGATCGAGGGAGGTAGTGGCCCCCCTGATTGTGGGAGTTCACCCTCCTATAGCTCAGCAGGTCCGGAGTCTGGGGGTGATACTGGACACAGACCTGTGCCTGGAGCAGCAGGTGGAGGCAGTCACTAAGGCTGCCTTCCACCAGTTATATCTGGTGCGCAGGCTGCGTCTGTTCGTCTCCGGCCCGGACCTGGCCTCCCTCATCCATGCCTTCGTCACCTCGAGGCTGGACTACTGCGACATGCTCTCCGTGGGGCTTCCCTTGTTCCTGGTCCGGAGGCTGCAGGTAGTGCAGAATGCGGCGGCTCGTCTCCTTAAAGGGACGGGTCGTCGGGAGCATATTACACCTGTGCTCCGGTCTCTGCACTGGCTGCCAATAGCGTGCCGAGCCAGATTCAAGGTTTTAGTGTTAATCTATAAGGCCCTTTACAGTCTGGGCCCCTCGTACCTCAGGGATCGCCTCGCCCTCCGCGCCCCAGGGCGGCTCCTGCGGTCGGCCGGGGGTGCCTTCTTGGAGGTCCCCCGCATAAAGCAGGGGGCCACAATGGAGAGGGCATTCTCGGTGGCCGGGCCGCACCTTTGGAACTCCCTTCCGGAGAAAGCCCGCCTGGCCCCAAGCCTGTTGACATTCCAGTGGCATTGCAAGACCTGGCTGTTCGCCCAGGCCTTTGGGGAGGGTGGGAGGGTGGGTTAGGGCTGTGTTTTTCCCCCCTACCTTGTTTTATGGTTTTAATGTTGAAAGTATTTCTCGGGGGCCTGTTTTAAAGAGTATTTAATTCTGTTTGTTTAAAACTGTTTTTATATTGTTTAATGTTTTTTATTGTTGGAAGCCTCCCCGAGCTGTGTGCAGGAGTGGCGGGGTATAAATGCTTTAAATAAAATAAATAAATAAATAATATGGAAGCCATGTTGGAGGAAAAAACCAGGACGTTCACGTCTTAGATGGTATAATAGGGGATTTGTATGATCAGTACTCTAAGAGAAGGCTTGAGTAGAGTGAGTCCTGGCTCGTTAAGGACAGAGCTGAGAGATGGAGTCAGCTGACTAACATCTGGACTGGCAGTTTAAAAGCCCAGAAGTCAGTGAGAGAAGGGGAGTGATGCTGACTGGGGAAGTCATTTGAGCCTGGGACAAAGGCTGTGAGGCAACAAGCCTAACCAGGCTAAGAGTACAGCGTGGAGACAGAAATGAAGGGAAGTTCTATCTGGATATCTAAGGAGCAGCCTGCCAGCAAACCAACCACAGAGACAGCGCTAGATAGCAGGTGGGGTCCAATTGAGCGAATGTTTACCATGGGGTGTTTTGGCTTGGCTGGGCAGAGCTACTTAAGGGAGGAAGCCTTTGGGACCCACTAGTTTTATCGGAGAAGCCCTATATTGCCAGGCATGGAACTAGCTAAGGGGTGCTGGGAGGCCAGTGATTAATCAGCCACCCCCAAGTCAAATACCATACAGAGAGAGGGTAATAGCAGGTCTGGTATCAGGGTGCTAGGAAACCTGAGGAAGGACTGCGCCCCACCTGCTATTACAGATGGCAGGGCAAAGACCTCATCCAGTTGGACATTACATGGAATATGGCCCAGACAATGCATGTTTTCAGACAGACAGGGAGCAAGCCGGAGTCCCGGAACAGGCATGTGGGTGACCCAAACTGGAGCTGCACGCACCCACAGGTTTGCCTGCATGGGTGGACTGAACACACAGGACCGGCGAGCTAACTCTGCACTCCAGCCCTGCGGCCTGCTCTGGTAACCATGGCAATGGGATGTAGCAGCCACTCTGTCCATTTGGTCTGCCAGCATCTGTGATCTGAGTGGGACCATGTTTGGCCGGGGCTCGTGGGCCCGTTTACATGGACAGGGGTTCTGTGTTTGCCTTGTTGCCGTAGGTTTGGCCAGCTCCCTGGGCAAGGTGTGCTCCGGGTTCTTTCAGAGCGCCACCTGTGGGGTACCACGGGGCAGCCTCAGCTTACTCCACTTTGCACATCTGGTGGTTGCTCTTCAAATGGACAAGTCAACCCGAGAGTGAAGTTGACTGGAGCAGGCAAAAGTAGAGCTGCTATCTGTTTACACCCAATGTACTTAGATTGAGAAAATGGAAGAATGTGGTCATTGCATCATGTTCTACTTGTAAGGAAGAGAACTGACTGACTGACTTGAGTACTCCAGTAAAATGAGAATGGATAAATAAAATCTGAACAGACCCACCACATTTAAAATGAGTTGAGATAAATACTTTGAATAAACATTTAAGTTTTATTTTATAGATAAAGCTGTTATAGTTTTAAACTGAATTTACTTGTGATTTTTATAAAAGAATAATGTAGATATTCTAGGGCTGGGTTGGAGAACCTTTTCCCCCCCAGGGACCACTTTGAAAATTAGTACAAGGTCCAAGGGCCACACAGAAGTTGAGGATGGGGATGTATTAAGGAAGAAAATGGTCCAGATCATGATATGTGCCACAGATCTGTCCCCTGTCCTCCTGTGCAAACAGTGCATGTCCTCATCTCTGCTCCTTCATCCCTTAGTGCTTGTGGGTAAGAAATGGATCCAGGGGCCAGGTCTGGGAACTCGAAAAGGGTCACATAAAATCAAGTTGTAGGTCACATTTGGCCCCTGGGACTGAGGTTCCTCACCCCTGTTCTAGAGTATCATCCCAATGTTTGTCTATTTTACATTTCAAATAATGTCCAAGACGGAAATATAATTTGAATATACCTTGTTCTCCTCCTGCCTCCGGATACTCCTCTGTTTGGGTAGCTCTTCCCCTTGACCTCCAGGAGGCAGCACTCAAACTTTCTTTTGTGCATGTGCAATGAACTACCCCCTTCTCCTTCTGTATTCTGCCTCGGACCGACAGGAGGTTTTTCTTCAGCGCTCCATCAGGGGCGCGAGTTCTTTCAGACGTCTGGTCAACTTTCCCGCTCTAAAAAATCTAAAGGTGAAACCGAAGGAATTTAAATCTAGTGCTAGATGCCCTCACGAAAGCCCCTTTTGAGCCCCTTAAACATATCTCCCTTTATATACTTTCCATTAAAGTTGTCTTCTTGGTAGCCGTAACCTCAGTCAGAAGGATATCGGAGCTCGGAGGTCTATCTATGGAAGAAAACTTTTGTTCCTTTCAGAAACAATCAGTCACCTTGAGACTAGATCCGGCATTCATTCCCAAGGTGAACTCGCTTTTCCACAAATCTCAGAACCTGGTCATGCCCTCGTTCTGTTCTAAGCCGGTACACCCCAAAGAAAAAAATTGGCATAATTTGAATGTGCGCAGAGCACTGAAAACTTATCTGACTAGGACCCAGGGGTTCAGGAAATCTACAGCCTTATTTATTAATATTAGACCTGGGTACAAGGGTTTAAAGGCATCAAAAACTCTAATTGCAAAATGGGTAAAGCAATGTATAATCTAAGCTTATAAGGGAAAGGTCCCTCCTCCACAAATCTGGGCCCATTCTGTGAAAGGCACTGCCACCTCTTAATGCCTTTAAGGCTCAGGCCTCATATGATGAAATATGTAGGGCAGCCACTTGGTCGTCCATACATACATTTGTCAAACATTACAAGATAGATTTTTACCAATCAACTGAGGCAGCTTTTGGTAGGAGGGTGCTTGAGGCAGTGCTGGATACTCCCAGTGCTGTTTGTTCCCACCCTTAGAGGTCTATTGCTCGGGTATATCCCAAACAGAGGAGTATCCGGAGGCAGGAGGAGAAAAGGGAATTGGTCACCTACCTTGGTGAATTCTTTTCTCTCTGCGCTCCAGATACTCCTCCGACCCTCCCTACCAAACAGCACAAGGAATGGGGAGTGGCTCTTATAACCTAGCGCAATTAGGACACATTCGATACTTTCATCCTTGTCTTGAAGAATTTGTAAGGTTAGAATCTATCGGGGAGAAGTCCCTGGGTATTCTTGTTCAATGTTCGGAGTTCTTCTCATTGTTCAAGATTCGGAGTTGTTCTCATTATTTTTATTAGTTACATTTATTTTTCATGCTGGTATCCGATCAAAGATAGTCGGTCCTCCGCTATGGAACTGACTGAAGGAGAAGGGGGTAGCTCATCGTGCATGCGCAAAAGAAAGTTTGATTGCTGCCTCCTGGAGGTCAAGGGGAAGAGCTACCCGAACGGAGGAGTATCTGGAGCTCAGAGAGAAAAGAATTCACCGAGGTAGAGGACCGATTCCCTTTTTCTTACCTCTTGTTTACTTCATTTATAATCGATCCCTCACAGTAATACCACAGAGAAGCACTGAATCCATATCATTGGGGCCCAAAAGTGATAGAGAGGTCTTTCTTGACATTCCAGAGGTTCAAAGAAATGAATATTTTATTGCCACTGGGCATAGGAGAAAGCAAAAGATGCAGCCAGGGTATGTGAGGCACATGCAGAGATGCTAGGTCACCTGCTACTAAAAATATAGTACTAAATTTAAAAAATGCGACAGCACAACAGAGATCACACAGTCCACCTGGGATTTCATACAGATCAGAACAACAACAAAAAAGCCATTTCATCATTTGTACACATATATGATAATTAGCTCATATATGCCATCTAGTGGACACCATAGCACTGTTGTATTCCCTGGAAGTATTCGGTATTTGTCGCTGCTCTACAGAACTTGGTCCGTTAATAAAACTTAGTCAAAAATAATATTTGTGTGCTTTTGCTGGGGTTTGTTTGTTTGTTTGTTTGTTTGGGGGTGGGGTTTGCAGCACTTCTGAAGCTGGAATTATTCATTTGCACTGAATATTTTGATCTCATGACTTTATTACTATATGAAAAAGTCTGATAATAGCTACATGATCTAATCATCATCATTTGATCAATAGTCAGTCAGTAGAACAGAATCACACAATAATTTCTGAGGATCAAATTTGCTTCACACAGTGGATCAGAACAAGTTCTATAACCACGTCAGGCCTTTTGTGGGTTTAGCTGGCATATACACCAACTGCACAAGGATGGCTTTCAGCCCCCTTCCCCCCCCCAAAAAAAACCCCAAGAAGTTTGCCATCAGGAAGAAAGCAGCACACTGAGACAGATCTATATTCTTAAGGCGTTTCTGCAATTACCTCTTCTGGATTTGCTTGTCTTGGACAATGCTGGTACTTTGTGTATTAGTGCTAATTGTGGTGTATAAAAGAAATCACTGTGCCAAACCACGAGTTGCATAGCTTTTATTCTTGTCCCTGAAAAATCAGAATAAATCATCTTGGTAAACAGAACACTGCCATTTGCATTCATGATATTAATAGCACAAGTCTTCATCTACAATTTTTTCATACTCCCAAATGTATTGTTTCCCAATCCAGTTCTTACATCTGTTAATTGTCATGCAGGGCTGGGCAAGCTCATCTGCACATTGCAAGTTATTATTAATCAAGGTATTTTTAATAAGCAATCATGGGGCTACATTCCTTAGCTCTCCAGGAAGGGGTTTTCTTTTGTCAAGAGCATGGCCCTTTTTACACAGACACTCTAACTCCGATAAAATGGGTGTTACATTTTATTATACATGGTACAGGGCAACACTGCAGCCCTGCAACATGGGCCCTATTCACACGAGATGCTTCCACCCAGTTTCGCTGGGTAGAGGCGTCTGTGTAAACACTTGCAGTAGGTGTAGGTGCATGCGTGCTCCCGCGCACGCACCCATCTCCACCCACCACCCACCCACGGGCTCCATGGTGGGTGGAGATGGGTGTTGCACGGAAGCACGCACGCACCTACACCCACCGCAAGTGGTGTTTACACAGACATCTCCACCCAGAGAAATGCACCCCACCCATCACAAGTGGTGTTTACATGTATAATAAAATGTAACACCCATTTTATCGGTGTTAGAGTGTCTGTGTAAAAAGGGCCTAAATTTCCTGCCTATGGAAAAACCATGAAAATGTGAGCAAAGCAAAGCAAGGGTGTTAAGCAATGGCTTTTGCAATCAGAAGTCTCCCTACACATTTTTAATAATCAGAGCATATCATAATACACACACACACACACACGTTATGCTAAATTTGTAAATTGCTTTTTTCATTAGATAAGCAATATATTGTTTTATTCATGAAGCAGACAGTGTTGCTGCCTAGTTCATGAGCCAGGCAATGGCTCTGCCTAATTCATGAAACAAACAACATGTCTGCCTAATTCATGAAATAAGCGATTTCAAAACATTAGCATAATATATATACTGTGTATATATTCATATGTGTATGCAATTTTATACATATAGTATCTTAATAATAAATAATAATGATAATTTTATAGTGTCCCACTGCTGGATGGCACTCGGAGCACTTTACAACATAAATATGTAATATAAAATTCATTTAAAATGTAAGTCTGTATAAAACAGTTTAAAAGGATAAGGTAACAAGGAAGGGAAAACACATTAAGGGGAACCAGCAGTGGATCCTAAAAGCACCTGGAGAATAAACAAGTCTTTTTAAAGGTGAGGAGGGAGAAATGAAGACGGACATCTGGCAGGAACGAGTTCCACACTGAGGGGCCCGCTGAAGCAAAGGTGCGATTGTGGGATCCCTAATATATATGTGTGTGTGTGTGTATATATATATATATATGTGTGTGTGTGTGTGTATGTGTGTGTGTGTGTATAGATGTGTGTGTATGTATATAAGATCATATATTATTATTATTATTATTACTAACAAACATTTATATAGCGCCAGCAGTGTACCTGGCACTTTACAAAGTAACAAAATAGACACGGTCCCTGCCCCTAGGGCTTACAATCTGAGAGACAGGAGCTGGGGGAGAGACATAGGAAGGGGAACAGAGGGAGAGACAAGGGGTCTAACATTCATGAAGATACGAGGTCTCAAGTGCATGTACTTGGCTTGGTTATTTATATATATATAAATAAAAATCTTACACTGCCTCTGGAAGATGCTCAAACTTGGCTTAGGTGAACCTCCAGGGCAAAGGAGTTCCAAAGCTGTGGAACAGCCACTGAGAATGTCTCTCTGCATGCCCGAAATGTATACACCTTGGCCAAGAGGGTACTTCCAGATGATGTTAGAGACTGTGGAGGGAAATAAGGAGAAGGGTGGTCCTTTAGATATGTAGGACCCAGGCCGTGTAGTCAGGGCCTATGTGTAATATGGTACACACACCCCTAGTCTCTTTTATTAATATTTTTCTGGAGAAAGAGAGATAGGACATACACACGTATTTTTAAAGTATATACATAAAAATACTTTTTCAAGTATACTTTTTCATACTTTTAGTCATTGTTTTATTTAGTAAATTATACACAGTGAGCCAAATTGTCTCAGCCCTTTTTTCAAATCCCAGTAGTAGCACACCTAATATATACAGAGGTCTGGCCTCAAGACAAAACTCCACATGTTCGAGGGGAGGGGCACCTGTGCACACAAGAGTCTGCCACACAGAACCCTGTACCCTCTGCACAAGCAGGTGGAGACAGAGCATGGAGGAGGGAAGGCCATGGAGAGCTCGGTATATTCATCACAGCCAAGCTCAAATCATTTCACCAACATATTGCTGTAATTGTGCAAACTTAGGCTTGTGTATATACAGCAATTGCTGGTATAGGTCAAAGCCCTGGCCAACCAAAAATTTAAGATAAGAGTATAAATAAAAATGGGCAATTCTTTTTAAAAATGTTTTAAATATAAAACTGAATCTAGTTTTGATGTTTTGGACTGTTTTAAAGCTTCTAACAGAATGGGGCTAGCAAAACAACAGCTAGAATTAACATGATTCATAATGAAGAAACTATTGAAAGAGAAGAGGAATATGGTTCTGAACAATAATGCTTAGCATTACTCTTCAGATTGCCCTTTCAAACTGAACCCAGCCCCCATGTGAGGCAAATAGCACCATCCCCATTTTTACCAAGGGCATAGCTACCATAGGGACAGCCAGGACTTGTCTTGAGGGTCTGTCCCGGGGCCCACCGTGGTTGGGGGCCCATCATCCCTATGGTAGCTAAGCCCGCCGCCCGGCTGCCTGTCCTGTCTTGGGTTTGTTTGTTTTTCCCCGCTGCCCTGGGCCCTCCTTGCCAGCTGACACATGCCCCCCCCGGCGGCAGTGCTGCCACTGCACGCACACCACCAGTGGGCTGCTCTGCTTCTGTCACTGAACTGAACCAAAGCCGGCTGGAAGTCTCTACTGCGTTGGCGTTCTTCTGTTGGGTGCACGAGGCAGGCTCAGGCAGCAGAAGAAGCGCGACAGGCAGGCACAGATTTGAAGCGCGATGAACTGCAAGTGAGTTTCTTTCTTTAAACCTTTGGGAACCGGGGGCCAGGGGAAGGGGGGTGGCCCAGGTCAACTCACTCACTGCCCCGGGGCATGGAAGGGAGCCTTTCCTTAGGGAGGAGGGTGAGGGTAGCTCGCCCGTGGCCCACCGATGCTGTCTGCCCTGTGGAAAGGGGGAGACCAGGCAGCCAGGGCTGCTCAGTGCTCACTGTCTCTACCTGGGCCTGGAGGGATGGGGACTGGCCCGGGTCCCTCGGCTCGCTGCCTCTGCCCCGGGGCAGGGTTATTTGCTGCCTCTGCCCCGGGGGTGGGGGAAGGTTGGGGGACCGTCCGACCATGTCTCGGGCAGAGTCACTGCCGGGGCTCGGGGCGGGCGGCTCCGGCTTCTCCGTCCTCTCCTCCCTTCCCGTGGGGACAGACTGTCGGGCAGCAGACTCCCCAGCCGCCCCACCCTGCAGCCCCCTGCCCCCGGAACCAGGAAGAGGAACAGCCGTTCCCAGCCTGGATTCCTAGCAGGAGGACCTATACCTGCTGTTTCCCTTTACTGTTTTTAATGAACCACTAATGACCTCCCTCCTGCCCCCGCCTTTAAATGATTCAAACTGAAAGACCTATTTATTTAGCCAGGACTTTATCAGACAAGGGACAGGTTTTAGGGTGTTTTTATGGGAATTTTATATAGCGTATATTGTTACAGGATTTGTTTTTGTATAATTCATATAAATTTATCTATATTTTATTATGCAAACCACACTGAGCATTTAGAGAAGGGAAGTTAAAAATGCCACAAATAAATTAATCTAAACTAAGCTGCATATTAACACTGTTCTTTCAGTCGCTTGAGGAAGGACTGCTAGTTTTAGGACCTTATTCATGCTTATTTTTATCTCAGACCAAAGTAAGTCCCATTGAATACAATATTATATTGTATATTTTGTATATGTGTGTGGTTTTTCTCAGATTTTTAAATTCTCCAACTGAAGAGCTGGGTGGATGGAGAATTCCCCAATCCAGTCAGGCTAACTGAATCAGTCTTTAACTATGCCAGGGTCAGGCCAAGTTACTACTTGAGGGATTGGTCTGAGTAAAAGGACCATAGGAGCTGACCCCAAGCTGAAAGAGTTTAATAAACTAGAATAAATCTGAGGTTACCCTACACATACAGTGGCATTGTTTCAGAAAAAGCTCATTTGGTTTATGGTTTGTGTAATGTGTTAAGGCACAAATGGGGGGAAATGCATCTTTGCAAGGCAGAGCAGCTGCCAATGAGTTGTGTCAATAGCAATGACATTTTTTTATTCGGGAATATTGTATGGACATGGCTTTTACTTGAAGCTAGTATTACTGGAAGACTGAAATAAGGGATTGTAGTTAGTGTTACCCTATGTCTCTGGGTTGTGAGTAATTCAATCCACTGTCCCTCCCTCCCCATACATTGTTTAATGCAACCTCCTGGAGTATGGTTACCTTTTCGCCTGGCTATGATCAATTATGCAAACAATTCCCCCTCCCCCTTTGAACTAGTTAATGGTACTCCTGGATTGTAGTTCCCTATGGGTGTTTTAGACAAGTGCTTCCCCACCCATCATTCATGTTGCAGCACCAGTGTAACCCTGCAACATCCTAATGGGTGGGGAAGCGCTCGTCTAAAAACACCCTAAGTCTCTGTATGGTACGTAATGCAATCCACTGCGCTCTTCCCCCCCCCCCCCCCAACACAGCATTTAACGTAACCCCCTGGATTGCAGCTACGAAATTTTTCAGGGCTGCACGAGAAATGCAATATCTCCCCACTGCAGCTAGGCTCAGCCCCGACAATTAAATTCAAGAGGGGGCTGAGCCCTGGGAAAAGTTCCCAGTAGGAGTTCCACCCCAAAATGTGTAAGATCAAAGGAAAAGACCAAAGTAGGAAGGGGGACACTAGTCATCAAACTGATCGTTATCAGTTTGACAGGTCTACGTCAGCGGAAGTCCCGCATTCGTGGGTCCGGAAGTCCCGCCTTGGGACGGAAGTGACGTGGGTAAGCGGAAGTGATGCAGAAGGGTGTAATGCTTCCAGGTCAGGGAGATGGGAACCGAAGGTTCCCGCCCCCCTGAACCCAGAAGGTCCTTACGCTGACTTTCTGCTTGTGGGATTCTGCTTGTGGGTCAGGGTGGCTGGAACCGAAGGTTCCAGCCTCCCTGAACCCACAAGGTCCTTTGAAGAGGGCCGTGTAATGTATCTATGAACTCAGGAGAGTGAGACGGACCAGTAGGTATGGGTTTTGTGGGGATCGGAGCAACTTTATGATGCGGGGTTCGGG
>QEPC01009705.1:2448288-2473698 GCA_003113815.1 Sphenodon punctatus
TCAAAGGACCTTGTGGGTTCAGGGAGGCTGGAACCTTCGGTTCCAGCCACCCTGACCCACAAGCAGAATCCCCCAAAGTCAAGCGTAAGGACCTCCCTGACCTTGAAGTATTACTCCCTTCTTCGTCACTTCCGCTTACCCACGTCACTTCCGTCCCAAGGCGGGACTTCCAGACCCACGAAGGCGGGACTTCCGCTGACGTAGACCTGTCAAACTGATAATGATCAGTTTGATGACTAGTGTCCCCCTTCCTACTGACCAATATAAGCCATGATTTCAGGGTTGGAAATGAAAGCCAGAAAACCCCTGGCTGGTTATTTGGCTTTCATTAATTACTTTCTTCATCCTCCTATGCTGGTCATTGTATAAATTAAATCACAGGATGGCCTGTTTGTTATTCAGCTGTAGAGAGGGAGGCTAGTCCAGTGGTTGGGTTGCTAGACAGGATAGGATTCAGTTCCCTGCTCTGAAAAACCTCTCTGTCAGCAGGCGTGGCTTCTGGGGCAGGGATTGTGGCTTCTGGAGTAGGCATGTGATTGGGCAATTTGTTTTGTTTGTATAAATGAAGCACTGTGCAACTTCCTGAGTCGGGGGTACCCTATGTCTCTGGATTGTGAACAATGTAATCCATTGCTCTCTGCACACACAAATTGCATTTAATGCACTCCTTGGTCACCTAGCTCCCCTTGGCTGTAAGCAATTTACTCCCCCTGCCCCCTCCAGCAAATGTGTTCTGGATTGTGGTTACTATCTCCCTGGGGAGGAGGGGGCACAAGCAATTCTCCCCTGATTGCTTTAATGCCCCCCCCCCCCATTGAGGTTACCATAGGCCTCTGGATTATGAGCAACAGGGTTGGCTTTAGAATTTGCGTGACCCAGGTTAACGATATAATGTAGGGCCCACTGCCATATCCCCTGAGCTGTAAGCAAAGCAACAACCCCCCCAATTGTATTTAATGCACCCCCACCCCGGTGTTTTGTTACAGTATGTTTTGTTACAGTATGTCCTTAGGTTGTGGGGGCAATGCATTTCACTCCCCGCCCCTGGACTGGGTTTAAGGCGGTTCTTTAGGTAATGGTTGCAGTGTGTCCTTGGGTTTTCGACAATGTGATTTGCAACCAGCACGTCTCCCTGACCCCATGACTCGAGTAATGAATTCTGTAAGACCTTGCCTACATCTCTGATCTTCAACATGATCCTATTTCAAGTATCGGTCCCAGTCTCTACTTGTAGCGATCGGTGGGATTTCTCTGTGCAGATGGTTGGGGCGTGGCAGGTCCTGCAGTGGTTCAGGGGCTGGACTAGATTACCCTTGAGGTACCTACCAGCCTTGTGACTCTATGTTACATTAATGAAAGAGTGGGATGAGGGTTCAGGTGATCTGTGGGGAACTCTGTGTGTGCGGGGGGAGGGGATGGCTGGGGGATTGAAGAGGTTAGCAGATCCCTGGTTCATTGCAATGAGGTGTAAGAGTGGGGCAATGCATGTTTTGTGGGGTTACGTGAGAAAGTCGTATTTGTAGCTGCCTTTTGAATTGATGTTGTCCTGGTCCCATTTGCTGCAGTATCCAGGATGGGATACTTTGTAGGAAAATGTACCCGAAATGGCGGGGAGCTATGGAGTGCTCCATCTCTGAAGACCTTTGTGCATGGCTAGTTGGGCTGTTCTCACCTGCAGGAGCTCCCGAATGTTGTTCCTGCTGGCCGGCGGGCCAGGTAGCAGGATTGTTATGTTGCATTGTGTTGTGTTGAAGTTAGTGTAGCCAGAGGGTCTGTCAGGTCTTCCCCCTCCCCCTCACTCTTTGTGCTTCAAGCCTCTGAGCAGGGGCTTGTCTATCAGTTTATAGTGGTTGTTGTGCAGCACCACTGTGTATACTGCTATATAAATATAGTGGGGGGTCTGGGGGAAGTTGGAATAGGTGTACTATCGAGTTTACTTTTTTCCTCACAGCAAGCTGTTCACGGATAAAATGTCGGCTAGTGGAAGTGGTGGCAATCGGCCTACGCCGAAACATCACAGTGGTGCAGCCAAGCGGAAGTTAGCCAAGGAGAGGGAAGAAAAAGAGGCCAAGATACCAAGGATTACATCTTTCTTAAGAAAGGCCACTGTGGACACTTCCAAGGAGGAGGAGGAGTGTCACAGTGCAGGACCTTCAATGGTGAGTGACATCTGCCATGTTACTGGAGAGAAAGATGTGAGAAAAGAGTCAAAAGGACAAGAAAGTGACGATGAAGAGAGGGAAGCACCGGATGTAATGACTGTTAACAAAAGTGGAGAGAGTGAAATAAGAGACAGTGAAGGGGAGACTGTAAGTGAGATTAGTGTGCCTGAAGACAGTTTGGCCTCAAAAAATATCCAACTGATAAAGCACACTTCAGTGAACCCCTTAGTACTCAAGATAAGCAGTTCATCATCTCAAATGGTCATGCCGGCCATCAGGGCCATTTCCACGGGACTCCAGCAACTCGAGGAGTTTTTCAGAATCATATTACACAACAGTAAACAAAGCTGGTGTGAAACTTCAACAACGGTGGCTCTGCTATTCCCCAACATCAGACCATGTCTACTGCCAGGCATGTTGGCTTTTTTCAATTAAGGACAGAGAGGGGACGTGGGTAACAGGAATTCATGATTGGCGTCATCTGAAATATAAAAGAGTTGCATGAAGTCTCGGTTACCCACGTACAGTGTAGCATGGTTCTTCAGCAGTGGCGTTTGAACAAAACAGTGACGAAGGATCTAGAAGATGCTATTAGGAAAGAGGCAATTTTTTGGAGGCAAGTGCTTGATAGAATTATCAATGTCACACTGACCCTGGCTTTGTCCAACCTGCCATTTAGAGGTCACAGGGAGCATGCAAGCTCAAGTGGAAACCGTGGGAATTTTCATTCCATTGTGTCACTTGTTGCAAAATACGATTCAGTATTGGACAAGTTGCTAAGTATGCCAGAAGGAACAATAAAGTACCTGAGTCCTGATGTGCAAAATGAACTTGATTGGCATACTCTTGAAGCATGTCAGAGACAGAATAATAAATGATGCCAACAAAGCTCCATTTTTTGCTGTGATCATGGATACAACCCAAGATATTGGGAAGAAGGATCAGCTCAGCCAGGTGATTCGCTATGTGTCTGTTAAGACAGATGAACAAGGAATGCCAATTAACATAAAAATATACAAGTCTTTCTTGGGCTTTGTTGAAGTGGAAGACCAATCAGCAGCTGGTTTGACACATACTATTTTAAGCAGCATTTAATGTAATGGACTAGACATTGCCAAACTGCGAGGCCAAGGTTACGATGGAGCTGCAACTATGAGTGGTGTGTATAGTGGTGTGCAAACTAGAATTCTTGCTCAACAGCCCAAAGCAACATATGTCCGCTGTGCTACACACAACTTAAATTTAGTCTTGAAAGATGCTGTGTCAGATGTTCCAGAAGTGAAGAATTTATTTTGAGTAGTAGAGCAACTCTACACATTTTTCGCACACAGCATCAAGCGATGGCATACATTGTCCTTGTTTACCTCCAAGTCAAACATCACACTGAAGAGACTGTGTTCAACAAGGTGGTCATCACGATATGACTCTCTAGTGGCCCTACGCTACCGCTTCACAGATATCCTCAAGGTGCTTACCCAGGTAATACTCCTGAGCAAGAAAAAGGATGAAATTGTGGAGGCAAGAGCTCTAAAAGCTCAAATGAAGCAGTTCCAGTTTGTCTTTCTTGTTGTACTGCTCACAAAAACTTTAGAATATATCAACTGTGTTTCAAAGCTGCTACAGTCTCCGCAAAGTGACCTCAGCAAAGCTGCAACTCTTCTCCAGACTGCTCATACTAATTTGCAAGAGGCCAGAAGTCAGTATGACTCATTTAGCAAAACAGCTATTGAAATGTCTAAAACATGGGGAATATCTCAGGAGTTTGAAGAGCGACGTGCACCAAGGGTGAAGAGGTTTCATGACGAGCTCTGCGAGTACCAAAGACTAACATCAGCGGAAGAAAGATTCAGAGTCAATGTGTTCTTGGCTACACTGGACAGAGCCTCTTCACAGATGAAACAGCGCTTCGAGGGCCTAAATCAAGTGGTTTCTACGTTTGCTGCTCTTCAGCCATCAACACTGACATCAGCAACTGATGATGAGTTGTATGCAGCTGGAGACATTCTGGTCAGGCAATATGAAAATGACTTGTCGCCCTCT
Organism: Sphenodon punctatus; assembly: GCA_003113815.1. Classification (NCBI taxonomy): domain Eukaryota; kingdom Metazoa; phylum Chordata; class Lepidosauria; order Sphenodontia; family Sphenodontidae; genus Sphenodon; species Sphenodon punctatus. The sequence continues at coordinate 2,452,491 of QEPC01009705.1, forward strand.
CTTCCTGGCCAGTTGCTAGCATTCAGATCATGTCTGAAATCAGAAATTTCCAAAAAAACAATGATAAAGGAAGTAGCTGTACTGCTGATTGAGAACCATGATATATCCTCTAGTTTCCCTGATATCTGCACTCCGTGCCTACTTTTCTTAACCATACCTGTGACAGTAGCAACATCTGAAAGATCCTTCTCAAAACTTAAAATTATTAAGAGCTATCTGAGGAGCTCTATGTCCCACGAAAGTGGCCTGACTCTGCTGTCGATTGAAAATGAATGTGCAAGGAAGCTAGATGTTTCAAAAATAATTGATGTGTTTGTGGAGTTAAAAGCAAGGAAGAGGCCATTGCCGTAGCTGCATACATGTTTTCTTTACACTGTAATTTTATTTAATAAATAACATTTAATTTAATAAGTATGTTTGTCGACCGTTTTATGCAATAAGGACATTGAGGTGAGGAAAGAGGGGAGGGACAGGGAAGTCTATGGTGATGGGGGGAGGCAAAGTCAATTTCTTTTCCCTGGGCCCATTCCAACCTAGCTACGCCCCTGCTTTTTACAAGTAGAGAAACTGAGACAGAGACGTGTGATTTCCCCAAGCTTCAACAGTAAATAAGAGAGAAGAGAGTAAAACAAAGAACTCTTAACTCCCAGCCTGTCAGAATGCTTTATTTCAGGGTTTCTTATATGTTTTCATGGTGGATCATGGCATTTTGTGTGCCCACTCTCAGTTAGCTGAACTACCCCATGTCCCTTTTGCCAAAACCACCTGTGAGTGTGTTCGTGCTGAGCACCTTCCCTCTGTTTTGCATCATTCAGGATCTCTGTGCTAACACACTAAGAACATATTTAGTTATTTTTAATTATTTCACTGGTGGCTCAGTCTGAACCTCCAAGACCAACTTCTCTTCCTTCACATTTCCTTAGATCACTTGCATACCCTGCCACTGGGAGCCTAGGAGGGGAGGTGGGAAGCCCCATTCCATCTCCTGCACCAAGGCCCATTCCCATGTAGCTAGGCCGGCCTTTATTTTCTACTGAACAAGTCAGCATGTTCCTCCTTGGCTGTACTGTTAGATGGCTTGTTACTTGTTATTTTATTAAAATAGAAAGAAAACATTTATATTAAAGGGCTGAAGTTTGTGCAGACAGTTAGGCCGATGCCATGCCCTGCATGCGCTGTGCGCATCCCGTGCGCATACACATGCATGCAAATCTCACGCATCCCCATAGGGATTGCATTGTGCCATGCGGGACCCACTCAGATCCCACGCGGATCTCACTTGGGATTGCAGCCGATGGCTTTCATGTCATCAGAGGCGTTAAAGTCTACAGGACAGGATGGGGAAGTTGTGAAAGAACAGAAATCTGATGATCGCGCAATAAACACTGCAGTGTTCCTCAAGAAAAACAAAACTGTCAAAAAGCAAACTCTGTCTTATGAACATGAGTACAATGGTTGAAGTCTTTTCAGAGAGCATAGCCTGTTCATAAGTTAGCACTAAAGGGAGAGGGTAAATCATCAAAGGGGTACTACAAAAGGATAAAACCAGTTTTTTGATTGGTGTTGATTGCCCTGATAAATATAAAATGAAAAATAAGTTGCTTTGTTCAAATTGCAGCAGCTTTCAGCACAATAATGCTGCCATTCAAAGTATGGAAACTCAGCAGATATGTGGATAGCAGAAGATAGGGTTAAGAAATGGCTTATTTAAAGCAAATTTTGTCTTAGCAGTCCCATGCCCACCCACAGAGCAATCACCTTTGCTACAGAGTCATTTTGCTGGTGGACAACTCTTCAGCTTACCCACTGATCCTGCCAGTGAGAACTAAGGACTATGATATATTTTTTCCCTTTCTCAGCCAAGAAATGCCAGCCTCAATCACAGAGCTATTGTAATAGAAGAAAGGAGTTGTTTTTGTTGGGTTTTCTTTTTTAAGAAGTACCTTACAGGAACAGTGGGCATCTGCTCTCAAAGTTTTTCTGCTCATTTGCTGACAGGTTACACACTGAAGGGTTTCATCTGTAGCTGTGCAGTGACCTGGGCTGGGTTTCTAATGAAAACACAGAAAACTGTTGGCTGAATGCCCTGCCAGGTGCATGAGGATGATGCTAAAACAAAACAAAACAAAAAACCAATCCAAAAATAAAAACTGGGGTTCCTCACCTGGAACCTTGGCTCTTCAAGATGGGCTCCATCACTCACACAAGTGGGTTCTGTGCCTGCATGGTACCAGCCATCGGAAGCCTCTCCAAGCAGTTTATCCGCGCACCCTCAGGGTCCGTGCCTGATTGGCCACCATTTTGGCGGGCTTCTGGAGTCACTATATAAGGCAGGGTGGGGCACGCGTTACCTCAGTTTCTTCCAACCCCTACATCTCAATTTCTCTTCAAGTAGATGCAGAGGGGAAGGTGGGTGGGTGGTGTGAGTCATAGAGCCCTTCTCGAAGAACCAAGGTTACAGGTGAGTAACCCCAGTTTCTTCTTCAAGTGCGGCTCCATGACTCACACCAGTGGGAGATTAGAAAAGCAGTCTCCCCTTAGAGGGGAAGGAATCTGCTTGAATAGAGATTGAAGGACTGCTCTCCCAAAGCCAGCGTCTGCACAAGCTACAATGTCCAGAGCATGGTGTTTGGCAAAGGTATGTGCAGAGCTCCATGTGGCTGCTTTGCAGATCTCTTTTATAGGGAACTTGTGATGCAAGGCAGCATCAGTAGCCGTGGCTCGAGTGGAATGTCCTTTGAGATCCTCTGGAGGTTGTTTGTTCGATAGTGTGTAACAGGGGGAGATACATTCCACTAACCAGGAAGAGATGGTCTGTGGCAAGACTTTGTTTCCTGGTGAGGGTCCCCCCCAGAGGTGACAAAGAGGGAATTGGATTTTCAAAAAGGTTTAGTCCTTTCTATGTAAAAAGATATGGGTCTCTTGATGTCCAGCGTGTGCAGAGCCAATTCCCCCCAGGAGGAATAGGCCTCGGGAAGAAAACTGGCAATACGATGTCCTGAGACATAAGGAATGTGGAGACCACCTTTGATCGAAACATTGGAGGTAAAAGTAGAGTGACTTTATCACTGTGGAAGATCAGGAATGAAGGGTGTATCAACAAGGCTTCTATTTCAGTTGCCCTTCTGGCAGAAGTCAGGGCTACCAGCATGCAGACCTTTAGTGATAGCAAATGAAATGAGCAAGTGGCCAGAGGCTTGAAAGGAGGTAGAATTAGCCTTCCCAAAACGAGATTTAAGTCCCATGGAGGATAGGGGTCTCAAACAGGTGGGGCAACGTTATGCAACCCTTTGAGGAAGCATTTAAGTATGAGGTGCGAAACATTGGGCGACCCTCAATGGGGGATAGGAAAGTGGAGATTGCTGCAAGGTGGACTTGTATAGAGGATGAGCCTAGTCCCTGCAATTTGAGATGGACCATGTAGGTCAGAAGATTTGCGATGGTAGCTGCTTCTGGATGTATTTGGTGAAAAGTTGCCCATATGGAGAAACGTTTCCATTTCAAAGCATATGTTTTGTTAGTCGAATCTTTGCGAGCATTTTTTAGGATACGGACTGCCTCTTCAGGCAGATCTACTAAGTCTCGATGGTTTAGGGCAATATCAGCCAGGCTGTTAGGTCCAACGGTTGAAGGTTGGGTTGGAGAATGTCTCCGTCATTCTAGTGGAGAAGATCAGGAATGAGAGGAAGACGTTGTTGACGTACAGTCATGAACTGTAAGCAGGTAAACCATGGCTGCCTGGGCCAGCTGGGGGCTATGAGAACGCAGTGTGACTTCTCTTTGTCCAGTTTCATCAGAACTCGAGTGATATGGGGAAATGGAGGGAAAGCATAAAGAAGTCCGCTTGTCCATGGGATCAGGAGTGCATCATTCTGGGATCCCTGCCCTTTCCCCTCTTGACTGCAGTATACGGCGCATTGAGCATTGTGGGTTGAAGCAGACAGATATAGTTCTAGTTGACTCCATTTGGAGAATAGATTCAGAGCGACAGATCTGTTGAGCATCCACTTGTGTTCCAGAGTAGGTACCCTGCTCAGTACATCTGCAATCACATTGGATTGACCCACCAGGTGGGTCACTTTGGGATGAATATTGTGAAGCATAGACCACTTCCAGAACTTTGTTGCCTCTCTGCAGAGTCTGGATGAGTATGTGTCCCCTTGTTTGTTGATATACCACATTGCCATGGTGTTGCCTGTGGCAGTCTGGACATTCTTGCCTTCGATGAGAGGAAGGAATGCATTCATGGTGAACCAAATTGCTCGTAGTTCTAAGAGGCTGATGTGTAAAGAACGTTCCCATTCGTTCCAAGTGCAGCTCACCCACAGTGCGTCACAGTGGGCACCCCATCCATACAGGGAAGCATTGGTAGTCAGTAGGATGTCTGGGACCAGTGGTGAGAAAGGCATCCCTTCTAATCGGTTGTCTTCTCTGGTCCACCAAGACAGAGTGTGCAGGATGGATGGAGGGATTGTGAGGAAATGATCTATGTCATCCTCTGACGGGGAGTACTTCCATGCTAATCAGTGCTGGAAGGGACGAATCCTTAATCTGGCATCTCTCACGGCTGAGGTAGTCAAAGCCATGTGGCCTAATAATTGTAGGAACATCCGGATGGTTTGGGTGAATTGGGTGTGGAGGGTAGTCACTATGTTTAGGATCATGAGGAACCAATCTTGTGGTAAAAGGCCCTCTTATTTGGTTGAATTTATCTCTGCACCTATAAATTGAATGGATTGTGAAGGGGTCAATTTCAATTTCTTCAAATTAATCACAAATTCAAGTTGCTACAGGAGGTCAATGGTGAATTAGGTGTCTTCCTGCAACTGACATTTTGACTGTGAAACCAGGCGTCAGTCATCCAAATAAGGAAAGACTGGGAGACCTCATTTTCTTAGATATGCTGCCGCTGGTGCCAGACACTTAGTGAACACCCTGGGGGCAGTAGAAAGCCCAAATGGCAAAAGCTTGTAATGATAGTGAGAATTTTCAAATGTGAATCTCAGGTATTTGAAATGGGCTGGATGAATAGGGATATGAAAATAAGCATCCTGCAAATCAAAAGCAGAGAACCAAGCTTCCTTGAAAAGGAGGAGTATTTTCTTCAGTGTAACCATCCCAAATTTAAAGGACCTTACAAACTTGTTCAGCATTCTAAGATTCAGAATAAACCTGACATCACTTTTAGACAAGGGCGCTGAAAGCGCCTCCAGAGCCGTGCGTTAAGAGAGAAGCCGCACCGCGCCCCACTGCCAGAAGTGACATGTTCCCCGTTGCCGGCAATGGCAGCGACTGGAGACACAGCGCTTTGCAAAGGCATGTTGTGGAGACCTGGAAATTGAGGTTTCTAGAACACGCCTCTGCAAAGTGCCGTGTCTCCACCTGCCGCCATTGCCGGCAACGGGGAGAACATCACTTCCAGCAGCACAACGCGGCTTCTCTCTTAACGCGCGGCTCCAGAGGCGGTTTTCAGCGCCCTCGTCTAAAAGTGGTGTAAGACTCCCATCTTTCTTAGGTACCAGGAAATACCTGGATTAGAAGCCCCTTCCACTTAAATTTTCAGGCACCTCCTCAATAGCTCCTTTAGAGAAGAGTGCTGAAATCTCCTGCTCCAAGAATGTCTTGTGAGTTGAATCTCTAAAGATGGATCTGAAAGGGGGTTTGGAGAAGGGGATTTTATGCAGATTGAATTGTTTAACTGTGGGAAATGCTGTCAAGAACCACTTGTCACATGTAATAAGAGTCCAAATTTTTAGATAGGAAGACAGTTTGTTTGGGAAGAAAATTTCTGTGGGAACTGGTTCTAAGCTTTGGATACCCTGATTAAAAAGGGGATCTCTGTTGGGAGCAGATGTTGATTACGTAGTCTGCTGATAAGACCTTTGCTTTGGTCTATTATATTGCCTCTGTGACTGAAACTGAGACTGAGAAGAAGGGAAGTACTTCTGGGATTGCTGGAAGTGTCCTGGGGTGTATCGGGCAGACTGAAGGGGTGAAGGGGTACCTCTTTTTTGTTTTGTAAGAGATGCTGAGCGCATATGCTGTTCTCTTAGTGTCCTTCATTTTTGCTAGGACATCGTCCATGTCTGTGGCAAAGAGCCCCTTCTCATTTAATTTTAGGTTTTCAATCTTTGCACAAGTCTGGCATGGCAGAGCTGTAGAGCAGAGTCAGGCGTGCCTCCTCGCCACCAAACTATTCATTGTTGCTCTGGCTGCCACGTCAACAATGTGTGTTGAGGTCATCAGTCGTAACTGGGCTAAAGAAAGACCCTCAGCTCTGATGACCTCTGCTTTCTTTTTGTCATCTGGAGGCATGCGGGCCAGAAGTGGACCTAAGGACTCCCATAGTAGACTGGAACATTGCCAAGGTATAGTTTGATGCCCTGAGGATCATTGTGGAGCCTTTGCATAAGTTGGACTTCAGTAGTGTATAGACTTGTGGTGTCCACTCTATGCTGGGTGAATTTCTTCCGTAAAGTGTAAATCTCTGAAGTTAGGTACCTACTTAGGCTTTTTAGGTAGGAAAGCTAAAAGTGACTGTGAATAAAAACAGATGTGTGGGCGCTGTCATCCACATATCTGAGGAGGGAAACAGTGCTGTCTACTCTCTGGGTCAGTGGGTGTCACTACACAAATGTGCCTGCTACTGGGAGAGCCTTTCCACAGCCTGCACGACTTGGGTGGGGAGAGCCGCAACAGACATATGGGAACAGCCCCTGACATGATGGGCCACCATGGCAACCAGCCATGGCGGGCAGGGCCCAACTGATGCATTGGGTCCAAACAGATGCCCTTGGCCTGGAATGGGCACCCGGGATTCAACCCAGGACTCATTCTGGGCCATCCCTCTGACTTTAGGGGCAGTTCCAGGCCAACATCTGGTGGCGCCGGACCACACCTGTGGTGAGTCCCGGGCCACAGCGTGCTACAGTGGGCCAGCGTCACATCTGTTTTCATCCTGTGTAGGGATGAGATTGGAGGAGGAAGCTAATTGTGGGAGACAATGTTTCTCTTTTTTTCTTTTTGAGAACATTCCTACACAGGTTTATTGAAACTGGATTGTGTAACCCTTACATAAGGTGAGTGCTTACCAGCTCTGGGTGTTTTTACATGATCAAGGCGATGAGGGATTGTGGTCTCCAGGTGGCACTGCCGCGGAGCACCCACACAGGTGAAGTGAGTGAGGAGCACTTCAAAAAAGCAACTCCCAGCATGGCTACTCGGCCACGGAGGCGGCCACCATACATTTGGCTGCCCCAGCACAGAGCACTCTAGATTTCCCAGCAGTGCTCTGTGCGTGGCCATGAGTGGGTGCTCCGTGGCTCACAGGAGCCCGCATTCAGCTGCTTCACCTTCAGATGGGCGGCCAGCTCCGTGGCTCCTAGGTAGCCATGCGCGATCACTTCTTGTTTGAAAACACCTTCTGTTAGCCCCACTGAAAGCTTTGTGCAGCTCTCACCTTCAGTATTGTGCTTAATATTTGTAGTGTTTTAAGATCCTTACATAAAAGTCCAGTGTAAACTAGAATATTAGTTCAGATTATGCAGGCTTGACAGCTGTGTACATGTTCTGGATTTAACAAAGCTTTGGATATCAGTCCCCAAACGAAGGAATATTTTATGGTTTATATGTTTAACTGGGTAATTTCATAACTTCGTAAACAAAAAGCAATATTTTGGGTTGGACCAAAGCAAAATCTTTTTTCTTCCTGTCTCTTTTTCTGGTTTCTGTATGATCATGGCCTGATTCCACAGCAGCTTACCGAAAAAAGCATAAGGGCTTTGAGATCAGACCTTTACTCTCACCGAATAGTTTAATTCCTAAGATACTGGCAATCTGTACTTAAACACAGCACTAGTTAGGAATAAAAATCACGGAAATTGTTGACAACATGAAGTCAAAGATCTTCAGCTGCGATTTGGAAAGGTCTCCAAATTTATTCATAAGGAGAAAGCAATTTATGCTTAGCCCTCGGAATATCAATGTGACACTGTAATATGCTAAAGAATCCAAAAGCAAGTAATCATCAGTACTTTTCTAATCAAACAACTCGAAAAAAGAAAACTAGTTTTTTTTCTCTCTTTTTGCTTGTTTCATAGTGCTTTCAAAGCCTGCCACCCCAAAATTAAGAGCTTCTACTTTGCAACTGACTGCCTGGAAGAAATGAATAGGTAAGGTATATTTATATTCTGCATGGAACTTCAGTAATTTTACTGATATACACAGGGTAGCACAATGAAAAGAAATTACTATTTCATCTCTTCTGGGAATACACATTTAATTGCCAAGGGAACATCATAATATATCCATACGCTATTCAAAATCACAGTATTCCTAATTTATACTGCTCATGATGCTACTGACTTCATTGTGATTGCAAGCCCTAGCCTATAATGTGGCACTAGTACTGCTCCTGTCATATGCTAAATGTGGCACTAGTACTGCTCCTGTCATATGCTAAATGTGGCACTAGTGCTGGTCCTGTCATAAATTCCATTGAAACCAATGGCAGAAATCCCTCTGACTTTAGAGGCATCAGTTATAGTGTGGCCAGATATGCCAATTCTAGAGGACATTTATGAGAAATACAGGTTACAGGGCTGCATTGGCTCCAACGTAGCCCTGTAGCCTGTATTTCTCACAAGTGTCCTCTAAAATTGGCCTATCTGGCCACCCTAGGCATCAGGCATGTCACAACATCCAGGACATATGAGAGAAAATCATCATCAGGCAAAGTTTTGTAATGGAGACCTATTCTTTGCTCATTATGACTTTGCCTGATGATGATCTTCTCTCATATGTCCTGAATATTGTGACATGCCTGATGCCTAGGGTGGCCAGATAGGCCAATTTTAGAGGACACTTGTGAGAAATACAGGCTACAGGGCTACGTTGGAGCTAATGCAGCCCTGTAACCTGTATTTCTCATAAATGTCCTAGAATTGACATATCTGGCCACGCTATAACTGATGCCTCTAAAGTCAGAGGGATTTCTGCCATTGGTTTCAATGGAATTTATGACTGGACCAGCACTATAATTGTTTTTCATAGGGGTTGTGGGCCATGTTGGAAAGGGGCAGGGTGAAAAGGCTATCCCACCCCGTTACTAACATGGCCCCACACCCAGCAAAGCAACACAGCATCATGATAAACGTGGCTGCATCAGAAAAGGGCAGGAGACTCCCTTTGTCCCATCATTTTTTATCTCTTCTGAAGCATCATGATGTTACAGGGCAGACAAAGTCCAGAGTGGAAGTGCTAGCCTTCTCCTGCCCCCACCCACCCCAAGTACCTGTTACTGACAGGTACATTTTGTACATTTGTGGCTGCAGCTCTACATTTTAAATACTTGTCTGCATGTTGATCTTAAAACACAAGTTCTTCCATATGGATATGTATTTGGTAAATTTGAGCTACCAGATGCCTTGAGTTATTGAAGCATGATTAGGCTATACTGAATACATAATTCTCTGTTATGAGTTTTTCTAGGTTCTTAAGGTAAAAGACTCTCTCTGATTCCAAATTGCTGGCTTATGTTTTTTGTTGGGTAGTAATTGTATGTTCACTGTGTTCAACTGTAGCAATGTTGCAATTTGTTTCATATCAGAGAAGCTAAGGTTTTGTGAGTAAAAGATTGTGGGAAGCAGCAATCTCTAAGTTTGCATTAGTGCTTTATTTCAAAGATGTGACTGCTTTTTTTGCCAAATAATTTTGAAGATCTGAAGCTAAGCGTTGTTTGGTTTTTTAATTTTATTATCTTATGCTTTACTTCATAAGGAAATAATGTGTGTTTCACTACTGAAGTTCTGAGTATGATGACATTGCGCCTATTAATAAAGAAAGAGCAATAGAGCTAAAAACTAAACAGTATATTAGCACAGTTTTTAAAATTATGTCTTAAAGCTTTCCATAAGATATTAACTGGTCATTAAACAGCTGCATTTTGCAAATCTTTATAAAAAATTCAAGTCTTTCTGGTATTTTCAGTATTTTTTTACATCTTCCTAATTCCCAGTATGATTCAACCTCTTGTGGGTAGACCAGATGGTTTCTTGTTTTTTTGTATTCTTGTTTTGCGTTTGATGCTTTTGTTAGTGTGGGCAATGCTGGAATTCTAGTCTCACTTTAGCAATCTAGCTCAAATTTTTACTTATTTTTCAAGGTGTACTAATTTGGAAGATGTTTTAGCTGAAAATTTGGATGTACTCTTGTTTTCACAGTTGAAATTCCAGATGCAGGTGTTTGTAAAGAAGCGGGTTAGCTTTGGAGAGAAAAGATTTTGCTCTAAGGAAATTCTACTCCCTTTACCAGATCTGGGTCATTAGTTCTGTCTCTCTGTTTGCAGCTTCAGGGTAAAGACAGACATGATGGTGGCCTGTGTTGGCCTGGGACTCACCTGCACGTTTGTTCTCCTGCTGCCAGACGTTGACTTGCTACTGCCCGGAGTGGGTAGGTGGCTGGCCCGGGACGTGTCCTCTAGAAAATCTCTGAGGCACAGCCCAGGCCAAAGCCCGCCCATCCAGGCCAGTGCAGGCCCTGCACATCTGTAAGTCCTGCCCAGCCCCACTGCAAGGCGAACAGCTGATCAGGGAGGCCTGGAGGAGTGTGCTCTCCCGGCCCTGCCAAACAACTCTCCCTGATCAGCTGTTAAGAAAGAGCTCCTCCTCCCTCCCGCCATGAGCTGTTTGGTAAGCACAGCCAGCCACCAAGCTGATGGGGGGGGGGGGGGAAACCCTGTCGGCTGTTTGGTGAGTGCACCCGCCTGCCAAACAGCTGATGGGGGCCAATCCTGAGGGAAGTACCTCCTGCCCATGAAAATGACAGCCAGACAGCCACAGAGCTGCCTGGCTGTCACTCTGCAAGTCCAGAAATCCCTCTCACCTCTCCATCACCTCCCACTGGGGAGAGCTGTTCAAAGTGTAGACCTCAACCCTTAACCCAGGTGTAGGGGCTGCCGGCACAGGTCCCTCAGTGCCCTGTGGTGACTTAAGGAACTGTCCAAATAGAACAGGACTCCTGGGCCAATGCAGTGCAGCAATATCAGGCCTGGGAAGAGCTGCCATCAAACAGCTGATGGGGGGAGCTCCTCTTGGTCCCCCCATTGGCTGTTCAGTGTATGCAGCCAGTTGCCAAACAGCTGATGGGGATGCTCCTGAGGGGCATGAAAGAAAAAGCTAAAAACATGTAGCTTTCCTTAAAGGTACTATATTATATCATGTTGCTACACTGTGACCATATAGCTCCAACCTCCATCTTCTCCTCTATGTTAAGAAAAGATTTCGTCTTTCAAGGATTTCTCCTGCCATGCAATGAAAATGGGGTCTGTGCCTATGTCTGGTAGGGAAGCATTCAGGATGTTGGGGCCCTGTCCCCTCATACACCACAGCAAATCAGCCGTGGCTTAGACAGTGTTGAGTCCAATGTCCCACCCCACCCCCATCCCCAGCACAGCCTCCAAGAACTGACATGTGATGCATGTTCCGTAGAAGCAGTGCCTCTGGGTGACAAACAGACATAATGCTAACCCCACTTTAACATTTCTTACGAATGTTGCAGGGCTCCATAGGGCACCAATACAGCCCTGCAGCATGCATAAGAAACGTTAAAGTAGAGTTAACGTTATGTCTGTTTTCACCCTCTGCCAGCTCTATGAAGCTGTAGTGGCTTTTACTGGAGCTTAGGGCACTTTCACCAGGCAGATCGCACGCTCCTCACCTTCCACAGTTAGGTTTAGGGAGAGGCACCTGGGAACCATCTGTCTGCACTGCTGAGAGCCCTCTGAGTCAACCAGGATGTGGAGGCAGCAATGTATCACTCCGGGTATTTTCAGACGTGACGAGATCACAGTGAACCACAGTCAATACCCACATGGCGCCAAAGCGCCCTGAACGTCTGTTAGGCGGCCGCCAGATGTTCACCACGGTCGATTCCCACATGGGGTCAATTTCAACCACGCTTCTGGGGCTCCCCGTCGGACAATCCCCGAAAGCATGGTCAAAGAGATCCCCAGCGGGAACCAACACAAAGTAACGTCTGGCCGGCAACCACAGCCCGGCCGTTGTCAAATCGCGTGGGCGTTGCAGCCGCATTGGCCACGGTGCCCGCCCATCTCCCCAGAGGGCGGGCGGCGGGGGAGCGTCGGGGGGCGGGGCCGTGCGGCCACACGTTCCGCCACGCAGTCCCACCCCCTCCCCGATTCCCCGCCGGGAGCAGCCAGCATGTCTGTTGGACATGCCAGAGTGATCCCGGCGGGGAATCATCTGGGTGATTCCAGGACGGGGCGAATGCCGCCCCGTCTCGTCTGAAATCACCCTCAGAGGAGCTGGGCAGACCTCGCAGCTCACTGCAAGTAGGAAGTGGAGCCTGAAGCAGCACCCAGCAAGGGAGAACCTGGCGCCGAGCACTACCCACCCCCTACACACTCTTGTCCCAAAGGGTCATCGCTGGAAGTGCCTGAGTTAAAAACAACATTAACGTAGGCAGTGCTATCCCATAAGGTTGATACATCACCATCCTAGCTCTGTTCCCTCACTCTGGAAAGAGGACATCGTTTGGCTATGGAGATGGTGGGTTCAATGTTACAGAGGTAACTCCTGCGACTGCTTCACCACCAAGAAGGACTGCAGTGACTTTTCAATGGAGGTGGGGGAGGGGGTGGCATATTAACTTACTTGTGCTAATGGAGCCTCTTTAGCTTAAACCCCCCAGCCACTTCATAGCCACTATTCCGTAAAACTGTATTTATTTATTTGGATTTTTAACCTGTCCTTCTCTGAAGTCTCAGGGTAGTTTACAGCAGAATATATATATAAATAGATATATATAAAATATTAAAAAATAAAATCTGTAAAAATATAAACTATATAAAATTCCCATTAAACCTACCCCCTGAACCCTTTTCCCACCAGCTAAAAGGCCTGGCCAAATAAATGAGTCTTATACTGGATCTGGAAAATGCTATGCTTTTGGCAACTCTCTAGGAAAAAGAAGTTCCAAAACTGTGGAACAGCCACTGAGCAGCCACACATATGGAGCACCCTTGGTGTACCCCTTGGTGCAATGATGGAATTTTCAAGAGGTTGCCCCCTGAGGTGGCCCTAGGGGTTATGTGGAGCATAGGGGAGGAGACAGTGGGTGTTTTCAAATGAGATGATAGCCCACATTAGCCTTCACCAGGTGTCTTCCCACCTGATCGTCTATTAGGTGTGTGTCACGTGTCCTCCAAATGGTCACTACAGAGCCGCCATTCATGGCAGAGTCCAGGGACATTGTGAGTCCACCGACAGTTGGAGATAATGGACACCCATGTGTCCGTGTCTCATCAATTAGGTTTGCCCACAGCCTCTCTCGCATCCAGGTCCACCAGCACCATAGAGTCCCACCTAGTGTGACCAGCCAGCTGAGAGGTCAGAGCAGTAGCAATCTGCCTCCCACACCCACCTCTCAGCTGAGAGGTGCGCTAAAGATCTCCCTTGTCCACAATCGCCTTCCCCTGCAGCCACCTCTTAGCTGAGAGGTGGGGTGGGACACTGTGGGGGAAGGAGATCTGTGGGAGGGTGATCTCTAGCATGCCTCTCAGCTGAGAGGCAGCCACGGGGAGAGAGATCTCTAGTGCCACTGGTGGAAGCTGTTGCAAGCACATGAAATACAGGCAGGGGGCTGCCCGTTTATTGGGTTGGATACGCTAAACGTGAGTGGTGGCTGCATGGATGTAACATGGACTCCAGCAGACTATCGACTTATTTCATTTAACTCAGTCTTTTAGATATATTTAGGGGCCAAGCTGTTTAGAGTCTTATAAGTCAAAAACAGTGCCCTGCATTGTGTCCAGAATGTTGTTGGAAGGCAGGGCAGACTGGAGCACCAGCGTAATAAACTCTTAGCAAATTATAATATGTGGCATAATATAATATGAGATCTCTCTCCACTCCTGTCAGAAGATAAGCCACTATATTCTGCACCAGCTGCAATCCCTGAACAGTCTTCAAGGACAGCCCGATGTAGAGTGCATCATGTTTATCTAGCCTCAAGGTTGTGAAAGCATAGATGATGGTGGTCAGCTTCAAATCTGAAAGAAGGGGTGTTTTTAAATGAGACACGTCCTCATGGCCCCCCACCAACCATGTGTTCAACTGCTTGTGTGAAGGTGGTGCATGGGGAAGTGCGTTTCCATAAACCATGCAACAGCCACTCATAGCCACACATGGAGCACCATTGGGAGTGCTCCATGCAGGGCCAGCCACATCTGCGGAGGCTGCCTCCATAGTCAGGGTAGCCATGCCAGGAGCCACCCATGTGAAGTGCACACCACATCCGTGCCACTCAGCAACCATAAACCCCTCTCCCCGCCTTGCTCATTTAAAAAAACAAAACAAAGGCTCACGGTATTCTCATCAGGTGGAGTTGGTGAAAAATGCTCCTTGCCACTGCAGTGTTCCAAGCTCAGCACAGGATCAAGGAGCCCCCATGCTGGGCATCCCTCCAGGTCACAGGGCTGGCTAGCCATCATGACAGAATTACTTCAGAATAACTTCAGTGGGACTCCAAGTTCATTTGGAATTGCAGCCAAATTCTAAATGCACTTTAGAATTGCACTTTTAGAATTCCCCCAAAGTGGAAAGCTCATCCACTTTCCTCAGCTGCTCTTAGCATGGCCTCTGATTCTGAATTAATCTTTCATTTAGATTCACACTCCAGATTCAGGAAGTATGAAAACCAGTCATATTCTGGGTTTTATAACCTTGTACATTTGGTCAAATCTCCAATTGTTGTTTTTTTGTTTGCTGATAAGAAGGGAGAGGTTACATTGGCAGTTGCCTCTTTTGCCTCTGTGGCAATAAGATTGAGAGCACAGGCAGTCAAATTAATGGGGGGGGGGTCCATTTCTATTTAATTACTGATACCTGTTTGGCAATATGTTCATGGTATGGTTAAAAAAATTTTTTTGAGATGATTATGTATTGTAACTGTTTTATGTTTGTTCATAATAATTTGTCACGGCCTAAGGGTCAGAACAGTAAACCAAACCAAACCTTGTACATTCATTCACGTTTTCCTGAACACTGTATTGAACACTGACAAAAGAGGTAACTAGTAACTACTGACTTGTTTGGAGCACACAGTTGTTCTGTTGTTGATGAATTCTTCCTGCTGTGTTGCTTGTTACAGACAGACTTTGCTTTTCAAAATTAATGCACCCATGCTGCTTTGTCAGGTCTACATGAGCACACTTGTGTTCTTAGAAATGAATTAATAATGAAATTAATAAACTCATCTCTCACTTGTCTTGGTCACTCAGTGGCTTGTAAATTGATAAAAGCCGTATTTCACAAATGTGATTGGAAACTAATTATCCTGTCAGACATATTGGATTTGATATATTTCATACATCTAAAAACAATCCTCAATAAACGTGATATTTAAGTCATGAATGCAATTCTGCCTTTTTAATCAAAACTTGTGAAGTGAATGAAAAATGCAATGCAGTACAAAGGTCGCCTACATTCATTTCAATTAGAGAAAACAGCAGGTTATTAATATTTTAAATTACATCTACTGATTTTAAAAACATGTTTGCTGCGGACATCAGACAATACAGGGTGGTTATGTTTGCTGGTAAAGTTGAAAAAATTGAAAAGAGATCCTATCGTTTGAAAGGGTAGACTGCCTGATTTATTATGAAGAAAGCAATATTGTTCTTTTTAATCAGATAAATGGGAATAATTTGCAGTGTAATTGGACAACTTAACATCTAGCACATTAATTTAAAAAATAATACAAATTCTTGACTATGAAGAAGATTTGAGAGATGATGCACTCTTTTAAAAGTAGGATGTTTATTTACAGGTAAATTATCTTAATCCCACTAGCAGTTCTTAATACACATACTGTAATATTAATGGGATACCAGATTCCCAAACTAGAACACTCTATGGATAAAAACAAATGAAATACTGGTCCACCTGCAGAAGTGGGCCCACACCGCCAGATGTGGGCCCACTACATCCCCAAGGTTGGTAGGCAACTGGCCTGGGATGTGCCTTAGGACTGATGTTAGCCAAGGGCCGCTCACGTGGGCTAGCACGTTTATTTGGCACTGCCATGGCAATGTGCCATGACTGGTTACCATGGCTGCCTGTCATGGCAGGGTGCTGGGACCAGCACAGGGCCGCCCACCCAATTGTTCCAGTTCCCCTATGCCTAATTTGAACAGGTGGTGGGACAGTTCTCCCGGTGACAGGCACGCTTGTTCCATGCTGCTTGCTGACCCGAACAGTGGCCACCATGTTTTTCTGCCCCAGGAAGGGCTGGAAAACCACCCCGCTGCCTGTATACTTTTTCTCCTCCCTGTATTGAGTTTTTGAAGGTTACAGAGAGAATTCTGTGCTTCCATCCCAGATGTGAGCGAGGAAGCCAAGTACAGCACAGCTCTAATGTGGATTCTCCCATACTCATGCTATTCATACTCTGTAAATTTTGCTGGAACCTGGGACCAGATGTTCTGCATGTTTTGGCACAGAGGCTGCCTTATTCTGTGCA
The DNA here is from genome assembly GCA_003113815.1 of Sphenodon punctatus. Taxonomy (NCBI): domain Eukaryota; kingdom Metazoa; phylum Chordata; class Lepidosauria; order Sphenodontia; family Sphenodontidae; genus Sphenodon; species Sphenodon punctatus. The sequence goes on from QEPC01009705.1 coordinate 2,469,030, forward strand.
GGTTGCTTCTCTTCCTGGCAAATATAATCTGTGTGGAAGATCTATGGGATTATTATTATTATAAGCATTTATATAGCACCAGCTCTGTACCTGGCGCTTTACAGAGCAATAAGATAGATGCGGTCCCTGCCTACGGCTTACAATCTAATAGACACGGATGGGGGAGACAAGGAGAGGGGACATAGGGAGAGACAAGGATTCAGTAACATTCAAGCGGATGCGAAGTCTCAGGTGCACATGCTAGGCTTGGTTGCAGTTAGGCAGGAGTCTGCGGGGAGGGCAGACAGTAAATATTGAGAGAAAAGTTCTAACAGGCATCGGGAAAGGCGATGAGGAAGAGGTGGGTTTTGAGGAGGGATTTGAAGGTGCAGAGGAAGGGGGCAAGGCAGATGTGGGCAGGGAGGGAGTTCCAGGCATGGGGGGCAGCAAGGGAGGACGAAGGCGGTTAGGGGAGCAGGGGAGACAAGGGAGAGCGAGGGAGGGGGCAGAGGAGGAGTGGAGAGTGTGTGCACGAGTGTGTAAGGAGACTAGGGCTGAGAGGTAAGGGAGAGTCAGGTTGTGAAGGGTTTTGTAAGTGAATACCAGGAGTTTGTAAAAAATGCATTGGGGAAGGGGGAGCCAGCAAAGTGAGGAGAGCAGAGGCTGCACGTGGTCGAAGCGACGGGATGAGTGGATGACCCTAGCAGCGGAGTTTTGGATGGAGATAAGGGGGAACAGGTGAGAGTGGGGGAGGCCAGAAAGGAGGAGGTTGCAGTAGTCAAGGCGAGAGATGACCATGGCATGAACAAGGGTTTTGGCTGAGGAGACAGAGAGAAAGGGGCGCATCCAAGCAATGTTATGGAGGGCAAAGCGACAGGACTTGGCAACAGAGTCTATGTAAGGTTTAAAGGAAAGGTGAGTGTCGAAAATGAAACCCAAGCTACGGACTTGGGGAACGGGACGGATGGTGACCCCATGAATAAGGATGGACAGGGAAGAGGGAAAGGAAGGGTACGGAGGAAGGGTAGGGAGGAAAGTTCAGTCTTATCCATGTTGAGCTTGAGCGGACGTTGGGACATCCAGGCGGAGATATCAGAGAGACAACTGATGAGGCAAGCTTGGACAAAAGGGGAGAGAGGGGGTGAAGATATAGAGTTGAGTGTTGTCAGCAAAGAGGTGATATTGGAAGCCTTGGGAGGCAATAAGTTTGCCAAGGGACAGGGTGTAGATAGAGAAGAGGAGAGGGCCCAGGACAGAGCCTTGGGGAACCCCAACCGAGAGGGGGAGGGAGGAAGAGTTGAATTTGGGAAGAGATACATTAAAGGAGCGGTCAGAGAGGTAGGAGGAGAACCAGTCAAGGACAGAGCCGCAGAAACGTAGGGAGCAGAGAGAGTCCAGTAGGAATGAGTGGTCGACAGTGTCAAAGGCAGCAGAGAGGTCAAGGAGGACAAAAATGGAGTAGAGGCGCTTAGATTTAGCGACAAGTAGATCATTGATGATCTTGGCAAGGGCAGTTTCAGTGGAGTGAAGGGGGCGGAAGCCAGATTGGAGAGGGTCCAGGGAGGAGTTGGCCAAGAGGAGATCCAGGCAGCGGGACTAAGCCACCCATTCCAGAAGCCTCGAGGCAAAGGGAAGGAGGGAGACCTTATTGCCAGCTAAGAGTATGGACTCATATTAATATTTCTCTTCCAATATTAAAATATTTCCTTCTATTCAATAAACAAGTTAAGCCTCACAGAGAAGTGAAGCATATTTCTGAGCTGGAAGTCTTGAAATCGGGTGGCCAGCCTAAGATGGGGGACGGGTCCCCATTATGTCTAGTCATCCAAACACAGTATTTCCCATGCACTAAATATGAGTTTGTCACCCATAGCTAACCTTGCGAAATGTCGAGGAGACCCACGGTATAATATTAATATCTCCTCAACCCTGCCACCATCCTGCCATATAGCATTGATCAGCCAGGCCACCACAGGGTGAGGCCACACCTCATGGGGAGGGGAGGCTACCACACCTTAGGTAGCCTTCCCCTTCCCTAGGCAAACGATCCATTCGATGCAGTAGGTTGTATGCCCATGGCCTGCCAGATTTCCTCCCCTGCCTCTTACACCCTGGGGTGGAACAAGCCCCTGACTTCTCCATGATGTGTCCTCGGAAAAATTCTGAGGACACATCACAGAGCAGCCTTATCCCACACCGTTCCCAGGCTGGGGCAACCCATGTGGATGGGCCCTTTCTACCCACCATACCATGACCTCTGTGGCAGGGCTGGGAGTGACGGGCGCTGGCACCCATTGCGTGCAGCCACATCATGAATGGGGGCGGACCTTTGGTCTGGCCAAGGGAGGGAGGTGGAGTAGGGCCAGGCATGCACTCATGTGACTGGTGCTGCAGCCCTCCCTAGCCGTGGCAGTGGCTCCAACAGGGGCTGACCTGTATAGCTTCCCCACATCCACCTGGCTGGCTCCCTACATCTGCTATGCTGTGTTTTGTATCCTTCAAATAAAAGTCATTACCTTCTTTTGATAAATTGCATACATTACAGGATACCACTTTGTATCAATTACATTTTGTGTCAATTATACTTTCGTTTCAATTACCAGCCTTCCTTTTGTAGATACAGTGTATTGCTTCCCTGCATAATACAATGTTTCATCACTGCTTTCCCCACCCCCACATCAAGGAACTAATAAGATGGCCTCCTGTGTTTGTGCTACCAGATGAAGGACTCCCCCTGGTGGGCAGAGTCCATAAGGTGACAGCATGCATGAAGAAGTATGAGCGTTTGATCAAACTGCTCCACCTTGGGATGACATCACAGTTAGTGGTTAACATAATGGCTGTTTTTAGATGGATGCATGGCAGCCAGCCCCTGGAGCTGCTCTGGAGGTGAACCCTGAGTCCACCTGCTCCCAACTCCACCTGGATCCACTTCAGCAGTCCACCTGTGTAGTGCCTCCCTCCACACCACAGAGTTGTGGGTGATTGCCCAATGCTGTAGGCTGGAGCCACAACTCTATGGTGTCTCCCAGGGCAATGGCCGGCTGGAAGCGGAGTTGCACTGTGGGTCCGTCAAGTACACAGACAGCAGCTCCGCTTTGGGCCGGTACTCCAGGTTTGGCCTGCCCACTGCCGGCGGCACTCCCAGATGTTCCGGAGCACCACCAGCAGGGCTGCTCTGAAGTAGGCACAGCCTACTCTGCCTGCACATCTGGTGGGGCCACCTTTAAATGAACAGACCAACTTTAGATGGACAGGCCAACACCGGGGCAGCCCATCCATCTACAAGCACCAATATATGACCTCAAGGCATGCACTCATATGCAAATATAGTCAAATATTGGTGCTTCAATGAGAACTGAAGGTTTATTTTTTTTAAAAAAAAAATCTGACCTTTGAGGAGTAGGACAATGATGGTATATTTTAGCTACATGTAATAGGTAAACGCTACCTGGAAACCTTGTTTTGTTTTTTGATGTGAAATTTCTGAATTTCTGCAGGTTGATTCTACTGATAAAAGGTTATGATGAATTAATCTTCTTGACTTGTGTATCATTTAAATCATGTCAGTGTATTAATTTAGTTGAGTTTCTGATCTAGTCTGTTTGACTAGCCAATAGATTGCATTAACACCTACAGATGTTCATTATGGATGAATGTAACTCTGTTACAGACAACTGATATCCTCTTAGGCTAGCTACATGAGCTGTCTGTAGAAATATTTCATTATATCCAGGATAGCTATCTCATAAAAAGTCTCAGTGGTGTAAAACTGACATACTTTTTCAAAGTCTTCTGTAAAATAACACCTTTGGAGCTGATGGAAGTATTCTGGATTTAGTCAGCATAACAGAAAATGGCATTAGACCCACTGTGCAATTAATGATATATTATTATGATAATATTTCAGGATGTTGCATTGAAGATAACATCACCACTGTACATTTGTAGCAAGAAATGACAGAAAATTATGGAATCATATTTTACCACCCACCCTTGTCTAATTTACTGCCCCTACTAGTGGCCCCATAACAATGGGATGCATTGGTTTCTTTTCTCATTGAAGTTTCTGGGACTAAAGACCAGAACGTGTTTGTTTGAAGTATCAGGTTTCAAAACAAGAGCCAGACAGTCTTTCCAGAGGAAGAATAAACATTAGATAGACAAATGAGGGGAAGGGATCTACAAGGACAAAATCTCATATAATATCTAGCTTTAAACATAAAATAGCATAGCCATGTTATACGATTTTATATTTTTCAATTAAACATTTATTTTTTAAAAGTCTACCTGTAAATGTTTCACTCACTTAACTTTTTTATAGAAATGGTTCAGTTAAGATAATGCAAATTATTTTTCCAAATGAAGCTGAACTACTTAAAACCCAGTGATTTAAAGTGATGTAAATCACTTTAACTCCCTCCCTGTCCACATCCGCCTTGCCCCCTCCCTTCATACCTTCATATCTGTCCTTAAAACTCACCTCTTTCGCTCTGCTCTGTCTGACTCTTTATCCTGCTGAGCCACTATTCCTATACCTACGGTCTGTTTACCCTTATCCTTGCCACATGGACCTGCCTGCTGTCATTCTCATCGTAACCAAGCCAAGTACGTGCACTTGAGACCTCGCATCTTCATGAATGTTAGACCCCTTGTCTCTCCCTCTGTTCCCCTTCCTAAGTCTCTCCCC
>QEPC01009705.1:2491112-2503555 GCA_003113815.1 Sphenodon punctatus
GGAGAGGTAGAGCTGAGTGTCATCAGCATACTGATGACACTGCATGCCCTGAAACCCCCTCACGATCTCCCCTAACAGCTGCATATAGATGTTAAACAAGAGGGGGGACAGAATGGCACCCTGCGGGACTCCACACATGAGGTCCCGGGGGGAAGATGTACACTCCCCCAAGACCACCTGGTGAGTTCTCCCGGCCAGGAACGAACGAAACCAGTCCAAGACCATCCCGCCAATTCCGGCACGGTCCCGCAGGTGAGTCACCAACACCTCGTGATCGACCTCTACAGCTTTGAAACATTTTTGAAAGACACACATCAGCTTAATTGCTTATTTACTCTTACTTATTTATTAATTATTATTATTATTATTATTATTATTTATATAGCACCAGTGATTTACCTGGCGCGTTACAAAAAACAAGATAGACACGGTCCCTGCCCGAGACCTTACAATCTAAAGACAGGGGAAGGGGAGATAGGGAAGGGGGAACAGAGGGAGAGACAAGTAGAAGTACTACTTCTGCTTTATTACACACTTGCTCTTGCAGTTGTCTTACCGTTCTTTTACAAAAATACACATCTACATGTCTACACACAGGTTCTTTGTTTATTAAGAGTTCAGTTGCTGTTTAAAATCACTTTTACATTGGGCACTAAATTGGCAGTCTCATCAGAGGCACAAAGGATTGAATGGGCATATAGACAAAATTATTCTGCACCCATCAAAGTAGGGTTTGCAGGTCAGAATTGATTCACCAAGGAGGTACACATGAAGAAGATATTGTACAGTTCATGTTCTATGGCTTCAGTCTTGACTGGCAACTTCAATCTAGAAGAGCCAGTATGGATAATGAACTTGGACCTGAGAGGAAAGGGGTAATTGTCCTCTTTTTGCCATCATAGCATTGTAAGGAGAACTTTGTCATAAACAGAAAATTTTGAATTCTACTGGTGAACAGAAAACAGCAGCAGCAAATGAAGTCTTAACAAACAAACCCTTCTCATACTTAAGGTAAAAACAGACATTATTATTATTATTAACAAACATTTTGCGGGCAGTATGGAAGCTCTCCAGCCCAGCCCAGGGTGGGAAACAGTGACCACCCCTCCCCGAGTCAGGGAGGGGCACTGAACTAACATGTCCATGTCCGGAGAGCTGTCCCGCCACCTGGACATCCTGGGTAGGATAGAAAGCTCAACAAATGTGTGGGCAGGCAGCCCTACCCTGCTCCCAGCACCCCGCCATGATGGACAGCCATAACGACTAGCCATGGTGCTCTGCCATGGCAGTCCCTGCCCCAAGGCAGGGATAGTGGGGCCAAACACATGTGCTAGCCCGCATTGGAGACCCTTGGCCCAGACTGCGTCCTCTGAGATTTTCTGAGGACACAACCCGGGTTAGCTGCCTTCCCGCTCAGGGGCAGTCCTGGGCCAACTTCTGGCAGCATGTGAACACACATGCTGGTGTGTCCTGGGTCACAGTAGGTCACTGACACATCTGCTTTTACCCATAAAGAACAAGGAAGTTGAATACTGGACAAAATCTGATCGGAACCCCGCCCCTTCTAAATATTCAGGAGAAGGAAACAGCACAGCTGTAGTTCAAAACACAAACCTATCAGATGTCACTTCTATATAATCTCCCCTCTACCCCCCCAATCTGGAATAACAGTTATGTGTATTTTCTGCCAGTATTAGTGCATAGTGAAAAAAGAGACAATTCTGAGAACATTTCCAAAGGGGACACATCTACATCTCATGCAATCTCTTAATATGAGGTATTAATAGGTTGCAACTTATTCCATTTGAGAGATGAAATTAAGCCCCACAGAGATTGTCAGAAATGAGAAGAAGCATCCCAGGAGTAAGCAGAAGGACACAGAGAGCAAGCTATAAGAATCTTCTATCTGGCAGTGGGGTATATTGACTATACAAAGGCACTGGAGAGTATAGCAACCTGATTCCCAGAACAGGGCTGGCCTTAGGTATGGGTCATAGAGACCATGGCCCGGGCCCCGTGCTTTTCTGCTCTTCCCAGGCCGCTGCAGAATGCCCTCCACTCTTCCACCCACAAATCTTCAGAGCGGCAATAGCAAGGTTCCCTCTCAGTGGCATCCCAAACACAATGGTGTTTAGAGCCCTGTGGGCCTGTTTTATTTATTTATTTTAGCAATTTATACCCCACCTCCTCCTGCAAAAGCAGCTCAGAGCAGCTAACAAACATCTAAAAATCTGCTAAAATACAAATAATATAAAATCACATAAACCATAACACATCATAAAATATAAAAATACAGAATAAATATGCACATAAATAGTGGGGCAAAAAACAACCAAGACAACAAAAAAAAAACCTCCCTAACCCACCCCCCCAGCCTCACCCATCTCCCTTGCCAAATGCCAGACAGAAAACCAGGTCTTACACATCCGTTGAAAAAAGCAGAGGTCCAGGGTCACCCGGGAGTTCCACAACATTGTCGCCCCCAAGAGCCGTAAGGGACCTTGAGGAGGGCACTCCCCAATGACCACAGGGGCCAATCCAGCACCCAAGGAGCAAGGCAGTCGCATAGATACATGGGGCCTAGGCCGTATAGAGCTTTATGGTAAGGACCAACACCTTGAATCAGGTCCAGAAGGCAACAGCCAGCCAGTGCAGAACCCAGAGCACTGGTGTTATATGCTCCCGGCGCCCACTCTCCATAAGGAGCCATCCCACCGCATTCTGCACCATCTGCAGCTTCCGAAACATGTAGGCCCACGTAATGGTGTTGCAATAGTCCAGTCTAGAGGTAATGAAAGCATGGACAATGGTGGCCAGGTCAGAACCCAAGACATATGGCCGAAGCTGCCTCACCAGATGTAGTTGGCGAAATGCGCTCCTCTCCACAGCCTCCACCTGGACATCCAGACAGAGCCAGGAGTCGAGGAGCACTCCCAGACTCTAGACCTGAGGGATCAAGGAGGGACACACTCCGTCAGTGATGGGTACCTCCACTCCCTCGTAGGGCCGGCCTTAGCGTAAGCGGGGCCCAGGGCAGGGAACAAATGCGGGGCCCCTATCTTCCGCCGGCAGGCCGAGGGGCATTCCCCGGCTCAGGGGCGGCACACTACCCGGGCCTGGGCTCAGGGATGGGCGGAGGCGCACTCCCCTTCACCCATCCCCAAGCCTGAGCGGCCATTTGGATCACTTATCTAATCTGCTGTCACCGCTGCCGCCTCCAGCCTGGGCCCTGCACGGGCTCGGAGCTTCAGGCAGGGCGGGCACCGCGGCAGCAGATTAAATTTGCTGCCTGCTGACACCAGAAGTTCTGTTGCCTCCCCCCCCTCCGCTGCCTGTCACAGTCTCAGCCAGAGGAAATGAGGGAGAAAGAGTCAGAGGCCCGCCTCTCCCTTATTTCCCCTGGCCAAAACAGCCAGGCAGCGGAGGGGGCCAGCGGCATGAGGGAGAAGCAGAGGCCCCACCTCTCCCTCACTCCGTGGGTGCCCCCCCCGCCTGTCAGTCTCTCAGCCAGGGGAAATAAGGGAGAGGCGGGGCCTCTACCTCTCTCTCCCTCATTTCCCCTGGCCGAGACTGACAGGCAGCGGGGGGGGGAACGGAGTGTGGGTGAGGCGGGGCCTCTGCCTCTCCCTCACTCCTGCTGGCCCCTGTCAGTCGGAGTTGGCCGGGGAGCCTGCGCTCGGGGTCTCCAGCTCCCAGCCACTGTCAGGCATGGGGACCCCCCAGGAGCGGGGCCCGGGGCAGCCGCCTCAAGCCACCCCGTGGTAGGGCCGGCCCTGCTCCCCCGCCCCTCCTCACCAGCATCACCTCCATCTTGTCAGGATTCAGCTTCAGATGGCTCGCCCTCATCCAGTCCTCCACAGCTGCCAAACACTGAGTAAGCACCAAGACTGCAGGGTCAGATTAAAATGAGAGATAGAGCTGGGTGTCATCAGCATGTTGATGACACTGAACACCATAAAAACCTTGCAGAATGTTATTATTGGTGTTAAGTTTTGTGTCTCACTACGGGTGAAGTCAAATGAGACGGTGACGAGCCACTCCTTGGGTCGGCGGGGAATGCAGGTCAAACATGCAGTCCCCTGGGGAATCGGGGTGGGGGGTGGTTGCTGTCACAAGCCTCGCCATGTCATGGATCGGCTGAGGAGTCATCCACACAGGTAGGACTCATCCTAGACCCCTGCTGCTCAGCAGGAGTGGACCCACAGGAGGAGCTGCCACCACACAGCTGGTCAGGAGCCTGGAGGAGCACACTCACCCAGCCTGGGTGCGAGCATCAAACAGCTGATCAGAGGGGGCCTAGAGGGGCGTGCACCTCCTCCACACTCCCCCAATCAGCTGTTTGATGGGCCAAGTGAGCGTGCTCCTCTGGACTCTCCCAATCAGCTGCTGGGATGAGCATGCTTCTCTGCTGGGCCAATCCTTGGACCTTGCCTTGCAGCAGGGCTGGGCCTCACAGACAGGAGGGCACATATTATCCTGGATTAGCTAAACTGTGCGAGCCTTAGCCCGGGCTGCGTTGCTGACCTTCTCTGACAATGCATCCATTAGCAGCCAGCCACACGCCACAAAGTGGAAGTGGGCAAACATGCAGCAGCCCCAAACTGATGAGCAAGTGACTCGTGAGCTATTGACTCATTTGTTTCATCCTACATCAGTTGTCCACTTGCAATTGTCGACGCACCCTGGAAGAAGACGAGGACACATTTCATGGGATTGAATGGCCGCACTCTTTATTAATTTAAACCAAAAAAGGGGGAAGGGGCAGCCCTCCTGCTTCCCCCTTTTAAACTGGGGTCCGACCTTCAGTTAACTGTTCTCCACCCCTAACCTACAGGAAGTGTCCATCCCCACCATCAATGCCTTTGCCATCCGACCCTTCTTATATTCTTATGTTAATTCTAAGGGAAACCTCCTGCGGCCTAACTCCCAACGTATAACTTACGCCCTGCCCCAATGGCCGGGTTTCCCCGGGCCGGGGTGGTTTTTTTTTTTCTTTTCTTCCCCTTTTGGGGTTAAACAAGGGTGAGGGCACCGTTACCTACTGCTTGGCACATGGTCCTCCCAGCGGGTCCGGCCGTTCGCCTCTCACCCTTGGCTGACCATGCATTGGGCCGCACTGTGCGGCTATGCCTGGCCTGCCCATCTCTTAGGGAGATGTTTTCTAACCATCCTATGCTAACTGTTGTAACCTTTAAACCATTATCCTTAATCTAGCCCCCCGCCACCAGAACCGCCAGCTCTGCTTGGCTGGTTCGCCGCCATATCCAACAATATCTCCCTTAACTTCTGTTTTAGAACCCCAAGGTATAAATCACAGCCCGCTTCTGAGAGGTGTACGGCATCTCCTCTATAAAGCTCGTCCCTATCGTGTCTAATGCCCTCGTGAACAATTACCTTTCCCCCCTTAGCAGTTAACTAAGACCCAATTTCCCCGTTAGCTCTCTTTCTAGCCCTGTCTACCTTCCCCGGGTTGGTGGCGTTAGTCCATACCCGCCTCTGTAGCATCTCAGACCACACCAACATGCACTGAGAGAACTGGTCGCGCACTATTTTCAGGTCGCATTTTTCCCTCTTCGTCAGCCACAGTCCCGTTGTTTTAGGCAAGTTGTTTTCCCCCAAATGTATTATCATTACTCCTGGCTTAGGGAATTTCTCACTTGTCAGCTCCGGGAGCAGTTGCTCCCATAACATTCCACGTTTTCCCTATCTCCACCTGGTTGCTAAGGCCCAGCTGGGTACCCCACCCGCTGCGTGCAGCCATCTTCCCAGTCCAGTGCACGATACTGTGGCCGATGATCCAAACCACCGTCTGTCCGGGGGGTGTCGCCATGTCTGAAAGGGAAATCACACATAAGTGGTTACGACAACCCAGTTCTTTCCACGGGTCTCAAAGCCGCACGTTGACCCCCCCATTCGTGCCTCGGTTTCCCTTATGTACGTGTGAAATGCTGACGAACGCCACCAGCCTATCTGCTGTATCTGGTGGCCAGTGAACCCCATGCTTGCAGCTGTAGACGCTGCCCCGATCCTGAATGAGTGTGTGCTGTAACATCCCGGATCTAGGCCCGCTTCCCTCACACACATGGCCAGGACCGTCCCAAACTGGTAGCGCGTCAAGGGCGCTCCATCTGCATGCACAAACAGTGACCTCGCCCCTTGTGGGCGGGATGCTAAATAATCCTTCATTGCCCAGACTGGGCAGATCTGTGCATCCCCCGATGGGCACAACCTGATCACCTTACCCCTTCCCTTTTGGTCGGTCTTTGATCTGCGAAGGTGCAGTGTAAGGGCCTCTCCCTGCCATCCCACATCCCCCAGCTGCAAAGCCCCGTCCGACCTGTCAGCCCGAGATCCTAAGACTAATTCGCTAATTCGGAAGGCCCCAAATAGGGCCACCCGAAAAACCACTCCAAAAAGCGCTATCTCTGACTGAGCATAACAGACCCAGTGCAATGCCCAGGTTAGCTGGGGGAGCAGCTGGGGTGTGATGGGGGCTTGCTTGTCTTGCACGGGGGGAGTGCTCCTGGACCAGCTCTCCCTGAGACAGCTCATAAAGAAGCCGTTGTCAGGGGGAGGATGTCCCGTCAACTGACTGGTAAAGTTGATGGCCGACACTTTTCCAGCTTTCATTCCCGGGGCCAAACCTTTGCCTCGGAGCTCCATTGCAAACCTGATAACCTGCATCTCGGGGATGGGAAAACCTACAGCCCAGCTGTTCAGCCGCCTGAAGTTTTGGAACTTGGTAAATGCCGCCTCATACGCCCGCCTGGTTCTGGGGGCAAGGGAACCCTGTACCGCCTGATATAACTCTATGATCCAAGGTTCCACATGTCATTCGGGAATGGGTCGGGGTCCTCCTTGACTTCTGGGGCCAGCCTGCGAAAACGGTCTGTCTGGAACCGAGAAAGGGCATCGGCTATGCCGTTGTTAATACCAGGCACGTGCTTGGCTATAAACAATATGTTTGCTTTCAGGCAGCTAAGTACGAAAACCCGGACCAGCCTCATGACCCTTTCCGATTTTGATGACAATTTGTTGATAACATGTACAACTGCTATATTATCACACCAGAACAAGACCCTCTTGTTGGCAAATTCTTTTCCCCACAATACTACGGCCACTACTATTGGGAAAAACTCCAAGAAAGTCAGGTCCCATGTTATTCCCCGCTCCTCCCAGTCTGCCGGCCATGCTGCCGCACACCAGTTGCTCTAGAAGTAAACCCCCAACCCATGCCCCCCTGCTGCATCGGAATGTATTTGGAGCTCGGCCTCCAGTAGGAGCCGCTGCCGCCAAAAACTAACTCCATTATACCCTTCAAGGAAGGCCTCCCATGTGGCCAGAGCCTCCTGCATCTCCTTTGTCATCCTAGCGTGGTGATGTGGGGGCCAGTCGCCACCTATGTGCGCATACAGGCAAGACATAAATGCCCGCCCTGGGGCAATCACACGGCAGGCAAAATTCAAACTACCTGTGAGGGACTGCAGCTGTCTAACCGTGATTTTGGATGCTCCCTGAACAGCCGCTATCGATTCTTGGAGGGCCTGGAACTTTTCTTTGGGTAAACGAGACAGGGACTCCACCGTGTCCAGCTCGATACCCAAATACGTTAGTCTGGTCATTGGGCCCTCCATATTTTCCGCTGTCAGCGGCACACCCAGTTCCCTGGTGACCTCCTGGGAGGCCCGCATTGCTTGGGCACAATCCGTGGTCCCCGCCTTCCCCGTAAAGAGGAAATCATCCAAGTAAAGTGTGATCCAGCTCCGCTCGGCATGACAATGCACAATTCACTCAAGGACCGTGCTAAACTTCTCGAAGGCCGCGCATGAGATGGAACATCCCATCGGCATGGCCTTGTTGAAGTAGAATTTGCCCATGAACTCCATGCCCAAAAGCTCAAAGTCATCCAGATGCACGGGCAGTAGCCGGAACGCAGACTTAATGTCACACTTCGCGAGGAAGGCACCCTTCCCACAGGAATGGACCATTTCAACAGCTGAGTTGAATGATGCGTACTTGACCATACAAAGCTCCACTGGGATTGCATCATTCACCGACTCCCCTTTTGGATGGGATAAGTGGTGGATCATGCAAAACATGCCCGGGGCTTTCTTTGGTACTATTCCCAGCGGGGATATCCTAAGGGTGGGCATAGGCAAGGCATCGAAGGGATCCTGTATCCTCCCCTCCTGGACCTCCTTCGCAATTTTCTGCTGAACTAGCTGTTCATTTCCCAACACTGATTTTAAGTTCCTGGCACCCAAGTGATAGCAGGAGCCACACGTTGGTATCCTAAAACCCTTTTGGAACCCTTCAACTACATAATTGGCGGTGGCCTGGTCATGATAGTCGCGGGTCACCGCCCGCAGGGCCTCATGGCGTACCGGGGTTGACACCCTTTCCCACTGCCTGGGGGGCGCCACCCCGGCCGGGCAAGCCCCTTCCAGCTCCCGCCAGCCCCCTGCTCCTGTTTCCGTACTGCCGGAATTTGCTGCACCCTGAAGCAGCATGGTCGTCTGCGCACTGTGTGCACATGTGCTTCAATTCGCAGGAGAATCGAAAACATTTCTCCCCATCATTATAATCCCAGCAAGTTGGGCCCACTGGGGGCTGCCTTGACCTGCCGCCCTGTCCCCGATCCCCCGGCTGACTGCCCCCTACCCGTGTGAGTACATGCCCACTGTCTGATCGAGGAGCATATCAAGCACTGCTGATACACTCCAGCCAGATATCGTGTGCGTGCACATCCCATCTGAGCCAGGGGTTGTTGACGGCCCTGCGCCGAAACACCTCGTTGTAACGAAGCCATGCCCTGGGCCCCCCTGTGTCAAATGCTTGGTGCACTGTGTCCAAGTACTTGACTAACTCTACCCTCCGCTCAGGGTACCTGAGCAAGGTCACCCCCATGTAAATTGTATATGCCGCCGTCCAGTTGGACCACGTTCGCTCTGCCTTTGGTCTCTTGAACCGTTCCCTATCCTTCCTGTCTTCCTTGTCGTTTGGATCAGGTATCGGGTCACTAAAAAGGAGGGCGAACATATCTATGAATTTGCCACTCCAAATCTTCTCCCTGGTGGCTTGGAGCAAATGCTTGCCCAATGGGGCCGACACATCGGCGTAGCCCCCAGACAAAGGGTGGGCTTCTGCCCTGCGCTCACAGCAGCATGATGCTCTTTTTGAGCAGCACTGCTCGGCCCCTCACACCTGTGCAGTGGCTCTTTGGCCCTGGGCCGGGCTCCACCAACACCGCTGTACCTGGCAAGGGGATTGGCTCGCCCCCGGGGATTCGCTCCACCTCCCACATGTGTTCTGGCACCCCGGTGTCCACCCCCCATGGGAGCATGACAATGTGTGTGTGTGTGTGTGTGTGTCCCATGCCTGCCCACTGGCTGGCGCCGACCCACAACACTCCTGTTTGCCCTCGAATCAGCCCTCGCCTTCCAACTCACCATCCGGGCACTCCAAAAATCGATGGGGGGGGCCACTCCTCCCCCGCCGCTCCCCGTTTCCGCCTGTCATCTCTGGGTTGCTTGCTCGTCAGGGCCTGCATTCCCTCCTTCAGCGCATCAATCTGCGCCTGCTGGCTTGGGGAAAATTCCGCTGTGCTCCCGCCGGGCATGGGATCCTCGTCCCTGAAACGAGCCGGTAACACGTGGCAGCGCCCCTGCTGTGGGGTGGCCACCATCTCCATTGGGGCAGAGGCCCCCCCGCCCCCTCTCAAAGCTAGCAGGTTCCTCCTCCTTCTCCCGCTCCCTGGGGTCTTCCCCTGGCCTCCTGTGGGCATCCTCCAGCTCTTTGATGCGGGTCTGGTACTCTGTGAGCTGGGCCTGCATTGCCTCCAACACCGTAGCCACATGCGCTCTCCCAGTTTGGCCCTTCCACCCGGCCCCTGTGGAGGGTGATGGCCTCGGAACCTTCTTCACCGAGGGGGGGGCGTGCTGCCTTTCATTTTTGGGGGCCATGTCCACCCCAAACTCACCCTGCAGTGCACTGGGTGCCCGTGCTCTATCCCCTTTATTTATTGCCCCCGCCGCCCTGGTGGGGGCAGGGATCAATCTAGTACCGTAGACTGCTGGGCCCCACCGCAGACCTAATGCCTGGCTGCTGAAAGCAGGCCCACTAAAGGCTCCAATCCCTGGACTATAGGCCACTGGGCCTATTCAGCCGGCTTAGGCCCGAATCCAATTCTGGGACCACTGGCCTCTGGGTGTCGCAGGCGGCCCAGGCTTGCCCGCTCCACCAGGCCCCTAGTTCGTCATGTCCCCCGGGGGGATTCAATCCGAGGGCCAGCTATGCACGGCCCCAGTGGAAGCCACCTAACTGTTCCACATGGGGGGCCAGGAATGGTTGGCTCCACGAATCCGGAAGGACCCAAAGGCCTGTGGTATGGGCCTGCACGGCCCAGCCGCCCTCACGGCTCTGCCAGCGCCGAGCGCCCCCCCTTCACGCTAGGGTGAGCCAAGCCCCCCACCGGAAACCCCCACTGCTTGGGGGCTGCAGCTGCTACCGGGTGTCCTCCCGGGATAACCCGGGTGAGCAGGCATCTCAGGACCAGCCCCCCCACCCGTGCCTAGGGGGATCAGCCAGTGAACTGATGCCACAAACCCAGCCTCCTGATGTGTCCACGAGGCAAGCAGCGTGGGGGCCGACAAGGCCAGCTTTCTCTGCTTGCCTGGCCACTCCTCCCAGCACCACCCACCCGCGTCCTTTCCCACTCACTGCCGCCGATGCAATGAAACAGCGAGCGGGGAATTCTAAAATGGCGCTCGGGTACTCCCCGCTCTCGCGAGAGTCCCGAGCGCCCTCTCCCTCGTTGCTGGGGTGACCGTTCCCCTCCCCCTGAACCCTGGTGCCGACCTCGGCAGCCATCTAGTCCTCGCCTCCTTCCTCTACCGGGGGGGGCGCCGCCAAAACCCCACCGCGGCAAAAGCGGAGGGGCAGTTGTGCTGATGTGTTTTAAAATATGGCATTTTGTGTTCATAAGTAAGCCCCCAACTGCCAAATGAGGGGATGGGGCTCTAGGGGACCTGGCATTTTGTTTCTGCCCTGATCCCTGCAAATTGTAAGGCCAGCCCTGTCCCAGACGATTTTGTACATGGATTGCTACAGGTACCTCTTGATTATATGTATGTGGCTACACATTTCTGTAAGAGACTCATGAACTTCAGCCCCAGATCTAGCCATGGAATTTAGTGTAATGAATGCCTGATTCTGCCAAGATGATTAAAAGTTATTATTTGTATTTGTTAGATAAAGGGCATTCTTCAGCCCTCTTAGTAGAGAAAGAGGTATGTATGGTGAAATAGGATTAAAAGGAACTCTGATTAACTGTGATTAAAATAGGCCATTTGAGCTTATTTGGTTTTGTATATAGTGAGAAGAAACTGGTAAATAATGAAGAGCTAAATTTTCCTTCAAGCATTTGCCTTAGGCAACTGTATAAGCTTTTCTTTTTATCTTTAAAACATTCACTGTATGATTTTAAATAGTGTAAAACAATCATTTATCAGTTTTTATTTCTTAAGTCTGCAAATTAGTTTTTTATAGTAAAAAGATAATACTACCATTGCATTAGAAAAATGTCTCTGTAAACCATGCATATTTGAAATAAATTAAGAGTAAAAAATTACTTTGAACTGTCAGGCTTTCTAGTTTAAATTCTAATAATGACTATCAAAGTAGGCTTTTCTTCCTCAAATAAAATATTATTTGAGGGATAGCCTCAAGTATTGTTTTATAGCTTTTTCTTTCAAAATTAGAATCTTTAGTTAGGCTGAAATAAGAATTAAATAGCAATAATCTGTTTGTATTAGCGTCTGGACTAGCTAAATGATACTATCTTCAATTATTTATCTTTGCCTTTTTTGTATACGTGTGTGTGCTGCTGCTGCTGCGGCTGCTGCTGCCGCCACAGTGTTGAGAGACCTTTGGTGATCAGATATTCTCTTGGTTCGGATTCACTGGCTGCTGCTGCTTTGGGAAAGATGCAGAAAATGCAATGCTGTGTTGATTTATGTCATCATCTTGAAATTACTGATGCAGAATTAATTGGTTCAAACTAAGCTTCAGAGAAAATGTGATGCATTTTGTAGTTAATTCTTAAAATTGTAACAAGATTCCTTTACAAAGCAATTATGGCTTGTGCTGATATTGTTAGTAGTTAATTCCAGTTAGGGATGGGCGAACGCGGTTCGGCAGTTTGGAGTTCGGCCCAAACTCGGCCTGTTCGGACGACCGAACTCGAACACGAACACAAACGCGAACATACCGAACAAACCGAACACCGAACGGCGAAATGGCCGAACAGTTCGGTCAGTTCGGATCGCATTCGGATGAGTTCGGGTGGCAAAAAAAGGTTCACTGGAAGGTCAAACATTACAGGGAGGTGTCAGTCACTGAGGAGCAGACTTCCAGGCACCAGGGGTGGAGAGGCTTGCAAGAAA
>QEPC01009705.1:2505403-2533796 GCA_003113815.1 Sphenodon punctatus
GTTTTAGTGTTTGTAGGAGTAGGTCTGTGTACTTATTAGATAATCCATTTAGTTCATAGCATTTAGAATAGTTAATAGCAGTTAGATTTAGTGTAGACAGATATATATAATATTAGATTAAAAAAATAAATTAAAAAACCCCATATAAAAACCAAAAAAACAAATAAAAAAACAAAAGAAAACCATATAAAACCCAATAAAAAACAAAAGAAATATAAAAAACAAAAAAACCCCATAACAACACTTCCCGAACAGCCGAATGGCCGAACCGAACAGCCGAACGGCCGAACCGAACGGCCTGTTCGGACAACCGAACCGAACAGCCGAACCCGAACTCAGTGAATGAACCGAATGAACAAATTAACCGAACGAACGAACTGAACGCATCCGAACCGAACGGACGAACCGAACACAGCTGAACCAAATGGCTGAACCCGAACCGCCCATTCCTATTTCCAGTGATTAAAATATGGCCTGCTGCATAACATTGTTTGGGTCAAGTACAGCTTACAAAACATATTCATCTACCATACTGGGATGTAGAAATGATGTTTGTGACAAGAAATTTCTCTTTTTGTTTTTTATTACGAGTCTTTTAAAATAAGAGACATTTTATAGAATCTGGTAAATCACTGTATCCTGAAGATCTCTGAGGAACTACAGAGGGATAATGAGGAATAAATGTTTGTGTAATAAGGACAACATCCTGCATCTTATGGTTCTTAGCATCTGTGCAATTTATGTTAAGAAAGTGAAACCCTTGTAATCAGAGATCGCTTTTTGCTCTGCCAATCCTAGTAAAAATATTAACTAAAATGCATTCATACTCTATCACAGAATTGACATTCAGCATTAATGTATTTGCTGGAATGATCTGAAACTATGCAACCTTGAAAGGGATTGAGGCATATTTGTTACTCTCTCAAATAGCAATTAGCTATATAACATTCTTGACTCAGCCAGGATGAATATTAAACTCAAACAGGAAGAAGTGTGCGAAGAAGCGACGTGATTTAGAGCACAAAATGAACTTCTCTTATAAGAACAATCACTTTCTGCATCCATTGCATCTATTTTCGCATTCAGCTTTTTATTTGAATTTTCTTTCTTTGCTAAATTCATAGTCACATAGGGTACTGATGTGGCAGAAATGGTATAAATCTGATAGAGACTGCATCACCTAGATGCATAGAGCTCTGTGCCACAGGGGAAGTCAGCACAGTAGTGAACATTAACGAACACCCACACGTAAGCCAACAGTCATTATTAACATGCCTAAATGTGTAAATAATAATGAAAGCATAGACATGACCACAGAGAAGAAGCTTCAGCTTCCCAACATTGAGGCCTCCTGCAGTCACAGCTGCAGGAGAAGAGTTTTCCTGTCAACCCATGTGGAAGGTCCCAATGCACAGCCTTGCCATTCAAGCATTTCTTATGTTCCGTACTGGGTCAGATCAATTGCCCAGCATCCTGTCTCCAACAGTGCTAATTCTTGGTTGCTTTGGAGAAGCACCCAGCAGGCGATAATGGAATGATCCATTCCTTGCCGTTCATTTCCCCAGCCTGGGTGATTGCTCATCATACCCGTGTGACCTCCCCTATGGATTCCTGCAGGGTTCTATTCTGTCTCCCTTCTTGTTCAATGTGTATATGAGGCTACTGGGCAACATCATTCGGAGGTTTGAGGTGAAGTGCAATCAATATGCTGATGACACCCAGATCGACCTCTCTTTTTCATCCGACCCTGGCCTAGTTTCGGTGCTTACACAAACTTGGCTGTAGTCGGGAACTGGATGAGGGTGAGCTGATGGAAGCTCAATCCTGAAAATACTGAGGTGATGATCGTTGACCGGCCTTGTGACTTGGAGGGGATTGGAACTCCTGTTATTAATGGGATCCAGCCCCCTCTGGTCAATCAGGTTCATAGCCTTGGAGTGCTTCTGGATCACTCACTTCACCTGGATCATCTGGTTGCGGCAGTGGCCATGAGCGCTTTTCACCAACTCCCATCTGGTGAGGAGGCTTGAGTCTTTTATTTTTTACTCAGATCTGGCTACTGTCATCCTTGCTTTCATCACCTTGAGGCTAGATTACTGCAATGTGGTCTATGTGAGGCTGCCCTTGATGACTGTTCAAAAGCTGCAGCTGATGCAGAATGCAGCGTCTCAGCTCCTTTCGGGGACAAGTCTCGGGGAGCCCATTATACCAGTGCTCCAAGGTCTGCATTGGCTGCCTATAGCTTTCTGCCAGTCACAAGTCAAGGTGCTAGTTTTGACCTTTAAATCCCTAAATGGTCTGAGCCCTACGTATCTGAGAGACTGCCTGTTCTACCGTGGTCTGTTGTGGCTCCTGCGGTTGGCCAGAAGCGCCCTCTTGCAGGTTCCAACTGCTACTCTTATCTAAAGGACGGGGTTTCTCAAGAGGGCAGTCTTGGTCACTGCTCCAGTTTTTTGGAACTCCCTTCCCCTGAAGGTTCATTTGAGCCCAAGCCTAAGGGCGCTTTTAGACGAGACACTTTTAATGTGGTTGTGTAAATGTGCATTTAAATAATGCGCATTTTTTAAAACCGGTTTTGAGCATCTTTGATGATCTGGGGATGCCAAAACCAGTTTAAAGAAATGTGCATTATTTAAAAAACACATTCAAAACAGTTTGGGCTTTTACACGATCATGGCAAATGCGCATTTAAAACGGTTTAGGTGTTTAAATGAGCATGAAAACAGGCGCATTCTTTTACCAACCATGCGCAAATTTGTCTCGTCTAAAAGTGCCCTAAGCATCTTCCAGAGGTGATGCAAGACTTTTTTGTTTAAAAAAGCATTTGGCAAGTGGGGAATAGGGGTTGGTTGGGAGGTTGTGGGTGGGTGTTCGGAGGAGGGTTTGGGGGGATGGGGGGAGGGGAAAGGTTGGGGAGGCAGGGTTCTTATGCTGTTTTATATGTTGTTTTGTAAGTCACACTGAGCCATTTGGAAAGGGTAGGGTAAAAATTGGGGAAATAAATAAATAAATAAATAAATAAATAATAAAACCCTACTTGGCTAATAGACATTAATGGGCCTATCCTCCAAGAACTCATCCAATCCTTATTTAAACCCAACTAGACTACTGGCCTTGACCACATCCTCCGGCAACAAATTCCACAAGTTAATTGTGTGTTGAGTGAAAAAAATACTTTTCTTTTTTGTTTTAAATCTTGTGCCAATTAGTTTCATGACATATCTGCTATTCCTAGTACTCTCTGAGAGGGTAAATATTAACAACTCCCTATTTAATCATTTCATGCCACACATGAATTTATAAACTTTTATCATAACCCCTCTCAGTTGTCTCTTCTCCAAATTGTAGAGCATTAACCTATTGAGCCTCTCCCATACGGAAACCATTCCATACCCTTGATCATTTTTGTTTTCCTTCTCCATACACTTTTTCCAATTTTACTATATCTTTTTTTTTTTTTGAGATGGGGTGACCAGAAATGCACCTAAACGTATGTTCTTATGCTCAGCATCTTGATAAAAATATCAGGAAAAGGGATGAATGGGAAAGACAAAGATGGTCAATGTGATAGAACGATTTACAAACAACAAATGCCACAGGGCAGAGCATATTGTGTAAACCGAAGAACAGATGGTAGAAGAACAGAAGATAGTAAAACTGGAAAAAGAAATAACTGGGTCCATAAACTCAATACAGGAGCAGAGGCAGATGGAGAGATGAGATCAAGAATGGAGATATACGAACAACAAGAATGAATGCAGCAAGCAGAGAACCAGGAATAACAGCATCACCTAGAGCAGCACTTTGTCTAGCAGTGAGACCATTACCAGCTGCTGCTGATATATGCAGCTAACAGCTCTTCCTGTTTAACTTTAATAGGTAATCATCACTGATATCTCTCTCACCGAAAGCATTTGTGTTTCCTACCTTTCTGATTCTTTAGTCGAGAACATTACAATTACTCCCAATAGCAAAGATCATTTTTATTATGCTTATTTGGGTTATTGATATGTTTTTAGCTGATTATATTTTGCACTACATCTTAAGCAAGCATTCAGATACTGTGGTGATGATGACATGTAGAGGCATGCATTTTAATTACTAGTGCATCATCCTGTATTTCCTAGAGATGAAAAATGCAGGGGGATGGGAACAGAACATCAAGTCATTGTATACCACTGTAAAAGCTGTTGTGTTAATGGCTTTCAGTCCTTACAAACTGGAGCAAAATATGAACTCATGACCTAGGCGTGGAAAACTGTTATTTCCCTTCAGTCATCCAGTGTCCATTTGAGAATTTAGCAGCTTATGTAGTGAATTCATTCAAACCCCAAAGGAAGAGGATGTGTCTATGGTAGTTTGTCTCCTCGAGAGTGTAACAATAATTCTGTATGTCAGTAACTTTCTCATACTTGTTTGTTGTAACCTGAAGGTGAGATTTATCCCACCAGCACTAAAGCTCCAGGGTACTGAACTTTTTGAATTGAGAGAGATAACCAGAGAACCCCAACAGTTTATTAATTCATTTTGTCATAATTTACCCCAAGCAATAAAATAACATAATGCAAGTTCCAATTTTTCTGATTCCTCCTTCAGGACTAAAATGTTGGTCTACTAGAAGCTAT
This sequence comes from Sphenodon punctatus, assembly GCA_003113815.1. Classification (NCBI taxonomy): domain Eukaryota; kingdom Metazoa; phylum Chordata; class Lepidosauria; order Sphenodontia; family Sphenodontidae; genus Sphenodon; species Sphenodon punctatus. Next base: position 2,510,029 of record QEPC01009705.1, read on the forward strand.
TTAGTTGTTCATTAAATATCTAATTCATTACTTTCTTTTGGCTGTTGTCAGGATATGTTTTTACTGTCATTTTATGACAATAAAATTTTTAATTTGTAAAACCAAATTTGCTGAATTCAAGTTTGTCTTTCAAACACTCTCTTCCTTTCCTCACTAAGTTGAGACCCATTTTGCTGTAATGTAGGAGGTCATTCCCCTAATCACAAAAGCCACAGGAACAGCTGAAATGGTGAGAATGTTTGTTGACACACAAACTAACTCTGCAATAAACTTTGGAAGTGAACCACAAGCCCAGTCTGCTGCTTCAGTGCCACAGTACCCTTTACCTGTAAACCAGTCACCAACACATCCACACCGGTCACTCCAAATTTAGCCACGTTGTCTTCATCACCAGTAACTTGCAACCCCTTCAAGTGCTCACTTAGCAGAAATTGGTCTATGCAGGGACTCCCATGATCCCTAGTGACATGATGGTCATGGTTAACATTACAGTCTATAGCCCACCCCTTAGAGTTGTTGTGCAGAATACTCTCAGAGGGAGCACATCCATTCCAAAATTTAACCAAGCCCGGGGCCGGGAAGGAGGTGTCTCAAGAAACAGTTGGAGATAAAGTAGTTCAGATGATCTCTTTCATTGGACCAACTTCTGTTGGTGAGAATATGCAAACTGAAGTCTTTCCTCAGGCACGTCACAAATCAGAACTATACAGACCAAGCAAATGCAGGACAAGGAACTAACATTTGTAAATTTATTGGATACTAAAAAGAATGGACTCAACTTAGATCTAAGTTTTTCTAGCCAATATAAAAAATCTGAAATTAACTGAAAGCTTCTGTCTGCTGTATACTCAACCTTAGTTATTACTATGAAGTCAGTTCCTTTGATACACAAATTCCCTTCACCAGGAAAGCTGTTTCCTCCTACTCCTCAATCCAAATGATTGCTTTAGCTTAATCCTCTATCTGCATTTACTATTATCTATTGTGTCTTGGTCTCTTGTATCAATGATTTTTTACAGCTTCATTTTAAAATGTCTGACAGATCTATGTGGGGAGTGGTAGGGGACAACCAGAGGTATGCGGGTGGAGGTTCCTTCTTTCTGTATTGTAGCAGGTTCTCTCGAGATATTTAGGTAGCTTGTTCTATGGTGTCCAGGAATTTGATGCTAGTGTGAGAATGTTCTAGCCTAGTTTGAGAGAGAGTGGTGATCACTGACGTTTGAATGGAATTCTAAGACTGTTGTCTGCCCAGATAATAAAAACATAATTCATGTACTTGAGGTATAGGAAAGGTTTGGTGGTGCATTTTTCCAAGTATTCTTCTTCAAGGTGGCCCATAAAAAGGTTAGCATATTGAATGGGAGGCAGTTTTGTGCCCATAGCTGTTTCCATGGTTTGTACATAGCATTTGTTATTGAACATAAAGTTGTTGAATATCTGAGTGTTCTCCATTGTCATGTAGGTATTTGAGAGAGGTTGCATTGCCATCATTGTGAGGGATGTTGGTGTATAGTGAAGTTGCATCCATGGTTGCAAGGATGGTGTTCTGCGGAAGGCCTCTTATGTTGTGAAGTTTGCAGAGGAAGTTAGTGTTAGCTTGGATGAAGCTGCTTGACATCAGGGTTTGTTTGTTTTTTGTCTATCTACAGGCCCCTTCAAAGTCAGTTTTCCCTATCCACTCCCACCCAAGTTACTGCCTCCTCACACACCTCTCCTGCATTTGCTCAGTCTATATCAGGAATGGGAATCGGTTTCTCTTTCAGGGGCCATTCTGAAAATCAGTACAAGTTCCAAAGGCCACATAGAAATTGGGAATGGAGGTACTTAATGGGTGCGCTCAGGAAGGTCCAGTTCATGGATCTATATCATGGATCTGTCCCTTATCTTTGTGTGCATGCCTTTCTCTCTGCTCCTTTCCCCTGAGCTCAGTCTTTCAGCGCTGTGGGCAGGAACTGAATCTAGGGGCCAGATCCAAGAATTGGAGAGTCCACATAAAAACTAGTCATGGGCTACATTTAGCCTTGGGCCTGAAGTTCTCCACCCCTGGTCCGTATAGTTCTGGCTTGCTACATGGTTGAGGAAGGGCCCTGTGTCGTCCAAAGGTTTGCATATTTTCACCAATAAAAGTTGGTCCAATACAAGATGTCATCTGAACTACTTTGTCTCTATGGCCATTTTCACACAGGCCGTAGTGGTTGGGGGGATGGGTGTAGGCAGGGCCAGGTGTGCAGTGCATGGGTGGCCGTTCCCACGGGTGCACACCCATCTCCACCCACAGAGCAACCACCGTTCTGACCAATTGCTCCAAAGGTGTGTGGTGTGTGGAGATGGGCAGAGTACAGGAGCACACACGCACTCCCACCCACCATCTGAGGCATTCCCACAGATGCCCCCCCCCGCATACCTGCCTGCCACAGCATTTGCATGGGTGCCACGCCCCCGCACATGTGGGGGGGGCATCCATGTGAAAACGGCCTATAAGTACATTTGGGACCAACATGTCAACCACCCTCTCTCCCATGGTACAGTAGCAGAGACATTTCCTGTTCTCCTCTAGGCCCTCTAAATTGCAAGGTTATGAACCACCTGTCATGTCCTTTTCTGACAAACAGTAAGACAAACATTTTCAGATGCTGATTTAGAAGCTAATATAAAGGCTTGAGACAACAAACACCTTTCATTCTCAGTGCACATTCATCAAGATTTGTCTCTACTAATTGGTTAGAAAGAACTGGCGTATTCTGTGAATAATGTCTTTTCCATAATCCCAAATATTTTAGACAGCTAATTAAAAGTTGATAATCTTATCAGACAAATAATAATGTACATTTTTTCATAGCTACCATATACTGAGTCTAGAAAACTCAATGCTAGGTAAATATGGGCATAGGCCACAACTTTATTGGATACAGACAAGTGGCCCCTATCCTGGGCTCACCAGGCATCGCCTCCTAGCACCTCCTTCTGAGCATGCCTTTGCGGATGCTCAAGAAAAAACTGTAACAGGCCCTCTGGGCATCCCATGTGCTAAATATCAGTGAATGGAACCATGATCAGTGTTTAATCCTTTTATTTTAGGCAGGCAACCCTTGCGTTGCCCAGAATGCTGCCATCCAGGCCAGCAGGTTCCTGACCCTAAAGTGAGTCGTGCAAGTAAGGAGTGCAGGGAGCAGGCAGCCGACCTAGCCAGAAAGCCATTAGACTTTGCCTGCCCCCGGCCCAATTAGTATTTATCTTCTTATTGTGCTTCTCATCTATTGCTTTTCAACCGGCAATTTTCTTACAGTCATGGTTGCATGCCTGATATCCACCACAGAAAAGGGGGGTAAGAGAGGTGTCAAGATAACTAAATCTCTAGCCCACTATTCCCCAATCACAGGCATGCCTAAATGCTCCTGCTAAGTAAATGGGATTTTTTTAAGCCATAAATCATTACCCAGATCAGACAGGTGTCCCCCATCCCTCCTAAACAGACCCTTGTTATGGAATGATAGTTCTCTGTGATATATGATATGACCATCCATGCTACCCAACATTTTTTCCACTGCCTTGTTGATTTTGTTTCATGCCCACTCCATCTTTGAGGGGTCACTTGCATGCTTCCAAACAATGCGGTTCAGCATGCCCGACCATCATATCGAAACTTTGGGCCAATGCATCCATATGTTGCCTTATTTACATCAAAATTCTATGCCCTAAAAAAAAGTGTCCCTAGATCATTGTCCCGAAGGTGAATCACCAGTAAGTCGGACAGGTCATGTCTCGCAGCTTTTGCAGCAATCATGGGCGAAAGGCTTGCCCAGTGTAGCCCACTTACTCCAGACCAATAAAGCCTGGCTGTCATGCCACACAGCAATTCGGTTCCAAAGCTGGATATCGCCGCCTTCTGGCGAGTCCAATTAACAATGCTGTGCCCGCAAATCCATATCGTAAACAGCATGCGACTTCCTGTCAGGGAGAGAAACAATATCAATGAGTCCTCTTTATATCTACAGTTCTGGCTGGATACTCCTGATGTACATCTGGTACACCTTTGATTTCCATCTGCCCAGTTCCTTTATCCTGGTCTCTGACAGGCCCACAAAAGCAGCCATGGAAGCCGCCCCAATATGAAAAGAATGTGACCCAAATTTCTACAGGGCCAATGCGATCTTCCTCAAGCCTAGTCTAAACACAGACATAAATGGGAATTTTGCCAATACCTGTTCTGAGGCCTCCCCGTGGCCTGGGTGTTACAAGCTGGGAATTGAGTGTTGTGTCCAGCAGGCCCCAGCAGATGTGTGGTTCTGAAGCCACTGTCCTTCGGCACACTTCATCATATCTTAGCCATGCATAGCCACCGTAGTCAGTGTACATTCGCTGAATGTTAATGGAGTACTAAATCAGCTGTCATGTACGGGAGCGGTATCAGCTTACTATCACCCCCATGTATATGTTGAATCCTATATTCCAGTTTTCCTATGTTTTGGGATACTGGGGCTCCTTATGTTGCCCTTTGCTCACCTTGTCAACCTCTCCATCCTCATCCTTGGGGTCCTTGCCCCACAACAGTGAGAACATGTCCACAAAATCCTCATTCCATATGCGCTCCCTAGTACCTATGGACAGGTGGTACCGCGGGAGATGTATTGGCCCCATGTAGTCCATGACTGGAAGGGAACCAAAGGAGGCTCCTGTTGTACTGTCACCAGCCACTAGGGATACTGTAGCCCATACTGGTCTTGTGGTACTATCTTCAAGTCGAAGGGAGGGGGCTTTCTCCCAGTACTTTGCTTCCCATTTTGAGCCTGGAGGCTTGGCCACAGTAGGCACCACTTCACCTCCAGCCCCCTTATCTTGACCTTCAGTGGCAGGTTCTTCCCCTGGTGGCTCTGTCGTTGCCACCGGTTGGCTCCCAGCACTGTAGCCACCTGGTCCAGCAATACTGGGTGCTATTGACACCACTGCTTCTCCTCTGGGAACCTGCATGGTTGGGGGCCACCCTGGCTGTGGCCTCTGCCCGCCCCTGAAACCATTCTCTCTTGGGTGCTGGGGCTACTGGAGGGGTGGGTGGGAGCCAATCTGCTGGTCCCTGATGTCCTGAGTGAACAGCCCCAGGAATTCCTGAAGGACTGGCCATCCCCCTTCCTGGTTGGCAATTGTGTCAGTAGAGCGTCCTTGACCCTTCCCTCTTCCTGGTTGTGCACTAGAGCCAGCACCCCGTTGAGGTCTCCTGCTGGTGGTCCTGTTGGCTGCAGATCACCTCCTTCCTGGCATTACCTGCTCAGTAATGGATAAAATCACACACGTCAACATCTTCAGTTTGGTTTATATTCATAGATGAATTATTGTACTCCCTATCATTGTAACAAGTTTCTATACTTTTAATAACTTTAATAATAATTAAACCCATTTTAATTGTACCTAACTCCTTGTAAATTAATGAACTCCTTGTCAATTAAATAAGCCAATTTTAATTGTACAAAACTCCATATATATTAGAGCTGAAATTCGATCCTCAGAAATCTTCAAAATCTAACAGTACTCAGTTCCGAATTTCCGAAGTCCAAATTTCCGAGTACCAAAGTTGGTCCTTGGAAAACTTTGAAAGCCTCAATAAAGTGCTGGCGCTATTGCGTGTGTGACTGGAGTGATCCAAACGGTTGACACACACACACACACACCAGCTTCCCTGAGCTAGGAAATGAAACTTAGTGCCATGTGTGGTAAGGGGGGGTGGGGTATGTGAGGGGACAATTGAGTGATGGACAAGCCAGATGGCAAGTTTTGATTGGCTAGCAGAGGCAAAATAAAAGGCTGGACAGCCATTTTCCATTCTCTACTGAATTTGATTGTGTGTGCTACCCTGCTGATCTATAAGTAATTGGCTTTTGGGGAGGGGGTGGGGTCCTGGCCTAACTGGCCGCTCCGTCACTGTAGAATGTGCTCTCGGTGGAAGTCCATCTCAATCCTTATCTCCTTGCCTTTCGCTGGCAATGTAAAACCTAATTTTTCTTCCAGGCATTTGGTGAGAAGATTGGGGGGGAGGAAGATGTTAGGTGGGTTGTTGGGTGGGTAGATTATCTTTTTACATGGTTCTGTTTTTATTGTGATAATATGTTTTAACTATGTTTTAAATATTTATGAATTGTCTGCATTTTTTACTATTTTATATTGTTGAATTTAATATGATCATTATTTGTGAGCCACCTCGAGTCACCGTTTGCTGAGAGGGGCAGGGTATAAATACATTTAATAAATAAACAATTAAATATTATTATATGCAACCTCATTGCCCAAATAATTAAATTATGATTACGTTATTTTGTACATCCATATATACATCCGTGTAATCAATTTGCCCAGTAATCCATTCGCCACCTTTAATGCTTCTTTGTGCCTTTTTATTGTTTCCTTACTAGAAATGGTGGCTGTGACTCCTTGATTATTAAATTGTGACACACCCTACCAGCGAGCATGCATGCCCCCACGCAACATGGCACTGACTCACCTCTTTAATGCCTCCCTACTGTTCCCTTACTATAAATCGCAGCTGTGACTTACCCCGCCAGCAAGCATGCACGCCCCCACGCAACATGGCACTGACTCACCTCTTTAATGCCTCCCTACTGTTCCCTTACTATAAATCGCAGCTGTGACTTACCCCACCAGCAAGCATGCACGCCCCCACGCAACATGGCACTGACTCACCTCTTTAATGCCTCCCTACTGTTCCCTTACTATAAATCGCAGCTGTGACTTACCCCACCAGCAAGCATGCACGCCCCCACGCAACATGGCACTGACTCACCTCTTTAATGCCTCCCTACTGTTCCCTTACTATAAATCGCAGCTGTGACTTACCCCACCAGCAAGCATGCACGCCCCCACGCAACATGGCACTGACTCACCTCTTTAATGCCTCCCTACTGTTCCCTTACTATAAATCGCAGCTGTGACTTACCCCACCAGCAAGCATGCATGCCCCCACGCAACATGGCACTGACTCACCTCTTTAATGCCTCCCTACTGTTCCCTTACTATAAATCGCAGCTGTGACTTACCCCACCAGCAAGCATGCATGCCCCCACGCAACATGGCACTGACTCACCTCTTTAATGCCTCCCTACTGTTCCCTTACTATAAATCGCAGCTGTGACTTACCCCACCAGCAAGCATGCATGCCCCCACGCAACATGGCACTGACTCACCTCTTTAATGCCTCCCTACTGTTCCCTTACTATAAATCGCAGCTGTGACTTACCCCACCAGCAAGCATGCATGCCCCCACGCAACATGGCACTGACTCACCTCTTTAATGCCTCCCTACTGTTCCCTTACTATAAATCGCAGCTGTGACTTACCCCACCAGCAAGCATGCATGCCCCCACGCAACATGGCACTGACTCACCTCTTTAATGCCTCCCTACTGTTCCCTTACTATAAATCGCAGCTGTGACTTACCCCGCCAGCAAGCATGCACGCCCCCACGCAACATGGCGCTGACTGCATCCTGTCTGCATCCTAATCAAAATGCTGCCAGCTTACCATAGTCCCCTGGGTGCATGTGCATCTGCTTTCTTTATGGCGCCACCCCAGTAAATTCGCTGTCAGATACACACCCATTTAACAATGGTGCCTACACAATCCAGCACTCTCTCAGCTGACATGGTGCAGAACAAGCTACAATGCCCCATGGCTGCATGTGCTCCTGAGCCTCTTAGCCTGCCCTGCCCTACAATGGCGGCACTGGCAAGGAGTCCATCCCGAGTGCTCCAGATGCCATGTGCCACCGCCAGGAATGCCCAAGAATCTTAAGGAGCCCGACAAATGGGGGCATTCCTGCCGCTGCTGCACAGCACGGCCGGCAGGACCCAGTAATGGCCCCAGGGAGGCATGCTGGAGCTCCTGGCCACTGCCAGCCCAGCCTTCCATCCTGCTCCCCCCAGGGCCTGGAAAGGGGGAGCATCTGGAGCCATTCCATCCATGAGTGCCTGAGCTCGGGTGGAAGCACACCCGTCAGGTAAACTCCAAAAACAAGGAGGTGCTTTCCATGGCTGAATGCCCACATGGGGACACCCTCTCCATGGGGGTAGGGTGGGAAAACTTCTTGGAAAATCCCAGAAGGAACCCTCAATCCTAAGAGGGAAGAAGAGAAAACCATTCAAGAAGACTTTCCCCAGCCAGGGGCCCTGTGACCACCCCCCTGGACAAACCCTTTCTACTAACCTGAACTGGGATCTTTCCACTTGTCCTGGGCAGCTCAACAAAGAGGGCTGTCCAGGTGGGCCCAGGCTATTTAGACTGACCTAGGGGACCACCCCATAGATCACCACCTGGCCATAGGCCAAGGGTCTTCAGGTGGTCAGTGACAAGGGTGGGCAGATACCTGGCAGTGAGGTGCTCTTGCTCCACCCCTGACTGTAGGATTCCCAGCCAGCCCCTGCAAAGACGCCACCAGCTGATGGGTGGGAGCATCCCATACAGCTTTGCCTCTCTCCGCTGAAGACAAAATTTCATTTCACTTTTCTTTCACATCTTTTGGGAATTTGAATGACCCGACAGAATTTTTATTATGTTCGTGTTTGTGGCACTTTATATATAAGTCCACTGGTAATTTTGATCAAGATACTGATTTTTTCGGTATTCCTAATAATGCTATATAAGCATGAAGCTCTGTTAAGCATCAACAAAGAGACTATTAAGAGTTTGGGAACTAAGCAACCTTCCTTCCCTAAATCGTAGCAATTATCATTCCTGGTCATGCAGTTATCAGTCAGATAAAACTCCCACTGCTGTCACTAATAGTTTTCATTTAAGTAAGTAGTAAGGATTGGAAAATTAGGTGATAGCTTGTATTTAGCCAGCAGTGTAGGTGGGTACCAGGCCATTTCAATCCAAACCCCACTGGAGTCAGTGGTAGAATTTACAATGAATTCAAGAGGCCTTAGGTCATGCCCTAGAACAGTGATAATTACTATCAGCTTTCAGGTGCATTTACCAATCAGAATTTAATGTACAGCACTCAGATTGAAATTCTGTGCAGTAGAATGAGTGAATGTAACAATAGTAATTAGCTAATGCTTATTGCCGGTGTCCATTCTTATTTACCCTGATAAAAATCAGAAATAACTCCACCGAAGATGAGAGTTTCACTAGAGCAAAGGAGATAAGGATCCAGCCCTATGTATGAACTATCACAGAATTATATCAAAGAAGACATAGATATGGCATTTTCCATATTTATTGACCAAAGTGAGATCTCTACAGTCACAATCCATACAACATTACAGTCGCTAAAATTTTCAAAATGGTATAGAGACAGAACAGGTGGACTTGGGAGGGTTTATCACCTTTTTGAAACTTGCTTTTCTAAATGACATTTGCACAAACATGCTTTCCTGAACTAGAACAGAGAAACGATATGGTAGTAAAATGACAAATAGCCTGACAATACTAGGACCGAGAACAGAGTGCATGTGAAAAATTGTCTCGTCCCACCATTTTATTATAAACAGGAAATAATGCCCTATATACTTGGAACTTTCATGTCAGGTCATAAAAAAACTTCTGATCAGCTGCAAAATATTTATAAAGTTCTCCAAACTGGAATAAACATTCTGAGCAACTGCAGTGTCATAGCATGTCCTTCAGACACTTCTTTTGTAACTGATAATGAGCTATATTATTCCATTGATACTTTAAACTAAATCTGCCCATTAATATTACAGTATTGCCATATGTGACTGGGGATATTTTGTTTCAGTATTAGTTACCTTGATGAAAATATTGAAATTAATTGAAAAGTTTCCAACTCAATTTAATATCAGAGAACAACTGTGATAAAAAATAAAAGCGGTTTCTTCATGGAAAGCAAATATCACATAACTGATTAATGTGTATTTTCTTGAATCAACTTGAATCACTACATATATTAGAGATAATGGTAATTCTTCTGACATTATTAATGTTAGTGAACTGGCATCTAAATGCAAACCCAGTACCTTAATCTGCTTCATTGGTAGCTGTGATATTTTCATCTGATGTTTGGAAAAAGCAGTGTCTATTTTTTATTCCTAATTTGGTCAGCTTTTCTTTTTTAATAGCAATATTATCAGCATTATTAGTAACTAATTTTATATCAGTGGATTTCAACAAATTATTTCTCTTTGCACCCCTTGTAAGACTAGGAAGTAGGCATTTCATTATCCCTAGTTTACATCTCAGCTAACTGAGAGACAGAGGGTAATTTCAGATGTTACGGGATCACAGTCAGCCACCCTGAATCACAGTGGATTCAGGGTGGTGGCTGTGATCGCGTGACAATGGGTATTTTCAGACGTTACGAGATCACAGTCAACCACAGTCAATTCCCTGTGGTGGTTGTGACCGCGTAACGTCTGATGGGGGGAACGGATGTTCTCCCCCAGATGTTCACCACGGTCAATCGCGGCAGGGAATCACATTCACCACGCGATCGGCTGAACCGGCGGGGCCAGTGGTGATCGCCTGGTGAAGGCAATTCCCCGCCACGATGAACTGAGCCGTCACGTCTGGATGGCGGCCCCGGCCCGGAATCCCCGCAGGGATTCCGGCCCGTGGTCAGTTTGGGCGGGCGCTGCAGTGGCATTGGCCGCGGCGCCTGCCCGTCTCCCTGGAGGGTGGGCAGCAGGGGAGCGTGGGGGGGATGGGGCCGTACGGCCCCTCCCCCTCCCCGATTCCCCGCCGGGAGCCCCCGGCACATCTGTTGGGCCATGACACGGTGGCCCCGGCGGGGGATCAACAGATTGGTTCCATGATGGGGTCAATTGGCCCCGTCACGTCTGAAAATACCCTATCTGTTTGAACCCCGCCAGATGTTCACCACGGTGAATTCCTGGCGGGGTTCAAAGCTAACCACGATTCTGGAGGTGAGGCCGGCCTTACCTCCAGAATCATGGTTAGCTGAACCACGATCAGGAATGGGGCGAAAGTAAGGTCTGTTACCTCGCTCCGTTCCTGACCGTGGTCCAGACCGCAGTATGGGATTGGGTGCAGTGGCCTGATTGGCCACTGCGCCCACCCGTCTCCCTGAGGGTGGGCGGCCGGTGGAGCGCGGGGAGCGGGGCTGAGCAGCGGCACGTCACGCCGCACAGCTGCACCCCCTCCCCAAGTCCCCTCTGCGATCAGGCCAGCATGTCTAAAGGACAGCCGGTCTGATCACAGACCGGGATCCGAGACGGATCCTGGTCCAGGGTTCAGCGTGGTGAGCCAAAAGGCCCGGCACGTCTGAAATTACCCAGAGTTAAATAATTTGTTAAAGGTGACAAAGTGTGATTGTGGCAGAACCACATTAAAGCAAAAGAGTTCTAGCTCCTGAATGCCTTCTGAGTTGACTAGAATATTTTCTCTCTTTGCTAAAATTTATTTTTCCTTTTTGATGCGAGATTTGAGGTTTTCCTCATTTCCCATCTCTACATCTTGCACACATGCTGCTAAATATTAATCTGACTGTAACACAAGAATGCTCACTTCATCAGTATCCTTAGACACATACATTAATTAATAGCTCCCATGTAAGCAGGAAAATAGTATGTTTCATCATCTTCTTGCAATTAACACAAAAATCACCATTGTTTTTAGATCTATGTTTTTCTTGAATGAGAAGCCCTTTGGGGATGATTTTATCATATGGTTAATTTATGCTTGGTTGTTGCTGTCAACTGCAAATTGTGCCATAAATAACACAACCCAATCAGCAGTAGGCATAAAAACTCACTATGTAAAGGAATTGCTGTCTTTCACACAACTACCAAGTCATAATTCTGATTCTGATTCAGATCTGGTCACTGTCATCCATGCTTTCATCACCTCAAGACTAGATCACAACTTGTTCTACGTGGGGTTGCCCTTTGTGACTGTTCAGAAGCTGCAGCTGGTGCAGAATGCAGCGGCTTGACTCCTTACAGGAGTGAGGCGCTGGGTGCACATTAAACTGGTGCTCCGTAGTCTGCACGGGTTCCCTATAGCTTTCCGGGCACAATTCAAGGTGCTGTTTTTGACTTTTAAAGCCCTAAGTGGTCTGGGTCCCACGTATCTGAGAGACTGCCTGTCCTTCCATGGCCCCTGTAATTGGTTGGGAGCGCCTCCCTGTGGATACTGTATGTTAGTCTTGTTCGTACAATGAGGGCTCGCAGGGGGGGCATTCTCGGTTGCTGTCCTGATGCTATGGAACTTCCTTCCCACAAAGGTTCATTTGAACTCGAGCCTGGGTCTTCCGGAGGCGGTGTAAGACCTTTCTGTTTGTAAAGAATTTGGCGGGCAGGGATGGGGGAGGGAGGTTTGGGGGAGGGTTGTGAAGGGGGTTGGATGTGGGAAATGGAGAGGTGGTATTGGGTGGGTGTTGTGGTGGGTTGTAGGAAGGTTGGGGGTTTGGGGAGTTCTGTATTGTTTTTATGGATTGGTTTTTATATGTTTTTATCTATGTTGTAAGCTGCCCGAGCCTTTCTTAGGGAAGGGTAGGATAAAAATTTAAATGAATGAATAAATAAATTATTGATTAAGAAAATATTTGAGATGTGTGTAGCTTGGTCTTTTCAAAGTTATACAGTTGTAATATTTCTGAAAGAGAGAATGCTTTTTGTTTACCAGGGGAAACCTGACTTAGAAATCATTGACTTACTCCATACGCTCTTCCTTTTCTCCAATCCCATTGTTTCTTGTTTCATTGTTTATGAGCACTTGCTAAGTCATTCAGCTCAAAATGACAATTCAGGCAAGAGGATATCCCTGAAATATTGGGTATTTTCAGACGTTACGAGTTCACAGTCAGCCACAGTGAACCATGGTCAATCCCGCGGCGGGGCCAAAGCGCCCTGAACGTCTGTTTCACGGGCGCCAGATGTTCACCACAGTCAATCCCCACCAGGGGTCAAAAATAACCACGCTTCCGGAGCTCCGGCCCGGACCATCTCCAAAAGCGTGGTCAAAGCTATTCCCACCGGGAAACAAAAAAAAGTAACAACTGAACAACAACCACCAGCCAGAATCAAGCAACATGATTCCCAGCCGGGGACAAAGCACACAGCGTCGCTGCCAAGCAACGAGCAACAACACAGGCCAAGGAGGGAGATTTAAAGGGCATACAGCAGCAGGGGGACGTGCCAGGATGGAGCGAGGCGGAAGGTTGAGGAGAGCGGAGGGCAAGAGAGCAAGGCAGGAGGAGGAGGAGGAGGCACAGGCGGAGGAGGCGGTGGTCGTGCTGCACATGGAGGCAGTGGAGGGACAGCAGCAGCAGCAGCAGCCAGGACGAGCCGCCTCGGCGCCTTCCGGGTGCTTTGACCACAGCCTGGGATCGGCGTAACATCTGTTGTGCTGCCCCCGGCCGTTGTCTGCCGGTCCGATTCCCTGCCGTGGTCCCAATCCCATCATGTCTGTTTGGGGCCTCTCTTGCCCACGGGGGGTGGTTAGCCAGTTCGCTACTGCTGGGAATCCACTGCGATGAATCGGGCGCCTGTAATGTCTGAAATCACCCATTGCTTCTAGAAAGTACTGTTCTAATCAAGTATATTTACCTTCTCATTAACCATCTTCTTTTTTTATGTTTCAAATAAATACATTGTATAAATACAAAATGAGACTAGCAAGAATAGATTATAGGGAAATTGATACTAAAAATCCCTCTAAAGGTCTGATTTTGAAAACTCAAGGTTTTTTGTTTGTTTGTTTTTTAAAGAAACAACTCAGGGATGCAAACATTGAATGTGTGCGCAAAATCAGAGCCACGAGTATGGTACTGAAGCACTTTCAGTTTACAGGGTCGGTCTTGACATAATTCTGGAATGCTTCGTTTATGTTTATGAAAAATTAGTGAACATGAAGAATGTTCATTGAGGATGTTGCCAGGATATATTCTTTTGAGTATAAAAGCCATGTCAATCACAGAAAGTAAGCAAAGATCAAAATTCCCTTTCATTGCAGCATGTAAGCTTAGACTAACGCTTGAAATAATTAAGGTTTTACTTTGACCTTATTTTCTCATTTAGCGTTTTGATGCTGCAAGAACAAAAGGCTTTTGTTATTATTTTGTTTTTTTCAAAATTCAGGAGTGCCTCGAATCACAAACAGCATTTTATCACCTTCAGTGTATATTGCCATTCACCACCCAAAAATAGGAAGTAACTTGTATCTAGCCTAATCATTTTGGAATATGCAGGGGTGAAAAGGCCCTTAAAAAACAGAGAGGTATGAAAACCAATGCAGCAGTCTCTCCCCGCCCCCCAATTCTACAGCAGGCTGTGGAAACCTTTCCACAAACCACTATACATGTGAGGCTCAGTGGGTATTTGGCACTTGTATTTAAAGGACGGGTGGAGCTGGGAAGTGCACATTCCTTGGTGTTTAGTGGAACAGTGTACAGAAACACAAATGGATGCACTATTTGAAGTGATTTGTTGCTTTTTCAGCACTAACTTGTGCTTTACTTTTTCTACCCCAAATGGCAGCATGGTAGAAAGACCTTTAGACAGTGTGGCTTTGGTCCCAAATGAAAGGCCACTTTTCCTTCCACGTTCCACTGCCTACGACCCCTGTGGTGGGCAGGGAGCACTTTCTTGCAGGTACCACCTGCCAATCTTGTCTGTACACGGGCCCACAGAGAGGCATTCTTGGTTGCTGTCCCAGTATTATCGAACTCTCTTTCCCCAAAGGTCCATCAGAACCTGAGCATATTAGGGAAGCGGTGCAAAACTTTTTTTTTTGGGAAAGCATTTGGTAGGCATGTGTAGGGATTGGGTGGGTGGGTTTCTGGGGTGAGGGTGGGGATTTTTTAAGGGATTTAAAAAAAATCTTTACTGTAAATCTAAATCTAATCTAATCTATCTATTGTATTTTGTGTATTTTTATTACTGTAAGCTGCCCTGAGACTTCAGGAAAGGACAGGGTATAAATTTTAACTAATAAAAAGATAGATACAAAGTAGCCAGATGATATATTTTATTAGACCAACTTCTGTTGGTGAGAGCATGCAGGCTACTCTCACAAACAGAAGTTAGTCCTATAAAAGATATCATCTGACTGCTTTGTCTCCATTAGTTTTATGACTCCTTAGTGTGCTGTGTTGCTACAGGAAAGACAGAGAGATGTGGAGGGTCTTGCTCTCCAGATCAGTGTCCCAAGAAGTATGGGTTGGGACTGGATTTCCCTATGGAGTATTGGGCTCTTGTTCTGTGCTGCTGGCATAAACCCCTAACCCAGAGGAACAAAAAGTCAGTTTGCCCACTGTTTGAAACGTGTCCAGCTTTCAGCCAGCTATTATTTCCTTTCCCTTTGGTTTTTTTCCTCATGAAATGAGGCCACAGTGTATAAAGGCATTTCAAGGGGTAAATATTTTTCTCCTTTGTCTGCTTAAAATGTTATTAGATGGATGAACCGCTTGGGCCTTGCTGCTATTGGCTACACACCTGATGACAAGGATATTCGGCCAGATGAAGGTAAGCCAGATATTCTTATGTGATGTTGATCAGAACTGACAGAAAGATCTGCTAAAAGGAAGAAAAAAGCAGGCTCTGAAAATGCTCCAGTTAACAGAATCAAGTCATGACCTGAACATAAGAAGATACCGCTATCTCATGAATGCATTCAGTATCTTTTATCTGTTTGTTTCCATAGATACGTGAACCTCACTAGATGTATATTTCTCAGCTGTACCAGCAGCTGAGAAATCATAATTTTCAGAATAATCATGTGCAACATCAAAGAAAACAGTCTTAGGGCACTATCAGCAAAAATAAACAAATAAAAATGATAATGAAGAGAATTTGTAATATACATAAAATGCAAGAATGATTACTGGAATGCTTTAGCGTAAGATTGCATCTGGATCTGGTGATTTCCAGCTAGTGTCATCAGCAATGCTATTCTCTTTACAAAGCGTAGGAAGGTGCCATAGTGGTGTCTTCTTCCTCTTTGCATCCATTGAGGAAAGCAAAGCCCACACCCAGAGCAAATGTACTTATTTAAAAGGGATACAGTGCAAAATATATGGTAGAACTTGGAAAAAGTACACTTTGCCATGATACATCCAGAAAAAGTATGGATTAGATTAGATTAGATTAGATCATTAAAACCGATTAGATAACACATCATCTAATGATTATTTAAAATAGCCACAAAGATTTTGACATTAATTTGACCGACTGCCTGAATGTTTGAGGTTGCTACTTGTACAAGTGGTAGCTCCTTGTATAAAGATAAATCCTACTTCAGAATGATTGTTGCCGATGAGAACTACACTACAATATAAATGTTAGTGTTTGTAGGCTATTAGTGAACTCCTTGGGTGAGCTCTGAGGCATAAGTCTCTTTTGACCACTCACAAAGTATGATTATAGTCTTCCATTGCATTAGAGTACAATATGGCCCATTCATCTAAAATTGCTTGTCTTAAATTGAAACCAACACAACCTTTTTAGAAAATAATTTTGGGGAGATGTTTGTGCATTTCTACATAAATGTCTATATCAGAGCACAAATAGATATCAGTGATAATTTTGAAAATGTTATGAACACTACTTCAGTGGAAAATGGAATGCTTTCTTAGCAGATTATTGGAGTGAAAGTGACCAGGATGATATAGATGGTTCCTTAACACTGAAACAGGAAGGCCCCGCAACACTGTGCGATACTTACCACCGAACACCCTCAGTAAGTCATAAATATTTCATAATGCTCGGCCAAGACGTGTTTCCATATTTTATTACATTTTACTTGTTGTAGTGAGAGAACTGATTATGTTTAAAAAAGCAATGTATCTCAGTTGTAAGCAATAGCAATATTTGTGTTCCAAAGATCCAAGACCAGGGGCAAATGCTGACAAGTGAGAAATTGAAGTATATGGGAATTAATGTCTCTCTTTTCTTTATTGAAATATTGTAAATCATACAATTTATATTAATCAAATACAAAAGCAAACATGGATTTTGACCCCATGAGTGAAAAAACAGAATCGTACCTGGACAATCTCTGTCAAAAAGAGACTTTGTGTTGTGTTTCCAATGTACCACATATGCCGTAAATTAAGATTCATACATTGATTATCAAGATTTGGAGAGGAAAAATACTTCATTTATAAGAAACGTATCTTTATGTTTGTTTCAAATATAGATTTGAGTAACTGATAGAAGCATTGCTGGTATGCAGAACATGTGTAGGCTGTTTTGTTTTCCCTTTCTTTCTTTCTAAGTGCAGAGAGGACTGTTCTCTATTTTTCTTCAGCATGAATGACATGACCCTTATACAACCCAAACCAAAGAAAGACAGACTGACACAACAGCATCACATGGGTGACGTTCAGACTGATTTTCATCCATGTGATGCTGTTCTATCAACTAGGCTATAGGTTAAGCCCCTCCCTTTCAGTTTTTCCACTTTTTTGGCTCTCTTTTTAAATTTAAGTGATACACAAACCAATCAGAATTTAATTTAAAGAATTTGGATAAGCTCAGTAGTCCCCTAAAATTAAAGTATCTTTCTGGGCGCTGATGTGATGTTTTTTTCCAGTTGCGTTGGAACTTTGCCTCCTGAGGGGAGAAAAAAGGAAATCCAATGATGGCTGTCAGGGTCTTGTGTATCTTCCTCACAACACACCACTGGAGTGGGTGTAAGCTGGGCCAGTGCTGTCCTGCCCCTTCCAGCAGGAGTTGCTCTTGGGCAGAGAGAATGTGTCAAAACAAGAATAGGGAATGGTTAAAATATAGTGACCATAAATGTACAAATCAGACCTTCTGGTTAGTACCAATCTTATACTGTACAGTGGAGCTGATCAGCTGGCCCACGGATCCCACATGCATCTGTGTGCTCTTGCGCTCACCTGGGAACCTCACGCACCTCCGTTGCCGGCACACAGTGCCACACGGAAACCATGCACATCTGCACACGGGCGGAGGATCCTCAGGCCATCTGATCAGCCCCAGTGTGTTTTGTGCTTTTCAACCATCCATTTTTCATTCTCTTTCTAGGTGAATTCTTCAAGTCCATTCCCCGAACCTAAACATGGTCGACACTTCTCAAGTGAATCAACCTATTCTCATTCTTCTGCGGAAGATTCCCGACAGGATGCCCCTGGCAGTACACCCTCAACAGGGTGCAGACCTCCCTACCGAGAAAGGCGTTCATGGCAGGATCTGATAGAAACCCCCCTAACCAGTTCAGGACTCCATTTTCTCCAGACTGTTCCTCCTGATCCTGAGTATGTTAGTGGCCGACTTGGAATGTCACCAGAGAGGCGAAGACAGGCAACATTACCAGTCCAAAGACGACACAACCATGAACGGGATGGTCCTTTCCCACTAGTGGAGTGCAAGAAAGGGTACAGTTCTCATTCTAGGCCTCAGAAGCAAAGGAGTCAAAGCCTTCCCCGAAACAGAGACGTCAGGGGTAAGGGGCATGTAAAGTCTGCAGGGATAACAGAAGAGAAGTCTGAAGAAAAGCTTCTTATTAAAAAAGAAAATAGTTTCTGTGAAGAAGGTAAGATTTTGATGAGATTATGATCTGACCACTGAAAACAACAGGTTCTTTGCTAATGGAGGGGTGGGTCAGCAATACAGATTCAGGCCTTATGGAAATACCTTTGTGACCAAATTGTAACTTCCAAGAATGCTTAGATATTGGAGATTTGGGGATAGATTTGGCAAATATCACTTAGACACCTGCAACCCCTCCATCTGTTTCCAGATGGTAACAGGGACAGGTTCAAAGGTCAAGCTCTCAACTAGGACCACCTTAGGAAATACATAAGCCTGCTGCTAAATACTTAATGTCTCAAAGACCTGTAAAGTTATAAACTGTTTCTTTATTTTTACCTCCTCCCCAAAAGAAACTGACAAAAATAAATATCCAACCAAATTAATACAACACATTTAACAAGATCCCACTCACACTCACAAGACTGAAGTGATGATGGTTGGCCCGCCCTGTGACCTGGGGGGAACTGGGACTTCTGTTGTTGATGGGGTCTTGCCCCTTTTGGTCACTCAGCTTCACAGCCTTGGAGTGCTTCTGGACCCCTTGCTGCACCTGGATTGTCAGGTTACAGTGGGGGTCAGGAGTGCTTTTTACCAACTTCATCTGGTGAGGAGGCTGCGGCCTTTTCTCTCTGACTCGGACTTGGCTATTATCATCCATGCTTTCATCACCTCGAGGCTGGATTACTGCAGTACACTCTACGTGGGGTTGCCCTTAATGACTGTTTGGAAGGTGCAGAATGAGGTGGCCCGGCTCCTTACGGGGATGTGTTGCCAAGAGCTCATTACACTGGTGCTCCAGTCTGCACTGGCTAACTATAGCTTTCAGGGCACAATTCAAAGTGCTGGTTTTGACCTTTAAAGCCCTCAATGGCCTGGGACCCACGTATCTGGAAGACTATCTTTTCTACCATGCTCTGTTGCAGCCCCTATGGTTGGCCGGAGGCACCGTTCTGTGGATTCTCCATGTTACTCTTGTTCATTCGGGTGGGGGTGCGCAGGAAGGAATTCTCTTGCTGCACCAATGTTCTGGCACTTCTCCCCCTGGAGGTCCATCTGAGTCCAGGCCTGACCATCTTTCAGAGGCAGTGTAAAACCTTTCTTTCTGCTAAAGCATTTGGGAGGGATAGGAACAGGGATTAGGTCGGAGGGTGGGAGTGGGTTGGGTTGGGGGTGGTGGTTGTATTTTAAATGTTTTTAAATTGTATTTTATGTCTATTGTAAGCCACCCTGAGCCTTTGGAGAAGGGTGGGATATAAATGTAAATAAATAAATAAAATTTATCATGAAGTGACCAGGCTGCTGGGAACAAAACCAGATCAGAAGTTCCAGTATACTGGTTCCAAGTCTCCATTAGATAGGAGAGCCGCACTTTGTGACAACCCCCTACCTGGATCTCGAGAGACTTGTGGCCTAGTTCACCAGCATACTTCTCAATTGTCCCATATTTTCCAGGACACCCCCTTTAAAAACTCTGATTTTTCCCACTGATGGCTTGCAAGTTGCTGTTTTTCAAACCTTCCTTCCTAAACACTCTGCAGCCAGATAACAAAAGAGGCTGGGGCTGTCCCAGAAAATCCAGAACACTTGAGAGGTATGGCTACAGGCTTCTCTTCTCACCACTAGGCAGGGTTTAACCAGCAAATAAATCCAAGGGCAGGGCAGAGCCCCAGAAAATTTTCTCAGTAGGAGTGCACACCCCAAAATGTGAAAGACCAGGAAAAAAAACAATATTGACCATCTCAGGGTTGGAAACAAGAGCTTAAAAAAAAACTTAATGGTTTATTGGGTTTTCATTAATGACTTTTTTGCCCTAGATACTGGTCATTGTATAGATTAAATCACAAGAACTCCTGTAGAGGTGCAGGATGGTCAAATGATTGAGTTGTTAGCTGAACACTAGGGTTCAGTTCCTTGCTCTGACAAGCTCTAGGGTGAGAGGCATGGTTTCAGGAGCAGGTTTGGGCACCTGCAACTGCCACTAGGGGATGCTCTATGTGCCTCTCTTGGGCATCCGTTCCTGGACGCTTAAAACTGGCTGGGTTGGGTTCTCAGCTGCAGCCGCACCGAGATAGAGGTCTCATTGGTGCAGTTTCTGCTACACTGGTGCTCTCTTCCCTCATTGTTTCTGGAGCTCAGCTAGATAGGGTAGGCAGTGCTCTGGCTCCCTTCTGTACAGCAGCCCCCATGATTCAGTTCCTTTCTTAGGACCAGCTCTTTCAGTATATGCTTGCTGACAGGCTTCATTGGCTTAGAAAGGCCCGGGTGCTAGACAGAACCTGCTCACTCTTGCTTTGATTGCACAAAAGGTTACCAGTAGGGGTGTGCACCAGGGATCCATTTTGTTTTTGGTATTACATTTTTTGTTTTTCTGGGTTTTGTTATTGAGAATTTTTGTTTTTGTAATAAAGTTTCATTTTTGTTTTCCATTGGTTTCAATGGGAAATGTATTTCTGGCTGTAACTTCTTTATTTGAAATCCAATTTCCATGCCATTTGGAACCGTTATACCCCTAAACAAGGGGATTCACCCTACCATATTTCATAAGGATTGGATAATGGTTTCCAATTTTATAAGCAATTTAATTCCATGTTTGCACACACATTTCTAGCTGTAACTTCTTTATTTCCCATCCAGTTTGCATGTGATTTGGGCTCATTGTGTCCCCCATCTAAGGGATTATCCATGCCAAATTTCAGAAAGATTGGGTAGAATTCTGATTTTATAAGCAATTTAATCATTTCATGGTTTGCGCACACATTTCCAGTTGTAACATTTTTGTTTTCTATCCAATCTGGATGCAATTTGGACAGGTTTTGCCCCATACCAAAGGGAGCATACCTGCCAAATGTCAAAAATATTGGATAAAGAGTCCCAATTTTATAAACAATTAAAATGGTGTGATTTTAACAGATGTTGCAAATTTCCTTTAATCAATTACAGGTGTTGTCTCTGTTTAAATTGTAAATGTTTTACTAGATGCAGAGTTTTACTTTTTAAAGGTTTTACCTTTGGGAGCATTTGTAGAGAGGGTGAAGAAGACAGGAGAAGGTGGGCAGAGCAGAGGAGGAACAGGTGCCGAGGCACTGGCATTGCACAGGCTTCAGTCACTGGCACCCCAAAGTCTGTGGGGGCATACATGGGGGGGAGAGTAGGTGCACAGTTCTGTTTTTATGACCATTTTCAGTGAGGCTGGAGACTGAAGCACACACAGTCACACACACAGAGCACTGAGCCAGCCTATGAGCCACACGAGATCTAGCCATGCTGGGGGTTGTGCAGCTTGGCAGAAGTTTATATTTCTTCCCAATGTCCACCCCAACCCTCCCTGATTGTAGTGACTGGGTACTGGTAAGTTGGAAGCCTGGTCAGCATCGCCTATTTCTGTGTGCTGTGCCCACCCCAACCTCCCTGCTTGTTAGGAAGTTGAAAACATCTGCTTAGGAACGAGCCAATAGGAGATTCTCTTATGTTGTCTATCACAGTGCTGCAGGGTGTGTTTGGGATGCCAGTTGGCCAGCCTGGATATGTCAATCATGTCTCTTGATTGCTAGTCTGCTTCCCCCTCCCATCTGCCTTGCTTCCTGAAGTCCCGGTTATGTCCTGAAAAGTTTCAGAACTTGTATTTGCATGTCTTCTGTTAAAAATCACAAAAGTTCAATTGCTTATAACATTGGGATTGGCAGGAAATGGTCCCTCCCTTGGGTGAGGGGTACAATGAGTCCAAATTTCATCCATATTGGACAAGTAAAATAGAAGTTACAGCCATAAATGCATCACAAACCATGGTGCTTATAAAATTGGGACCTTTAATCTAATCTTCCTGAACTTTGGCAGGGTTGATCCCCTTGGTACGGGGTACATTTCCTCCAACATTCATGCAAAACAGACAGGAAACAAAGACGTTACAGCCTGATATATACGTCCCCAAATTTTAAATTTGTTTAATTCCAGAATTTCCATTTTTATTCCAAAATTTCATTTTTATTTCTTTCATTTTTTTGGTATTAAGAACAAAAACAAAATTCTGTCATTAATAGCAGAAAAACAAAAACAAAATGCAACCCCCTAGCTACAAGTGTGGCAAAAGCTTAAGCAACCCTTTCTCGGCTCTTGCCTCTTGTCCAGCGTTCCTCAGGTGCAGTTTGCATTATGGTAACTATTGGAAACCATTTTGTAAGCAAAGCAAATACTCAGTTAACTTGTTAACTACTTCTCATTACCTAAAATATCAACAGTTGCTTTATATTAATTTTTTTGCCAGAATTGTGCCATTTTAATACGCATGAAGTGCATGCAAATGTACAGCCACGGTGAGGGTGGCCAGAGATGCACATTTTAGAGGACACATATGAGAAATACAGGTTGCAGGGCTGCATTGGAGCCAAGTGTCCTCTAAAATTTGCATGTCTGGCCACCCTAGCCATGGTTTCCCCAATGAGCTCTCACAGCTCTACCAAAGCTGTTTTCCAAAAACCACCTTATCATCAACCTTACACATCTAATTCCTATTGGCAGGAGTAGGAGACAGGCCAAGAAAAACCTTTGTGTTTGAAATGATCACCAATAGGTAATAAATATAGTGAGCAACATTTTTCAGTACCCGACAATGACTAGATGGTTCTACATGTTACTGTGAACACTGGGGAAATCAACCCCATAGTACTGCTTACCGGCTTGCTTGCCTGCCTGCGCTATGCTGTTTCCACCTGTTACCAGTGAGGAGGGGGTTCGCTGTTGCCGCCACTACTCCGCTCCACTACACCTACGGGGGGAAAAAGATCTGTGTGAGTGCTGGGGGGCGGGGAGAGCAAAGAAGGCGATCGTGAGGGCCACCTTGTCCCCTCCCCCACCTGGAAGTAGCCGGGGCTACAAAGCCCAGCAGTCAGCGGCTCCCACCGCAGGCCGCAAGCCAAAGGGCACAGGGCGCAGCACTTAGGGGCACTTTGGGGTTGCAGGGAAAGTTGCTGGTAGGGACCGTTCTTGCTCAGGGCTGGGGAGGAAGGGTGGAGGGTGTAGGAAGGGTGGTTAGAGGGAGGGGGTTCAGGAGGGTGTCCTAGTGTCGAACCCTGGTGGCAGCAGGGGGAGCATTGGGAGGGTTGGTTGGTGGGGGGAGGGTGCCCAACCCCGGTGAGAGAGGGAAGTCAGGCGGGGGGAGAGGTATGTCCCTGACCGGCCCCTGGTGGCAGCAGGGGGCTGGGGGGTGAATTTTGGGGTGGGGTGGGAGGGGAGGCCACAGGGAGAGCAGCCAGGTTTGGGGGGGCTGGGATTTGGTGGACGGGGGGAGGG
>QEPC01009705.1:2543151-2577598 GCA_003113815.1 Sphenodon punctatus
CTGGACGGGGACTTGTCCCAGGCCCGCTGTGAGGAGTTTGTCACCTATTTTGCAGACAAGATCGCTCTGATTCAGAGCGACTTTGACGCTGCATTGGGGGTAGTGGGTGGAGAGCGCGAGGTGATGGAGGCCTCGTCTGGTCCATTCTTGTGGGGGGAGTTTCAGGAAGTGATGCTAGCTGATGCGGTGGATGTCTTGGGGTCTGTGAGAGCCACCTGTTGTGAACTTGATCCATGCCCGTCCTGGTTGGTGAAAGCCTCCAGGGAGACGTTGGGGACGGTGCTGGTGAGGGTGGTTAATGCGTCTTGTGGAAGGGGAGGTTGCGCCCAGCCTCAAGGAGGCTGTGGTGCGCCCCCTGCTGAAGAAACCATCTCTAGACGTGGACGCGCTCGCCAGCTACCGACCTGTCTCTAACCTTCCCTTTTTAGATGGGTGGGGGCGTCTGTGTAAACGCCACTTTCGGTGGGCATTGGTGAGTGTTTGCTCCCAGCCAACACCCATCTCCACCCATACCCACCCACGGAGCAACCGGCAGTGGCTTCCGTTGCTCCGTGGGTGGGTGTGGGTGGTGATGGGTGTTGGCCGGGAGCAAACACTCACCAACACCCAATAAAAGTGGCATTTACACTGACGCCCCCACCCATCTCCACCCAGGGAAATGCTCCCCACCCAACACCCATCTCCACCCAGAGGAACTGGGTGGAGGCATCATGTGTGCACAGAGCCCATGGTGATTGGCTGCAGTGGTGCCCTGCAACATGTATAATAAAATGTTGCAGGGCACCACTGCAACATTTGTTGGGTGTCAGAGCGTCTGTGTAAAAAGGGCCTAAGTAATTGGCTTGGGGATGTGCCTGGCCTGGCTATAGGGGCAGTGCTGGAGGACAGGGGTTAGTTGTTTCCACCCTGCCATGATTTTTTTAAAAAATAAGTGGGTGCCACACTGCTAATGCCTGCTGCTTGGCACCATGGAGGCCAGAGGGACCTCTGCCTAGCTCCACATCCCCTGCCCTGGGCTGTCCATATAGTAAGAGCAAGGCCAGGGGTTGTCACCAGTGCCAAATATACTTAAGGTTTGGCTGCTGCTGCTGCTTGCACTGCCTGTTGGCAAGTTGGCAGCATCCTAGAGGCCAGAGAGGGATCACCTTTGCTGTAGTTTTTGAAGGCAGTGGGCACTGTGACTGTACTTGGTGGGTTCAACTTTGCCAAGATGCAACTGACCACTGGGGCATAGGGGAGAGATACATTATTTCTGGTGAAAACAATGTGGTGCCTTGCATAGGTGAGCACTGGGCAGGCACAATGGAGGCTTTTGTGTGGGTTGGTGGGAGGGTGAATGTCTGGTTACTTTCTTGTGGGTATTGTTGTGTTTGCTGGGCTGACTTTTCGTTGTTGTTTCTGCCCGCAGTTGCAATTTTGTATGTTTGTCTTCTTGAGCGATTGTCTCACTCTTGCTAGCCTGCTTGGTTGGC
The DNA here is from genome assembly GCA_003113815.1 of Sphenodon punctatus. Classification (NCBI taxonomy): domain Eukaryota; kingdom Metazoa; phylum Chordata; class Lepidosauria; order Sphenodontia; family Sphenodontidae; genus Sphenodon; species Sphenodon punctatus. Next base: position 2,544,624 of record QEPC01009705.1, read on the forward strand.
ATCATGATTTTAAAGTGGGTGCACTGCTGATGATGGCCATTCTGTGGGTACACTACTACTGGTTTTTGGTTTGGATTTCTGCCCGCAGTTGTACTTTTGTGGGTTTGTTTTCTTAAGCGATTGTCCCACTTTTGCTAGCCTGCTTTTTCGGGCACTGTTTGGTTGGCATAATAATTTTTAAATGGGTACGTTGCTGATGGTGGGCCATGCTGTGGATACTGTTGGCTTTTTTTAAATTTCTGAATGCAGTTACACTGTTTGGGTTTGTCTTCTTGAGTGATTGTCTCACTCTTGCTAGCCTGCTCTTCTGGGCACTGCTTGGCATAATGATTTTAAAGTAGGTGCACTTTAAAATCATTAAAGGAAAGAGTTCAGAGTTCCAGGGATTTCCGATGTCCGGAGTTCCAAGTTCCAAATCCTCGGACAAAGTTCTGAAGTTCAGCCGAGTACCCGGAGTGGGTACTTGTAACTTGGTCCGGTATTCGGTACAGCCCTAATAAAAAGTGTACTTACAAGTTCAGATGGTGATACGTGGATGCAAATTAGGCGTGGCTGTGATGACATTGGAAAGGCACTCTGTACGCATGATTGATATTTTTTTTGGTGCACCGACAAATGCGCTTTACCAAGCAGCAAAATCCACCTAAATAAAGCGCAAGCTTCACTCATGCCTTTCCAATGTCATCAAAGCCATGCCTAATTTGCATGCGTGTCCCACTGCCTAAACTCGTAACTACACTTTTTATCACGTCTGAAAGTGCCATCAGAGCCAGGTCAGCTCTCTGCAGGGAGCAGCCACTGGACTGGAGGTCAGCAGCCCCAAAGTAATCAGCCCTTCTCCCGATCTTGCAAGATTGGTGACATCAATCACAAGATCGGGGGTGAGGCTTAGAAATTATGCCAGATCTCATAAATTCACGAGATCTGGCAACTCTGAGAGAGGTGGGATCCAGGGCCTGTCAATCAGGAAAGAGCACTGAAGGTGGATGGAGCAACAAGACCCACCCATCTGCAGAGCTCTCAGACAGGTCTCCTGGGCCTGCCTCCTGCCCCAGTTTGACCTAGCCACCCATCCCCTGGGGAGCTCCTACTGCCACAAAACATGGCTCCCCGTGATTGGAGGAATTAAAGGAACAGGATTTGTTGGAGATGGTGTAAATGAATTGCTCAACCTGCAGTTGAGTCAGTTTAAATCCTGTCACTTGCCCATCTCTATCACGCAGACCCTCATCTCTCTCACACACCCACACCGACTTCCTCATCCATCATATGTGCACGTCCAGCCCCTGTCTTTCTCACACAAGCATAACCAGCCCCTCACTCTCTCATCCATACCCACATAATGCACACCCTCAAAAAGACTGCCTTATTGGGTGAGACTGCAGGTCCACAAAAAAATTATTATTTATATAGCTTTATATTCCTAAACAAGCATGACCGCCAATTGTTTGTTTTTGGGGGGTTTTTTGTAATTTTTTTTTATTTATTTTTTTAGTATCAACAGTAACTTACATTACATTTCGTGTACAACAAAAATGTTTTTTCGCCGTCCTTTTTCATTTCTGCACTCAGACGGCAACGTTACCTTATATTGTTATATCGAATTGTTGAAGGAGTGTCACTTCTGGGGCCAGTCTTTACTTCCTCAATGCAAAGTTATCCACTGGTGAAACTGACAAGGAAAAGCTCTGGGCGGCATGGCAAAAGTCACAGGTGGTGAAACTGACAAGCCACAAGCCCTGCTGTTCAGCTAAACACACCTTCACACCATGGCATGTTTTGGGGTGACCCACTGGTCTGGAGATGAAACCTCAGCAAACCCCCATGCTGGTGTAATTAGCAAAGGAGAGGCTGCTGGTGACATCTGCTGGTCTAGCTGACTAATGTCAGGTGGCCAGGGTGGGTCAGTTAACATACATTGCTTCTGTGGTGTGTTGATGGTCGCCCCACTGGTTTGCTGAGGATTTCCCAGGATATATTCTGAGGAACAAACCTCAGCAAACCCGTGTTTCCGTTGTGGGTTTCTTCTGGGTTTGTGCGACCTAACCCCTGTGTTTGGTGGCTGGAACAGTGGCAAATGTTATATGCAGAGACACTCATTCAGGTAAGGTGTAGAATTCTTTACATTTTCAGAATTATTCATTCTCTCTGACATGCCTGTAAGTTGACTATGTCACTGTAAAAAAAACAACCACCTGAAAATAATAAATTTTCTTTCAGAGAGCATAAAGGAACAGAGAAAAAGTACAGATGGTCTGCAGGAGTTGTACAAGTCTTTGGAACTGGCTAGTTTGTCAGCCTTTGGAGAGCAACGGCCTTCCACCAAACAGGAATTCCGGAAGTCTTTTGTAAAGAGATGCAATGACCCAATTATCAATGAAAAGCTTCATCACATCCGCGTTCTCAAGAGCACTTTAAAAGTAAGCCTTTATCCTTGAAACGCTAGATAACAGGTAGTACTGATTATTATAGTCAACACGATATAACAATATAATCCCTCATAGTTGTATGGGATTTTATTTTCAATACAGAATTAAGTCACAAGGAAAATTCAACATTTTAAAAAGTGGAAGTTAATGAACTGTTGCCCCTTTCTAAATCGTGCTATAAAAGATATTAAGAACGGAATTGCCAGGGAATGGCTGCTCAGAGTTGTGAGTAAGGCATACTAGAAAGTATAGGGCATACTAGGGTTGGGCATTTGACCAGTCAAAAAATATTTGGTTAATTGACTGGTCAAATATTGGTCAAATATTGTCAAATAATGGTCAAGTATTTTTAAAGCACTCACTTCTTAGAACAATAATAGAGTCTTTAACCATCAACAGGTTAGATACTTATGCTAATTACAAAAACAAATTAGTTAACTGTTATTTTGAAACAATGATTACTTGTTAAAAAATTTAATGGATTATTCTAACTTTTAACAATGTTAGCTTACTATAAATGTAAATGATATTCAAGACTGAACAGTTCTTCTTCTCCTTGCCTTTTATCCTGGAACCCCAGGGTCAGCCTGAACAGTTACAGAATTGTTCAAAAAATGAAATTAAACAAATAAAACAAAGTAACAGCAACTATATAAAAAAAGTTAGTTTTTAAACTCAGTTATGCTAAGTAGGCAGCAGGCCAACTCTTCAGGCATTTTACTTTGCATTATCTTCATCAGCTTCAACTTTTTTTCACCTTCATCATCAGTCATCATCATCATCATCAAATTAGTCATCAGTATCTCCTTTTTCCTCTTCACTTCTTCATCTGAATATTGAGTCAACTCTTCATCTCTTATTTTCTTTTCTAATCTTAAATTTTGATACACAGTCACAAGCTTCCCTGCAGTGGAGGTGTTCAATTTATTTCTGGTTTTTTAATGGATGATTCTCCAGATGGACCAATTTCATTCCACACATGCAGTAGTACACAGGCGTATTAAAAAAAAACTTTTGCCAATGTAGCTAGACTGCAAGGACGACACAACCCTTTCCACCATGAAGATGGAGCAAGTTCTTTTGATTCAACTGCTGGAATTGCACTCCATATTGTTTTATGACGGAATGGACTGCTTCTTGCTTTATAATTTGCTATCTCAACTAGAATTGTTTGTTCATCTTTATATCCTTTAAAATTTGCAACAGCCAGTATAAGGTTGCAAGCTAAATCAAATTCATGATCAGAAAGGTCACGGCTCTGGAAATGTGGATCAAGAAGATAAGCAGCATTATGTGTTGGAGTGATCACTTGATTTCCCCATGATATTATTTTAACTTTTTTTTCTCTCCTCAGCTTCTGTAAGTGGACTTTGTACAGTATTCTCACAAATATGAGAATTTCCTGGCCATGACCCCCCTCCCTTTCCATCAGAGCCAGTGCACCCCTCTCACCTGACAACTGATGGAGGGGGGAGGGATGTGAGCAATCGTGCTGTCCCTGGAGGGCCGCTTGATAGCTGGAGAGGGGCACCAGCAATCGCGCTGTCTCTGGGCCATCCAGGGAAGTGGCTGCTCTGCTGTCAGGTGCCCTCCTCCCATGGGGGTATAGTGTGCTAGCGTCATCTGTGGTGTCTGGCACAAGCCCATGAACTTCAGGCAGGAGGCTGCCCATTTGAAGGGCTCCCAACTCTGCCTGCAGGGGTTCCAATAGTGTGGGGACTCCACTAATTGAACACAGGTTCTGACTGCCTCCCTTCCTGATTGTTAACACCCGTAGAACTATCATTTTCCATATTCTGAATGGAACAACCTTCAGGATCAAGCACTGATGTAAAAGTTGAGTTTCTCAACTAAAACACATCATCATCAAGAATGTCCGTGCAGATTACTCAAGGGCAAAACCCGGCCACTCCTCCTTCAACAGCAGCTGACAGAAGTGCCTTCTTGCTTTCTTGAAGATCTTTGAGAGATTTAATAGAGGACGCCCACTGTGTACAAGGAGCCTTACTCGGTGTGAATGCAACTGAATTCTCTAGTGGTGCTGAAATCTGGCTGCTGGTATTTATTTTTGAAAAACATGACATTGCTTTTCACTTTTGATACATGTGATGAGAAGGTTGTCAGATCCTCAACATGATGAATGAAGAGCTGCAACGCATGGACTGCACATCCATGCCACATAAAAGATCCAGATACTCATCAACAAAGCCCAAGCAGCTTTCATATTAGCCGCATTGCCAGTTGCAACTGAAATAGCCTTCTGTGGATCTATCTAATTCACTGATTATAGTTTTAAACTGGTCAGCAATATATCAGGCTGCATTGCGATATTCAATTGTGCACTGGAAGGAGTAAAACACTGGTTTTGGAGTTGTTACCATGAACTTGATGACACCCTCATTGTGAACACTGCTCCACCCATCAGACACTAGAAACACATGAGGAGCTTGTGTGATAAGGATATCAACTCTCTTTTTCACATCTTCCACCTCAGCATTCAGAAGGCTTCCTGCAAGCCATTTCCTACTTGAAACTTTGTAAATTTGACACAATTTTTGAAAAAGAATTCTAGCATATAAGGATTTTCAACTATATGAAATAGTGTATTGCTGGCATAAATCCTTCTAGCAAACATACAATCAAGTTTCTTGTTCTGGTCATCAGACATGTGATCCAAAAACCTCTTAATACCAATTTGATGAACATCTGAGTACTTTCCAAGTGTAGGTGTTCTTCATACTGAAGCACATGGAGTAGAAAAAAAAGTATTAGAAGACAATGTAGAAATCGGACTATTAGCACTTTCACTCATATTTTCATGACAAGAGTCTGTGCTTTGAGATGCTGCTGAAGATGAAGTAGAAGGAGTATGTGAAGAAAAAAACAAATGTTGATGCAAAGCTGTTTGCCCTCTCCTACTGTTTGACTTGCAATGCCCTGTCTTTAACAGTAGCTGGACACACAGCACAAGAACTCAACAAGTGCTTCTTCATTCTATCTGAATGTGTCACATACTCAGAATAGAATTTGCACTGAGCAAGCTTTAACCAATTTTCCATGTACTTTTCTACCAAAATACTTCCAAACAAATGATTTTGGTTTTCCCCAACTCTCTATAATTTAATATCTCATAGTATCTCTTGTGTTTAATTCAACCAGTAGCTCTCAGTTCTCTTGTTAACAGCTAGTTTTTCTAAAAGACTCAAGCTCATCCCCCCTGAAGCTTTACAGAACCGACAGACCGCTCAGGAGAAGCAGCACCGATGGTGCCTGCTCCTAGTTGTAGTGGTGATGGGCTCTTTATAGCCATGTGAATGGGGGCTGGGGGAAAAGTCGTGAGTGTGAGTGTAAGGAGGGGGGTGAATGTCCCCTAATTGCTGCAGGGCTAGGGGGCAAGCAGTCCTCACTCTTGCCCTTGCTAACAAATTTTTATTTATTTATATTTTTATCCCACCCTATCCCTTAGGCTCAGGGTGGCTTACAATTATTTAACTGATTAACCATAACATTAGCAACTAATTAACTCAACTCTTAATCCTCACAACAACCTTGTGAGGTAGGTTAGGCTGAGAGACCTATGACTCTCAGTGAGTTCATGGCTAAGGCGAGTCTTGAACTGGGCCCTCCCCCTACCGCCTGGTCCGAGTATGCAGCCACCTACACAGCAGCATTCTTGGCTTCATGGAATATTTGACAATAATTGACTGCGGGGAAATAGGCGGTCACATGACAATATTTGACAGGTCAATTGACTTGCATGCTTAACCCTAGAGAATATGGTTCTGTTTATAGATAAAAGGGCTTCAGTCTCCATAGCTGTTGTTCTAGTAATTTTCACTAGCAGTATTGGAGAAATATAACTGCAAAGGATAACATCTAAGTGAAACTGTATTTCTGAATGTGGGATGTCCATTTGGCAGGCAAAGGAAGGGGACCTTGCAGTTATCAGCAACCTTCTGGATGATCCCAACTTGACATCAAAGAAGTTCAAAGAATGGAAGCTAAAGAACTATGAATTTTTCCTGGACATTTGTGAGTACAGCGCTTCTCTGAAACACCAAAATGGAGCCTCTGAACTTGCAACCCCAACACCCTTGCTGACACACACACATTCATTTATTGAAACGCATGTCTGACAGGACTGGCACCATCAACACTTACTAGGTGCTGTGAGAAATCCGTTAGGAAAGACACTGTAATATTTGTAAATAATGTACTCAGCAGTATTGTAAATAAGTTGGATAAGAGAATAGTGCCACAGGATGCCTACTACATCGCATGATAAGACAGTATTCTGTTCTGAATTATTTTTATTTGCTACTATCAAACCAACACAAGATCAGGTTCTGCATTAAGAAAGAATCAGTGCAGAAGTGTAACTGAAAACCAACACCAGTCTAAGTACTATACTAAAGATAACGTCTAGTCATGAGCTCCTAATAGCCATTTTATATATGTAGATATTTACCACATGTAAACATATCTATGTACATAAAATGTAATATGTTTGTTTTTTAAAGTATCTTGAAATTCACATCTTCACAATTTTTTTTGAAGCAAATGAAAAAACAAAACAAAAAAATTATATGGGCAACACTTAGAGATGCACATTTAATTTTTCAACATTTCCAAGCAGTGATAGCTACCCTCTTTATGAAATCAAAGCCTAGAACAACAAGGAAGTTGTAAACTTAACCCCGTTTAGTATGCCTTAAAATGTATAGTGTATATCCAGCAAACATACTCTTATTTGCCCTCTGGGCACACTGTACATGCCACTTTGATGCTGTGCTGTTTTTAAAATAATGTGCCTGCCTTTAAGAAAAGTGGGACTACATAAGTGGCACTGAAGAGGTTAAAATACAAGTAATGTGCTCACTGATACTGTAATGTAAACTGACTTCTTGTCAGCTTTGAAGTATTTCATGGTAAAAGAAAAACAGTCCACTTCTGAAGATGGTAGCTATTGCAGTTTTCACATTTTCTCCACTGCGAGTTTAGTGCCAGAAGTCTGTGAATTCCAAAATTAAGATATTGTTTTCTGTTGCTTCAAGGCTGGAAATTAAAAAAATATAATCTGAATTAACAATTGTTTTGTTTATCATGCTGTCATATGGAGCTGGGTGAATGATTCATATTTATTATTCAAAATTGTTTACCAAATAATTTCTGTAAATAATCCCGAACTGCAGCTGGTTCATGGAGAGATTGATTGCAAGTATTCAATATAATACTTTAAATTCAAGCTATATTGTTTAATTCTGATTTGACATATAAACCACATGGTATTTTCTATGTCTTGCCTGAATAAAATGTGTTTTAGAATACTTGCATTTTGAAAACAAAATCTGTTTTCCATGAATATTCTTCAATATACAATTTAAATTCTCAGTTACTAGACTGTTTTTAAAAAACAAAACACAAAAGGGACCTGAACAAAGTTAAAGCCTTTCAGCTACAAATCTGACATTTGCAGAAAATATTTTTTCACTATTTGCCCAGTTCTATTGTTGGAGTAGTCAAATTTAAAATTCCAAATTAGTCACTGGAGTGTGGAATGAAACAAGATGGACCAAGGAGATGAATCCAGCATCCAAACCAGGGAGAGGTTCACTGTTATTCATGGAGACAAAAATTCAGGCAGAAAGCATACCCATACTGCAGCTGACCAAAGGGAATGCTACTTGGACTTATTTTTCTCTTGTAACTATTGCACCAGCATTTATTTGAACCACAGTGGACACAGTGATAAAAAAATCACCCTGAAATAATTCTAAGATACAGTTATATGAATAGCAGTAGAGTATTACTGTCTTTTATATTGGGTTCTCTGCATCCCACAAGCTCTTGAATCATGAAATCATTACACTACAATCATAATTACATTTGGAGAGAATATAAAAGTGCACATAGATCCTGATTCAGCAAAACTCTTAAGCATGTTCAATGAAAACACTTAAGTTCTTTGTTGAGCTGGTGTGATAATTAAGGTGCTGGAAACAGAAAGAGGAAACTTGCCATCACATATTTTCACAAAATCAGAATTGCAACTTTCATGCAAATATTAAAAACACAATTCTGAATGTATTTACTATGTGAACATTTTAGTTAGCGCACCACTGAATAGAAAGAGCATGGGAGGAGAGAATTCTTATCTTTCTAAACTTTTGTTCATATCAGAGCTATAAAGATATAGATATATATAGATATATATTTCACTATTTTTTTATCGCTGTCCTCCATATAGTGTGGGAGGAATATTATGTATTGAAATAAGCAAAGGTGTAAGGTGGAAAAGCCACTTTGAAAACTGTACTGCATACTGTATGTGCATTAACAAAAAGTTATAGATGGTTACAGAATAATAGTTAAATGGGTTGTGCTTTTGGTGTTCTTACTGCTATTTCAACATTTGCATTTTGTTTCAAACTCAAACCACGGTTTATGCTATTGTACCAGATGAAACAAAGCAATTTCTAAACAGTGCTGAAGAAGGAGGTCTTTATAGACCATGTTAACTGAAGAGTAGGAAACATTCAAGTGCGCTTTCTCTTTTTCTTCCCAAATATTAATTGATTGCATCTAAAAATACACTAGAAAAACACTGAGAGTTTGTGCCTTTACAATAAACAAAAATAGTACATGGAAGAGAGTTGCGCCTTTTTCACACAGGCTGCAGTGGGTGGGGGAATGGATGTGTGCCCACGGTGCGTGGAGGTGGGGCCATTCCCACCTGCGCACACCCATCTCCACGCACGGAGCATCCAACTTGGAGCCCGTTGCTCTGTGCGTGAGTGATGGGTGGAACACAGGAGCGCGTGCACACACCTCCACCCACCATGGGTGCCATTCCCATGGATGCCCCCCACCGCACATCCACCACGGGAGGCGTGCACATAGATGCCCCCACACACACACATACACACACGTGTGCAGTGAGGGAGGGGGCACCCATGTGAAAAGGGCCTGTGTTTCATTCTTCATTTCTCAATGATTTAATACAATTAAAAGAAAAATAACAGATATTTGTGAAAGATAATGAGTGGTTGAGATTAGTCTAGACCAGAAATCGAATCTCTCTGTTGGCTAAGAGATCACAACTTCTTTTGATCCCATTTTCTTAAAAGGTTCTCATTGACATGAATCTAATCATTTTGAAGTTCTAAATGACAAAAGTCTACATTTTTCTCTTGCAGAATAAACCCCATTGCAGAAGCTAAGAGGTATTTTTGTTCAAGGGAATTACTTAAAATAGACAAATACACATATTTAACTATTTTCTTTTCCACATACTCTGAAGTATGGCATAATGGAGTTGAGGTTAATTTAGTGAGAAATTTGGGGGTTATAGCACTTTTTAAATGAGCCATGGCTACGGAAGCAGTCCGTGAGTGTGCTGCAGTGTGGGCAGCAGGGGGTGGGGCAGGTGTACACGGGTGTGCACCCATCCCCCATGCAATCCCCCGGCATGGTGCGTGGGCAATGGGTGGAGGTGGGTGGAATGCGTGTTACGCAGGAGCACACACACACCCACTCATTTGCTGCCGCTTTCACACAAGACATGCCCACACAGTGGACATGTGTGGGCATGCGTGGGTGCATCTCATGTAAAAAGGACCAATGTATAATAATGCTTAGCCCCTAGAGCAAGGAAAATCTGTCTTCAATTCTAATGAGAAACAACCTAGGTCTAGGAGGTATATTTAACTAGACATTAACAAGCCCCCCCAAAAGGCAAACCTCCTTTTTTTAAATAATGAACAGAAGAGGTCTACAAAGCAGCACTCATTGGCTTCATACACTGGAACCTGTGAGGTCTGCCTAGTGTACTAATTTTGATAGAAAATCTTTGGAATCTGTGTTTGACTAAGACTGTATTGTATACAGGAAAATAAGCCCTTTGATGCGGAATGTCCCTACAATCAGAACTTGCCTCACTTTAGGCTTTACTGTTTTAAAAGTTTTTGTATGAAAGGAAGACTCTTTTGAATTTTCTGGATACTTTTTGTATTCAGAGCTCTCTATTTATCTTGTCATAAATTTTCTGCTCGTTTTTGCCTATTGTAAAAAAATAATAATATGTTTATTATTTTAAGAAAGGAGGTTTGCCTTTTGGGGGCTTGTTAATGTCTAGTTTAATTCTAATAAAACACAATATTCTTATAACCTCTTCTACAAGTGCCAGTTAGCTTTATCATGTTCAGTACCTCAGTAAAGACATGGGATGGCAATTTCAGGTATGGATTAATCCATAACTAACCAAAATTGGCTGTTATGGATTAATCTGTACCAATCCATAAAAGCAGTCCAAAAATTACGGATTCGCTGTTACGGACCCAGGTTTCCCATGCACCACCCCGGGGCCCTGGTATAGTACTTACCGGCCTCAGGGTGAGCTTGATTGCAGGTCTGGTGGGCTGCAGCTTGAATGAAGGTCCCAGGTGCTCCTCCTGTGTGGAGGAGGAACCCCCCCAGCAGGCTCTCTTGTTGCGGCGCGCTATGGAGGCCCCATTGTGCATGCGCAAAATGGCTTCTGGGGCCATTCTGCACATGCACAGACAGCCCTTTTGCAAAATGGCACCAGCACTGCCTGTGCTATTTTGCAAAAGAGCTGTGCATGCGCAGAATGGTCCCAGCGGCTCGTTTGCATATGTTTGATGTGGAGCAGGGCCTCCACCGCACGCCGTGAAAAAGAGCCTGCCATGGGGGACTCCTCCAGACAGGAGGAGCCGCCCCCCCCCCCGGTCCTTCAATCAAGCCGCAGCCCACCAGGCCTGCAATCAAGTTCACCCTGAGGCCGGTAAGTACTATATCAGGGCCCCAGGAGGAGGTGGGGGTAACAGGTGGTTTTTTATTATTTAATTATGGATTAAATAATAAATATGGATTAAATAACCAATAATTAAATCAGAAAAAAAATCCATACCCGTCACAAACTGTACCCATAATTTGGTGCGGGTTGCCATCCCTAGTAAAGACAAAGCGTGTTCAAGAGAATTCTGACATAGTTACTTGCATGCATAGCATACACAATTATAATATTCAATAATTAGAAATGCTTAAAAGGAAATTGTTAATAAAACTTCAAGCATTGTATGCCTCTTAATTATTATTTCATATTAAGGGAAAAAGTTTAATTTTCTATATAAAACAAGAAAGAAATACTAAACCCTGCCCTGCCCCATTTTACTTCATTTTTACTCACCTAGTCAACATTACTAAAATGGCTAATTAAGATGAATTACTATACTGGTGAACCAAAAAATCTTTTCTGACATATGGAAAGAGATCTGTTTTGCTTCCTACCATTTTGCACTACTGAGGCAATGGAAGACAATAAAAATGCTGTCTGAAGGGGACTTCCGGGAGTTCCCTTGGCATAGTGGAATTAGGAGCCGTGGCTGTGCTAGTGGAGTCAGCTCTGTTCCAGTGGGGTTTGGGAACGTGACCAGGGGCTACGCCAGGGATGAAGGCACTAGGAGAAATCCTCATGGCATAATGTTACCAAGGCTGCTCCAATTTTTGCTCAGGCCAGTTAGGCTGAGCCAACCTTAGATCAGAGAAGGCAGGAAGTTGTCCTACAGCCACCTTTGCTTCCCTTTGCCAGTTGTGTCCATTTCTGTTCTGGTACCACTTGTGGTTAGAGCCTGTGTTTTCTTTCTAAAAGAAAATGAGCTCCTACTGTATTTAAAGGTACATTCTTCTGTAGATATCTTCATACAAATGATGCAAGACCCTGCAGTAGCACAAATTGTTTTGGGTCTTGTGACTTTTAAATCAACTGGAAGGCAAGTTGCTGTGTAAGAATTTTATATATGAATAGCAGCTTTGATCCTGCTTCTTCTGAAATCAATGGGATAGCTTCCTGGGCCAGACCCTGTCCAAACGCACCATACGGCAGGTATAGATCAGAGTAGGCACTGACTCCCCTTATTTTCAGTGAGGGAAGCAAAAGCAGGCCCAGTATCTGCAGTTAACATTTGCAAATAAACTCTGTGTTTGTATTATCCTCAACCACACACATAATTAGTTTGGATGTACTTTATTCAAGCACTTTCAAAGTTATCCAAACACTTAGAGAGCCCTTATTCAGACTTGCTGCCAGTAATAATTTTAACCAAAGAAAAAATGTCATTTGATCAGCATCGCTTTCCTGGGACTCCACAAACTTCAGTGAGTCTTTTTGTTGCTGCCCTTTTCTCTTAACTGATTTTTATGCTTCTGACCATCCGCTGACTGCTTCCTTCTATAACTGTTACTCTTTTACTCTGAATCCTATTCTATAATCACCAGCTAAAAGCTATGTCAGTAGCTATCTCTGTAGCACTTTCAAAAGGGCTGAGGCTTTTTTCTTTGTAATTTATTTTAAAATGAAAATGTCCCCAAACTTGTTGTATCTGATAAGAAAGAATAACGAAAGGAAAAAAACTCACTAATCAGAGCATCAGTGTTTTTATATTAATAATGCAATAGAGATGTCATGTAAAAAGATTCTGTACTCTGTCCTAACCCATATAGGTTAATTGCCCATATGAACCACAATTGTGTCACAGGAGTCTAGAGAAGAATTCTAAATACTGCTATATCTTGTGCCATGGTTTGGGCCATATTTTTCTGGCCTCAGAATCAGGGAGTCACGTAGCTCTCTTAAAGCAATTTTTTCCCCATCTACATGCTCCATACTTGAACAAAGTGCAGCTCAGCTGGTCTATGAAATGTCAAAAAAGAGGCAGTCAACTTATTATTGATTAAACCAAATTCAATTCTGAGGCTAAGGCTGCAATCTTTAAACTACTTACAAGCTCAAGTTCATTAAAATAAATTCTATTTTTGAGCTCATACGTAGTTCCAGCATTACAGCCTTAGAATTATATCATAATAATTCTCATGGGAGTCTTAGGGAAAGAGTGGGATTAAAAGTTGAATAAAATAAATAATTCTATTGAGGTCAATGGCAAAACAAGGTTTCATACTTGAATTCCAATTTTTTGACATTAGTAAACCAACAATGTGGATCACTGTTCATTGGCCTAGAGGCCCAGCCCTGAAAAGGAACCAGTAAGCACAGAATCGACCCATCTGTATAGATCTGTAGGACTGGGAGCTCAGCTTCTAAACTGTTGCACCAGCAAGCAAAGCACCAATTAAATCTGCATATAGGCTAGGGTGTTGTCTCCTTTACCCCCTCACACATGTGGGTGGGTGGGGGGCGTCTGTAGGAACACCGCAGGTCACCACCGGCGGTGATGGGGTGCCAATGGGAACACCACTGGCAGTGAGTGGGGGTGCGTATGCACTCCTGCGCTCCCCCATCACCCACGCATGGAGCAACCGATGCTAATGCCGGTTGTTCCATGCATGGAGATGGGTGGAGGTGAGTGTGCACCCATAGGAACGGGTGCATACCCACCTCCACCTGCCGCTGGCACACACCCATCCCCCCCACCCACCGTGGCCCATTTGAAAAGGGCTTAGTCGGCTTAGGTTTCAAACAGGCAACCCCCCTCATATACGTGTGCGGGTGGGGAGTTGTCCATAGGAATGCTGCGGGTTGCCGCCAGCAGTGAGGGGGTGCCCGTGGGAACACCTCCAGCGGTGGGTGGGGGTGTGTGCGTGCTCCTACACTTCACCCATCTCCACCCATCACCCACACAAGGAGCAACTGGCACCAATGCTGGTTGCTCTGTGTGTGGAGATGGGTGTGCGCCCGTGGGAACGGGTGCACACCCACCTCCACCCGCTGCCGGTGCACACCCAACCCCCGAGCCACCATGGCCCATTTGAAAAGGGGCTAAGGAAAGGCTCCTGAGATATGTAAAAGACTTTACCCTTGCAGTGCAGAGGCAGAGCTTCCATGTTGCTACCCCCTAGATCACTGATTTTATACATTATTTTAAGTAGGGTAGATGTGTTCCTTGGTTTTGAATACTGTTTACTTACCAACGGAGTAAATTATATAGGGTATTGATAGCAATAGCAATATTAATTCATCTAAGGTTCAGTCCTGCAACATACTGCCAAATCTGCCTGGATCCACCAAATTGCTCAAGCATGTCCATAACTAGCACATGTGAAATCCCATAAAAACTGCTTGCATGCTTAAAGTCAAGCATGCGTTTGAAGTACTTCACTGTCCTGTGTATTGTGTGTGTGAGGAGGAAGGATGTAAAAGCTCTTTACTTCTCTATAAAATCTTCTAAAACTACCTGCTTTAAGATTTTTCTGATCTTGTGACAAGCTTTCACGGGGGTCCCAAATTCCACTGTTTGTATCTTTTATCTCCATTTCCACCAAAATAAAATTGCGTATTATAGCTTAGGTTCTCCAAACATGTTGGCTTGATACATGTCTTTTATCTAAATCTAATATGAGCCAAGCTATATATTAACAAATGGCAGACTTCTCTTATAGTTCTTATTAAGTAATCAGAACTACTAAAATAGGTTTTATAGTTGTTTTTTAAAGATTTTATTTCTTTAATTTTCTAGAAAGATAATATTTTAATTCTGATCAGTTCTATTTATTAATGTATAGGCATCTGATTCTCTATTCTTAATGTACTGGAAGTAAAAAGAAGGAGATTTTTTTTTAAAAAAATAAGACACTCTCTACCTGTTACAATTTATGCCATACATCCATACTTGAAAGATATATGAAAATAAATATTGTTCTCCTTCAAGGATCTCCGCGATTCTCAGTAATGGGATCTACTTCCTGCTTCGCAGGCACCGGAAACCTCCTAGTTAGCAGTCTCCAGGCAGAGTAGAGCCTGGAAAAGACTAGAACAAGGTGAGGGCTCCGCCCCTCCCTTCCCCCCTCCTGTTCTGAAGAAAGCGCGGGCTCCAGATTGTGCGAGAGCAGGACCGGATTAAAATGGGGAGGAGCCCTCGCCGCCTCAGTTTCTTCCAACCACGTTGCGCTTGGAACACCTCCATTTTCTCCTGGGGGAAAAAAAAGAAGAAGTAGGGAGTGAGAGTCTATTTAGATAGCCCCTACTCCTTCCAACGGGGCTTGCCCTGAGCCCAACCGCCTCTCACAGCGGCCCGGACTATGCCCAAAGAACCGGGCTTCAAGAGATGTAGCTCGTGCCCTGCCACACTCTCTATCAGTGACCCCCATGAGAGGTGCTTGGCGTGCCTCGGAGAGGGACACAATACTCACTCCTGCAAACACTGCGCAGGCCTCTCGTCCAGGACCAGAAAGGCACGAGCACTCCGCCTACAGGCTATCTTGACTAGCCAGGCACTTCAGGGTGGCGAAGAGGGGCCTCTTAGGGTCCCCACCCAGAATATCATGAGCACGGAGTCGTCTTCCCAGACTGCTCCTGTTCCAGCAATTGCCGCGACACCCACCGTCAGAGCTGCCGCTCAGAACCAGGCTGCCCCGGCACCTACCACCCCGGTAGTGCCCCCAGCTCCACCGATTCCACCTTCGATACTGCAAAGCACCGCACCTGCCCTAATACCCTCTGCTAACCTACCTGCACCTACAGGCCTGCCTATGCCCCAGGGAACGGTACCCGCACTATCAGTACCACGTCGCACCAGCTACTGGTACCACTAGCCCCTGCAACTCAACAGGACACACGGTCAGACCACTCCTTTGGATTTGAGTTCCTTAACTCCCTAGTTGGCCAACCTATTCTTCAGGGCCCCTACCCTCAACTCCCTGAGGCCGAGGTTTTATCGGAAGATTCCAAACCTTCTTCCACCTCTACTTCCATATCTCTATAAACCCAGCGCATAAACGTTATTTACGTTTCCTTGTAGGAAATCAACACTTCCAATACAGAGTCCAAAATGCATCGCAGTAGTCGCTGCCTACCTACGAAGGAGGCACATCAGTTTTTCCATACCTAGACGACTGGTTAATATTAGCTTCTTCAAGATGCACACTACTAAACCACCTTCAGGTGACCCTCTCACTACTCCAAAACCTTGGACTCATAGTAAACTACCGCAAGTCGCATCTTGTCCCGACACAACAACTCCAATTCATAGGGACCATCCTCGACACCTCTGTGTCCAGAGCCTATCTCCGCTTTGACAGGTTCAGGATTATCTGACAGACTATACTATCCCTCCCATCACGTCCAAAGAGGACGGTCCGCTTCTTTCTCCGTCTGCAGGGATTCCTCGTGGCTACAACCGCAGTCACCCCATATGACCGACTACATCTACCCTCCAACAGTGGCTGGCTCGAGATTACACTCCCGCTGTCCACCCTCTCAATATGCAGATTTCCATTCCTCCCGAGGTCACCCTCGACCTACTCTGCTGGACACGTAGCAACAATGTCCTACAAGGCACTCCTTTTGTGCCACCCCCTACGCAGGTGTCCATAACCACCGATGCTTCCCTGACTGGTTGGGGAGCCCACATGGGCCACCTACAGGTGGGCGGCCTATGGTCCCTTCAGGAGCGAAAGCTCCATATCAACATGCTCGAACTCAGGGCCATCCGTTGGGCTCTCAAGGCACTTCTTCCTCATCATGGAAGAAATGTCCTCATCATTACCGACAATTCCACTGCCATGTGGTACAGAAACAAACAGGGAGAAGCACGCTCCACTTGCCTGTCCATAGAAGCCCAAAGCATCTGGCTCTGGAGCATCAAACAGGGCAGTCACATTCATGCTATCCACCTCGCTGGCCAGGACAACGCAATTGCCAATCAGCTCAGCTGCCATAACACAGACCACCATGAGTGGACCCTCTGCAACTCAGTACTCCGTGACATTTGCAACAAATGGGGAATGCCCACCATAGATCTATTCGCTACGCAAGACAACACCAAAGTCCCCAGGTTCTGCAGTCGAGCAGAGGCGGAACCAGGATCAATATCAGACGCCTTCGTGATATCCTGGAATGGGGACTTCCTATATGCCTTTCCCCTCTCCCTCTGATGTACAAGGACCTCTGCAAGGCACGGGCCGATCAGGCCCACATGATCCTGATCGCATCCTTCTGGCCCAGGCAACCCTGGTTCCAGACTCTCCAGGAAATGACCAGCGAGGTCTTTCACCTCCCGCTCCTACCCCACCTATTATCTCGTCAACACGGGACTATATTCCACCACGACCCTGCAACGCTCCCCCTCTGCACCTGGCTGATAGGTCCATAATCCAGGACGCCCCCCGCAACATTGCAGACATTCTCCTGAATTCTAGACGTGCCTCCACACGAGCATGCTATGCTGCCAAATGGAACTGATTTACAACTTGGTGTACCTCTCGATCCACCCCTCTGGCTCGTCTCCACGTTTCACATATTCAAATATCTTATGCATCTACATGACTCTGGCTTATCAACCCAATCTCTGAGGGTCCACCTAGCCTACAGCCTGAGAACAAGAGCACCTTATTCTCCCACCCTCTCATGAAGACTTTCTGGAAGGGTATTATGAACACCTTTCCTCCTAACACCCACCCGCCCCCCCAGTGGGACATTAACCTCGTCCTTGCCAAACTAATGGACCCTCCCTTCGAACCAATGACCACTTGCTCCATGGAGAACATCTCCATCAAAACAGCATTCCTCCTGGCAATAACTTCTGCCAGAAGAGTTAGTGAACTGACTGCCCTTAGAGCTTCTCCACCTTACATTCTATTCCACAAGGACAAGGTAGACCTGCGTACTGACCCTGTTTTCATACCGAAGGTGGTATCTCCTTTCCACCTGAACCAAACCATATCCCTACCAGTGTTTTTCTCGAGGTCACATGCATCTCATGCTGATCAGATACTCCACTGTTTAGATGTCAAACATGCCCTATCGTACTACCTAGACAAGACCAAATGCATCAGAGCCTCAGACGCCCTCTTCATCTTGTATGGTGGCCAAAGAATTGGTGTCAAGATCACCTCACAGAGATCCTTCTTTGCATCCAAAAGGCCTATGACCTAGCAGGAAAGTCTCCACCTGCCCGTCTCCATGCTTACTCCACCAGAGCCATGGCCTCTTCCCTCACAAACCTGCGTGGTGTGCCCATCCAGGACATACGCAAGGCTGCTACTTGGCCTTCAGTCCATACGTTCACGAGACACTACTCACTGGACCTTGCGGCCAGGGCAGATGCTTCTGTGGGCAGAGCAGTTCTACATTCTTTGTTTGACTGATATCCTCGCCTCCACCCTCCTTGAGGTAGGTGATAATAACTGCTACTCACTCTCCCATTAGTGAGAATCGCGGAGATCCTCGAAGAAGAAATAGAGGTTACTTACCAGTAACTGTTCTTTGAGAGAGCTCCGCGTATTCTCATGTCCCGCCTGCCTTCCCCTCGTTCTCGGATACACCACTAGTTGGTTGTTCCGCAACGGGATTGGAAGGAACTGAGGCGGCGAGGGCTCCTCCCCCTTTTTATCCAGTCCTGCTCTCGTGCGATCTGGAGCCCGCGCATTCTTCAGGATGGGAGGCGGGGGAGGGAGGGGCGGAGCCCTCAGCTTGTTCTAGTCTTTTCCAGGCTCTACTCTGCCTGGAGACTGCTAAGTAGGAGGTTTCCGGTGCCTGCAAAGCAGGAAGTAGATCCCATTAGTGAGAATTCGCAGAGCTCTCTCAAAGAACAGAGTTACTGGTAAGTAACCTTTATTTTTAACATTTGTCAGATTTTGAGATGGCTAATACGTTACTGGTATTAAATGTTCATGAAAGAGTTTAACAAATATTTTAAAAATAAAAGCTACTGACTGAATTGCATTTATCTTCAGGAACTATAATAATCATTCCTAATGCAGGCCAGTGCAGGAGTAAACAAATGTAGCTGTTTTTACTCAAATATAGATTTACACAGCATGTATTAAATATGATAGTTGAGTACTATGTTTTATGCATTAACACCACTACATATTCAGGACTGGGCAAACTGTAGGTAATGCAAATAGGTTGAGAGTTATGTTGCTTGATTGGAAATGCCCAATAAACTCTTATCCCCAAATTCTGGAGTATTGCAAATTCTCAGGCATTTGTGGAGTCTCAGTACAACTGTTCTTACTTACTGTTAAATGGATCTGGTGGGATGTTTTCAATAACGTATGCTTCCATATTCTTTGATTCTCTGTTGCATTACTAGCAACTACAAAACAAACATGTCTTAACTGACCAATCTTGTTCACTGATCAAAGAAACTCAGTGAAACCTGTTCTAATGCTAAGCCAACATTACTGCACAGTATGGACTTTCCTTTTACCAAGAAACTGAAGCATTTCGGTTTAAGAAGCTAGAAAGAAAAATGGATGAGGAAGAAAAGTGCACTAGAATTAAGAATTATTTTACATTTGACACTGATGCTGTATTACAAAGAAAATATCCTTGTAACACCATTAATTGCTGGGCCATAGGTGACTTCCATCTAGTTTACTAAAGTAGATAATAAGACTTGTAAAAATAGAGAGCCTTTTTTTAGATAATGCTTAAATGTATGAAAATGTATGACACCCTTGTACTATGGCTTGCACTTTACTTGCATATAAACTGTGAAGTAGGCTGTAGTAACATTTTGGTATATTCAGGGGTTGAAATACCAAAGCACTAGTATTATATTGCTGGTGTTCAACCTGTACTGTTACATGAATCTGAAAAAGTTCACTAAGTGTATTTTGAAAACCCTGCTAACTTAAGATCATTAGCTGAATATTCTTTGGAGTCTCCATGGTCTTTCTTTTGTAAATATAAACATTCTTACTATTTCTGTAGCAATAGGAGGTTATAAACCAAACTTTCACTAGGACTGTTTTCAACAACAAAAAATTCTATAGCGCCTTTTATAAAAATCATGGAGACTTCATGAGTTGTGTGCATTTTTGTCTATCTGATAATATGTATATATGTATTGGAGGCAGAACTGTTATTTATCACAAAATTACGTTGTGGTTCATTATTTCTTAAATCAAAATGTATATGTTTTCTGTCATTGAGGGGGGGGAAACAGTATTTTATCAGGAGCCACCCTGAAAATAAGTTTGAAGGCTAAAAGTTTCATATAGTAGTATGTCCATAATATAGTTGTTTTAGTTCCATCTATGTATATTTTTCTAATTAGCTGTGAAAGAAAACTGAGAGGTGATGGCAAATCATCTGTCTATGACAGGGAAGAGACCTAAGCTGTATTACACTTTCTATACAGATATTCTGAAATTTCAATAAAATATTCATAATGCACACCTGACAGTAAATATCCATTGACGGACTGACACCACTCACAAACATCCTTCAGCTTGTCAATGCTAGAGCTAGAAAACAAATAGCTCTGGACTCATACAGGTAAAATTAAATTTCAACCCCTGGATAGTACAGTACTTCAGTTTCACAAAAGTATTTTTAATTTTATATTTGTCCTATGTTGGAAAGTGATCCACTAGTTTATATAGGCTATGAATGTTAGTTTATTTTATTTTATTTTTCAAATGAGTTCTGTGTGAATTACTGTAACTGGCTGCATTTTTTCTATCACAGATTAACTTGTTAACTTTTTGTGTGTCTACAATGAGAATTTATGAACGGAAAATTTCACTGTGTGTTGCTCACTGGGCATATACCTCATGGTACATTGCACAGACGTGTAAGTTGTAAGTTGCACTGCAACATTAAAAAAAGGAACATATTGCTCTTTTTTCAAAGATATTAACTTATTTAAAAGATATAGTCTGTACATTACTGAAAAGGACATTTATTCTTCCTAAATTCAAAAGTAGCTTTTGTTTGGGGGGCAGGGGGAAAGTTGTAAACTTCAGTTGTAAATCTGGACTTCAATAAACTGAATTCTCTGCACTTAATTTGTGCTTCCTTCCTACTTACACTTGTCTCCTCTACCAATCGGATTTACATTGGAAAACCCAAGCTTGAAGCTTCAGCCCTTCAGGAGGACTTGTTTCCTAGTCAGAAGAAGTAATAATTCAGCTCTAGTCAGCACTTGTCAGACCTCACGTGAAGTATTCATTACAGTTATGGTTTCTTCATTTTAAGGAGGACACTGGCAAAGTGGAACAGGTTCAGAGGAGGGGAACAACGATGATAAAGGATCTAAAAGGGAAGTCTTTGGAGCAAAAGTTGAAGAAACGGAGTATGTTTACCCTAGCAATGAAACAATTAAGGGGGGAAGACATGATAGCAGTCTTCCAAAGGGTAGCCAGAAAGATGATAAGGAACTCTTCTTCATGCTACAGAGGAAAAGACTAGAAATAATGGGCTAGGTTACAGGAAGGTAGATTTCAGTAAATATCAGGAAAAACTGAGGTTCTCGGAGAGAGGTTGGACAGCCATCTGTTAGGGATGTTGCAGCTGTAGTCATCCTGCATCCAAGTAGGGAGTTGGAAGAGATGTCCAATGAGATACCCTTTCAATTCTATGGGTGTTACCACATGAAACGGTGCCCCACTTTCACCACTCCTTTGCCCCTCTTGTCCTTGGACTCGCTGCCTGTCTGAACACAGTCCGCCAATATGTTTGCCGCATGCGGGACGGGGGCTGACACCTGAGGTGTCAGCCGCACTATTGAGGAGCACACCTCGCAGGGCCACCCAGGTCAAAGTGGGGCGAGGCAGCCTCCTGTGTGAAAGGCCCCCGGCAGCCACACCTGCAAACAGGTCCGCCCACACTGTGGACAAGGCCATGGTGCCGGTAAGGATTGGGCCCTTGGAGCAGGCCACCACCAATCATCTGTTGGAGTGTCGAGGGGGCATCCCTGGCCATCCACCTGTCAGCTGTTGGGGAAGATCCAGGGGAGGAGCAGCAGCCTGTTTCCCCAGCTGGAGCCAGGGAACCAGCCCCAGTGTCCCCTGGCTGCATCACAGCACTGGTTTATCTTGAGCATGGATCCAGGTTGAAATCAACCAGCAGGGGATGGGAAGCTCTTTGTTAAGGAGAGCAGCACTGCACCCCCTGCCAAGGATTATCCCTCTATGTCAGATTCAAGCTGGGAAGTCTTGAAACTGACATGGAGGATGATCCTTGCCAGACAGCACAGCACTGCTCTCCCTGACAAGGAGTCCTCCATCCCCTGCTGATCTGTTTCAAGCTGGGTCCAGGCTTCAGATAGACCAGTGCGGTGATGCCACCAAGGGACACTGGAGCTGCTTCTCCTCCTCACCAGACTGGTCTCTCTCGAGCCTGGGCCCAGCTTGAAATAGGAGTCCCTTCACCAGCGATGGGTGGACAGACTGGGGGTTACGCACGCGCACACACACACATGCTGCTCCAACAGATGACTGGTGGCGGCTTTGTGTGGGGGCTTGACCTGCCTGTGTGATGGTCCTCCCAGGGCAGGACTGGAGCAGGGAAACAAACAGCAGCGGTTCCCCCAACCCAGGGGACCCCTTTGTGGGTCTGCCCATTTGAAATGCCCACAACACAGCCCATGGGAGTGGCAGCTGTGTGGCCTACAGACGGATTCACCATGCTTTCCAGCTGCCTCCCGCCCCATGTGAAAGCACCCTATGGCTCTAGTATGAGGGCTCACCTGCATGCATTCTGCTGAAAGATCGGAATGGTAATTTGTCTAAATACCCTGCACTTTATCATCTGAAATTTTTGGTGGTAAATATAATATTTAAATTATAATTTCTTTGGAGGAGGGACTGTCATCTAGTGCAATGGTCAAGAATACGCAACATAATGATGCCTTCAGATGCCTATACAATATCAATTATGGAGACTACGATGGTAATATTGCCATTAAACCAGCTTTATAATCACAATACTTGCAGTTTTAAAAAAACCTTTTCCATTCCTTTTCAGAAAGATACATTTCTCTTACACTATTTGTATTTTGAGTATCAGGTTTTGCATTGTTTACTTTTTCCTGATTTTTATAGCAAATAGTTTTATTGTGTCCTCTGGAAGGGATGAAAATTAAAAATGTGAAAAATAAGCCTTAAAAAGTTTATTCGATTGTTACCTAACAGCCTGAATGTGTTTGTCCACACACTACAGTATACCCACCAAGACTGGCTATTCACATGCGTAGTTACCCTTGTGTGAAAGTATTTCAGGATCAAACACTAAAACTGCTGAAGGTGAGGGAAATGTGAGGGCCAGACAAGAAAATCTAAGTGGGCTAGGACCGCCACCTTAAGGATCTTGACGGATCGCGAAAGCATTTCAGTTTTACAGCTAACACTACCGTCTCACACCTCCCTAATTAGCAGTTTGCAATTGATATTGATGCTTATTACCATATGACATCATATTTGTGTTCCAAATGAAATGACTATTAGCATATTCCTCAATTTTAATTATTTGCATAAGTAACATGGCAACCAGTCCTTCAGTCAATACATTGTGAGAGGCACTTTACTACTACTTCAGATTTAGGAGAAAAGGAGCTTATATTTGAGAAGGAAAACTAAGACTCTTTAATAGTAAGAAAGCCTGTGTGAAATTCTGCCTCTACTAATCAGTGGCAAAACTTCCATTGACTTCAGTGAGGCCAAAACGTTACCCCATGACTGCTTGTTTGGCACAGATCTCACAAATCACTTCCACACAGTTCGATCACAGGGGCTAATGGGTGTTGTTTTTAAAGATATATCAAAAACTAGTGTTGCCAAATAAGACGGCACCTTACAGTTGATATGGGAGTAGCACCTGATTAGCAGCTGGCAGAAACTTTATTGCTAACAGGATTCCTAGGCTAATGTATTTATTTATTTAATATATTTATATCCCGCCCCTCCTGCAAGCAGCTTGGGGCGGCTAACAAATTTCAGTTAAAACAATATTTTAAAATATTAAAACAAAATCTTACAGTAGAACAGGGAGGACAGAAATTTACAAAAAATAATAAGGAAGGGTAGGGTGATAAAAACCCATTAACCCACCCTCCCCATGTACAACAAAGTGTATTTTCAGACGTTACGAGATCACAGTGAACGACCTGTGGTCACTGTGACTCGCACGTCTGGTTGGCGGCCGCCAGATGTTCACCACGCTCAATCCCCACATGGAGTCAGTTTCAACCACACTTCCCGGGCTAGCCGCACCATTTCCCCAGGAAGCGTGGTGAAAGTGATCCCCGGCGGGGATCAAATAAAATTAACTTCTGGTCGGTCGCCACGGCCCGGTATCACCGGCGGGATTCCTGGCCGTGGTGTATTCGGCCAGACTCTGTGGCTGCATTGGCCCCGCCGCCCACCCGTCTCCCCAGAGGGTGGGCGGCGGGGAGGGGGCGGGGCCGTGCGGCCGCACGTTGCGCTGCATTGTGCCGCATTGCGCCGCGTGGCCCTCCCCAATTCCCCGCCGGGACAACCCCGGCATATCTGTTAGGGCGTGACTGGGTCGTCCCAGCGGGGGATGACTTTATTGCCAACCAGCCCCATCACGTCTGAAAACACCCTATAATGCAAGCTAAAGCTAACACAATAACTACAATAGCAACTCAATAGCACTTCAATAGCAATTCCCATGAAACCACCCACAGTCAGTTTCTCACTTTGCTGGTTGTGTACAGGTGTAGACGAAGTCTCCAATGGTTGATCAGACCATCAGAGTGCTCCATCGGAACAAGATATCAGGATATGCGCCAAGTCAAACTCTCTGTCCATTTTTATACCTTTGGTGAATGTGCTGTCAGCCAAGGCACTTAGGTAGTTCTCACGTCATGATTTTCGGCTGCTTCTCTGCATCTCATAATTCACTAATGCTACTTGTTTAGACATATGAATATTAACAAAACAATACTGGTCTGGCACCATCTAATTAAACAGGAATGTGAAGGTGCTCCTTTCAAAACATGATCATTTTCCCCAGAGGAGGTCTAGATTTCTGGGTCCTAACAAGCTTGACGGTTCTGGTCTCAAAACATGATAGCTGTTCCCAGACAATACTGAGATAGGGTATTCCTCAAAACATTTATTGTTGACCCCCAATATTCCATGGAGAGAAAGCATTTTCAGCATTATTTATGGAAACAAGGGACATGGTGGAAAAGTTTTCCCTTTTGCTGTTTCTTGCTGCATCCATTGTGAATGGTTTGCTCTGCTTTGCTGGCCCAACAAGACTGTGGCTCATGCTAAGGTGACCTAGGCCCTACAAAGCCTAGGCGTAGGCCCAAACTGGGCCCATTTGTAACACTAGGGTCTTTCTTAATCATAGCTTCTAATGGGGTATATACATTCCTAGGAAAGTTGCTGCTTAACCCTTATGAACATTAAGGGAAATTACACGAGGAGCTTGTGAAAAGGCACAGAGCACCAACCACAACGGCATTTTTAAAAGTCACAATTTATGAGCAACTTTGAACACAGCACAAAAGCCAGGGGCCTCTTCATATATATTTCAGTTCTTCTTGAAAGTATTGTCTAATTAGATAACTGGATAAAATGATCTTTTAATCATTTCTAAATGTTTAACTGTGCTCCTAGCTATTTTCTAGGGCACATTATACACACACACAACCCAAGCCTTCAACACCGCC
Source organism: Sphenodon punctatus (assembly GCA_003113815.1). NCBI lineage: Eukaryota > Metazoa > Chordata > Lepidosauria > Sphenodontia > Sphenodontidae > Sphenodon > Sphenodon punctatus. The sequence continues at coordinate 2,570,458 of QEPC01009705.1, forward strand.
AACCTTACTAATAAAATTACTACTAAATATATTCACTAGTTTGTTTATTTACTTATTTAGATTCATATCTTGCCTTATCTCAAAGGCTCAGGGAAGATAACAAAACATAAAATGGAAATAAAAACAATAAAATATAAAAATAGCCCCATACAACTTATTTCCCATATAAAATTGTAGGGTATTTTCAGACGTGACGGCAGGAAGGGACCACCACACTTAGATCCGATCCAGGGAAAGGCCGCCACCCCAGGCCTGAGCAGGCTGGCACCCAAAACAAACGTGACGTGGGCCAAGCTCCCCCACGACAGTCCGGAGCGGTAGAACAAACGTGATGATGGCTCCAGTCAGAAGCAAAGTGCTCCCGGAATCACACCCACCACTTCTATTTGCAGACATAGCCGAGTGTGGGCAAATGAGGCCAAAGTCGCTGCTCCGGGCTGCCCTCAGCAGGGCTCCATGGGGGAGGAGGAAGCAACAGGCAAGCGGTCTGGCCAAGGAAGGCTGCTGGCAGGCACCAGAGGACCTGGCTATTCAGGAGGGTGACAGCTGCACAGCAAAGTACAATGATAGTGCAGTCCTCCAGACAGGAGTGCATGTCCTTTGTGGTGTGGCCCCCCAACAACCAGAAGGACACAGCCACAAAGGAGGGGCAGGGTGCAAATGTCCAGGAGCTACACCTCAAAGGACATGCAGGTGGCCCCCACTGCCCCCCACAACCAAAAGGGCACAGTCACAAAGGAGGAGCAGTGGGCAAATGTCCGGGGGCCACACCACAAAGGACATGCAGGTGGCCCCCACTGCCCCACAAACAGAAGGGCACAGCGACAAAGGAGGGTCAGGGGCAAATGTCCAGCAGCCACACCACAAAGGACATGCAGGTGGCCACCACTGCCCCCCACAAAAAGAAGGGCACAGCCACAAAGGAGGGGCAGGGAGCAAATGTCCAGGGGGGCTATACCACAAAGGGCATGCAGGTGGACCCCACTGCCCCCCACAAACAGAAGGGTGCAGTCACAAGGGAGGGGGGACAGCAAACCCCACCCTAATATCCAGTCTATAGTGGAGATTGGTGCCCCATGAGGACCAGCCCCATGCTGGCTATGCATTAAACAGGTCCAAGGGGGCCACACAAGGGAAAGTCATGGCTCCCGGTTCCCCACAGTGCCCATGCAGACAGGCAGAATGGTACAAAAGGGTCAGCCCCACCTGGAGTGCAGATCCAAGAAAGTGTCCCAAGCTCTGCCGCGGAAGGTTCTCCATGTTGGAACGAGCCCCTCAGAGGGCCTACCAGGTGGTTCAGTCCAGGCAGTTTCCACGGGACTAAAGCCCTCGAGGGGCCAGTGGGTGCACAATGCGGGACAGTGCACACCCACGTGTCTGGATGTTACAATGTTGCCCCGAACAAGAACACACAGCACACCTGCCTCCATACACGCCCTAGCACGCTCCCAGACATCTAGGTAGAAGAGAAGCCTAGAGCAATGGACAACGGAGGCAACAAATCCCCTGGTGAGTGACAGTGCCCGAGGGGGCACAATCCACACACCAAGTACTGTCTACTGTCTAACCACGAACAGGGGTACAATCAGGGGATCCAGCACTTAGGGTGGCACCTGAGGGGGGGGGGCGCTCCAGACACAAGGCCCAGGAGCTGGCCTGCACACATCCACCGACATCCCTACGGAGACGGGCAGGAGCCCCCCAAAGTTGCACAGCACTCCCACCTGGGGTCCAGAGGGCTCACGGGGTTCCCGCAGGCTGTCACCCATGGAGGCTCACCATGTTGGGAACACAGCTGTCCTGCAGGAAGGGCTCCTGGCAGAGTATAGGGCACACACACTGATCCCCAGTACCAGTCCACAGTCAACTAGCTGTTTGAGGCCGCAAAGCATGGGACTATGGCCGATGAATGCAGTCACCTCAGTCACAGATAAGGGCAGCCAAGGTCTCACCCACACCGTCCATGCAACAGCAAAACAGGCCCTACTGGCCCATCCATCCAGAACAATCCTGGCTGAGCCCTACCCCCATCCACATACAGTCAGTACTGCAGTACAAGCCGCACGCCCACGGGTGCAATGTGGGGGCTGGGGGTCAACAACGGGCAGACACCAGTCCTTTGTCATTAGGAGCACTCCTGTCCAATCACTCTCTCTTTCCCCAGTTCTTTTGGAGTCCCTCCAGCTGCTACAGGGACCTGACTCACGTTGATGCCATCATACAGCAGGCCTCAAGGGATCTCCGGATAGCAGATGGACACACGAAACACATGGATCAGAGTTGGCCAGTGATGGTGCCATCACTCGCATGCTGCGGTGATGCCATGGTGTAGCGAAGGCATGATGGGCACTGCACCATTCCATGGGGGAGGTGCCATCCCATCAGCAAGGAGGGAAGGGAGGGAGGCTCCCAGGCCAAATTGCAGTGTGGGTGTCCCCTATTCCAGCTCACACGGTGCTCCCAGTCCAGATAGCGCGCATGCAGCAATCTGTCCCCGTGCTCAGTGTCACAGCTCCATGCAGCTGCAGTGCCCATCCCGAGGGCCCCGATCCATTCAGCACAGCACACCATGCAGAACATGTCCATAAGGTTGCAGCATTCACTGCCAGAGCATGAGCAGTGTCCCCCGCAAGTCAATCCCCCGGCATCCCTCAGTCCACGTGGAGCTAGAGAACCATGGCCTGCTGTGCTGCACCTCAGACAGACAGACATAGCAATGTGGATGTGGACAGCTGCAGCAGAGCTGCTCCGGGAGTGGCCAAAGGTATAGCTAACATGATCATATCTCGCTGATTGCAGTCCGTGACCTCCAAGTCATGGAGCACACCAGGGCCGTGACTGCGGTCACCACGTTTATGATGAAGCGAGGCAGGCCAACCACCAAATCCATGAACTGGCATGGGCCCAGAGTGCTCGTTGGAGCAGGGGGAGGGGTCATGGGTGGGGTCTTCCCTGACTGACCTTGCTGTCGCAACATGTCAGCTCTATGGTTGTTTTTCAGTGACACAAGTTGGTATTAGCAGTAATGTTAGTTTGTGCTTCAAGCCATGCGTAGATGTCTTTGTAAAGTCCATGCACCCTCAGTTGGGTGTCTGCTCCAAGCTCCTTGCCCCAGCACCAGCTCTCCTCACCCCGGGGTGCCACAGAGTCTGGCTGTTCCCATCCCTCTCCCCCATGACTCCCTGAGGTGATGGGCAAGGGTGGGGGTGCCGGTTCAAGGGTGCCCTGGCAGCTGGTCACAGGTGTGGCCGCAGTGTCATCCGCTGCCCCACCTGGCACAGGGATATGGATCTGGGAGTTGGAAGGAACCGTGCACACCCAGAGCAGGACACAACAGCAGTCCAGGATGACAGTACACATGGTCCCGCACACAGGAGGGGCAGAGGGCAAATGTCTGGGAACAATAACACTGAGAACACACAGGTGGTCCCCCACCCCCTCCCACCCCACTAACAGAAGGGCACAGTCACAAGGGTGGGGGGGCAGTGCAGCCCACCCCAATGTACAGGTCCAGGGCAGGGGGCATTGCACCATGAAGGATGGCCCCATGGCAGGCAGGTTTTCAACAGGATCCAGAGTGTTCAGGTCCAAGCGGTCTGAGTCTGGGGCGGGGGGTGGCAGACCCACATGCTCCACATATGAGGGTCACTGGAACATGTCCCTCTGGTACACCCAGTTCCCCCATATGGTAAGCAGCCAGGTAGTATGGTTCAAAATGGTCACCAATGGTGAAGCTCACCTGCACGTCTAGCCGAGTCCACATATCATAAAGCACCCTAAGTTCAGCTCCCTGAAGGCTCCTCTTGCATTTGGAGGGCCCTCCAGGTGATTCCTCTCAAGCAGCCAGTTCAGGCAGAGGCTGCAGGACCATCTATGGCCACGGACTCCGAGGAGGGCATAGACAAATGACAGCCCCAGAGATGGTCCTACAGTAGCAAGGCACAAGCAAAAGTCCAGCAGCCCAAGGATCTCATGTAAAGTCTGGGTTTCCACAGGCCCACACGGAGTACCAGCACCATGGGTCGGGGGAGGTGAAGCGCTGTCAAGCAACTGGAGGCCGAGCTTGCAGGCCCAGCACCAGCACTTGGGGCCACTAGCTGGATGGCAAAGGTGATGTAGTTGATCGCTCAGGAGCTCAAACCCACCATGGGTAGTACCAGAAGACCCCAAGAGCTGCTGAACGTCCTGTCTGTGCCATAAGTCTGCAAAAGACTTATGGCACAGGCACGCACTCCAATCCTGGGGGGGCAGACATTCCCTGGCCAAGGGGCATGGAAGGAGCAGGACCCCCGGACATGGGCTGAACCAACAAGGAAGGGAACAGGTAATGAGTACTTTAGACAGCTGCGTGCAAGGAAACCAGTCCGTGGCTCCCCTCTCAGCTCCAAGGTCATAAGATAAGGTCCAAGGTCTCAGCTCCAAGGTCATAGGGCCCATTTGTGGTCCTATGTTGGGCATGTGAGGACAGCAAAAAAAGAATTCTTTGCTGCCCTCATAGCATCTGCAAAGTCGTGTCCAGCGGAGCTGTTCCAGATGGTGTGGGGGCTGGTCGGTCCAGCCTCCCTCTGCCTGGATGGGGACTTGTCCCAGGCCCACTGTGAGGCGTTTGCTACCTACTTCGCAGACAGGATCGCTCAGATCCAGAGTAACTTTGACACCACATTGGAGGCAGTAGGTGAGGAGCACGAGGCAATGGAGGCACCGTCTGGTTTACCTTCTTGGGTTGAGTTTCAGGAAGTGATGCCAGCCAATGCGGTGGATGTTGTGGGGGTCTGTTAGAGCCACCAGTTGTGAACTAGATCCATGCCCGTCCTGGTTGGTGAAAGCCTCCAGGGAGAATTTGGGGACGGTGCTGGCGAGGGTAGTCAACCCTCGGCAGGGGAGATTGTCACCCAGTCTCAAGGAGGCTGTGGTGCGCCCCCTGCTGAAGAAGCCATCTTTGGATGTGGATGCACTCACCAGCTACCGACCCGTCTCTAATCTTCCTTTTTTAGGGAAGATTATTGAATGGGCGGTGGCAATACAGCTCCAACTGCATCTGGATAACATCAGTTTCCTTGACCCTTTTCAGTCTGGGTTCCGTCCCGGCTATGGTACTGAGAAACTCAACCTTCTTAGGTGGAGTTTCAGGAAGTGACGCCAGCCGATTCAGTGGATGTCTTGGGGTCTGTTAGAACCACCAGGTGTGAACTAGATCCATGCCTCTCCTGGTGAAAGCCTCCAGGGAGACTTTGGGGATGGTGCTGGCGAGGGTAGTCACCCTTCGGCAGGGGAGATTGTCACCCAGTCTCAAGGAGGTTGTGGTGCGCCCCCTGCTGAAGAAGCCATCTTTGGATGTGGACGCACTCACCAGCTACCGACCCGTCTCTAATCTTCCCTTTTTAGGGAAGATTATTGAACGGGTGGTGGCAATACAGCTCCAGGTGCATCTGGATAACATCGGTTTTCTTGACCCTTTTCAGTCTGGGTTCTGTCCCGGCTATGGTACTGAGACGGCGCTGGTGGCCTTGGTGGACAATCTCCACCGGGAGATGGACACAGGATGTTCAACATTCCTGATCCTGCTAGATCTCTCGGCCACTTTTGACACAGTGGACCATGGGCTGCTGCTGAGACGGCTGCAAGACCTGGGGGGGTCTGGATGGGACTGTCCTTGAGTGGTTCCGCTCATTCCTCTCAGGGACAAGCCAGCGGGTGGTGCTGGGGGCTGAAGCATCAAGCCCCCGGTCCCTGACTTGTGGCATTCTGCAGGGTTCGAGCCTGTCTCCGTTATTATTTAATGTGTATATGCAGCCCTTGGGGGAGATCGTGAGGAGGTTCGGGGTGCGATGTCACCAATATGCTGATGATACTCAGCTGTACCTCTCTTTTTCAACCGACCCAGGTCCTGCTGTCTCATTACTCTCCCAGTGTTTGGAGGCCATGGCGGATTGGATGTGGCAGAGCAGACTGAAGCTCTATCTTGACAAGACAGAGGTGATGGTGGTGGGCAGGGCAAGGGAGGTGCTGGCTCCCCTTGTAGGGGGGGTCCACCCTCCTGTAGCCCAGCATGTTCAGAGTCTGGGAGTGTTTCTGGACTCAGACCTCCGCCTGGATCGACAGGTGGAGGTGGTGGCTAAAGTCACCTTTCGCCAGTTGTATCTAGTGCGGAGGCTGCGTCCGTACATTTCCAGGCCCGACTTGGCCACCCTCACCCACACTTTCATCACCTCGAGGCTAGACTACTGCAACACACTCTACGTGGGGCTTCCCTTGACACTGGTTCAGAGGCTGAAGCTAGTGCAGAATGCGGCGGGCCATCTCCACACAGGGACGGGTCGGTGGAAGCACATATCGCCGGTGCTCCGTACTCTGCACTGGCTGCCTATAGCATACCGAGCCAGATTCAAGGTGTTGGCTTATAAAGCCCTACATGGTCAGGGCCCCTCATAACCCAGGGACCGCCTCACCCTCCGCACCTCCAGCGATCCCTTCAGTCCACTGGGGGCGCCTTCTTGGAGGTCCCTCGTGTAAAACAGGGGGCCACAATGGAGAGGGCATTCTCGGTGGTCCGGCTGCGACTTTCGAACTCCCTCCCGGAGGAAGTCCACCTGGCCCCAGGTTCACTGAGCCTGCAAGACCTGGCTGTTCGCCCAGGCCTTTGATGGGGAGGGTGGGGTAGTTGGGGGTAAATTTGGGGGTTTTAAGATATTTTTTTTAAGATGCTGTTGTAGTTTTAGTATTTTTTTAATTGGATTTTATTGTTGTTATGTATTTTTGGCCCTTTGTAAGCCACCCCGAGATGCCGTAGGCATAAAGGGGGTGGCTAATAAATACAAACAATAAATAAATAACAGTGGCATGCAGACACCACAGGTAATGCCAAGGAGGGAGACGGGAAAACCAATGCGGGAGGAAGGAATGCACAAGGAGGCAACTGTGACCCAGGTGTGAAATTGCACCAGAGAGCGGGGGGCACGCGAACCCATAGCCCAGAGGGGACAGATACTAGGAGGGGAATGGACACCAGCCTCAGGCAGGGCCTTATGCCCTGCCTTTCACACACCCAAGAGCAGAACCCATACTCAATGCAAAAGGGCAACAGAACTCTGCAAATGCACTACACCATGGGAGCACACAGCACACAACCCCCCCCCCCCCC
>QEPC01009705.1:2577699-2677030 GCA_003113815.1 Sphenodon punctatus
CCCCCCCCCCCCCCCACACACACACACACACATGCCGGGGGGTTGGGGGAGACCATCCAACCCATGGAAATGGCCAGCACGTGTTCCAAAAGGACAGGTCCACAATTATCAGTGAGGTCACAATCAGCAGCACAGCTGTGCACAGGACCCTGAGGCTATATGGTCAGACACACCACACGAGCAATCTGGCACTGGTTTGCCTCAGAGCAGCACGCTAAACAACAGCCCTGTGAGGCTGTGACTGAGTTAGCCTGTCTGCTCTTTGCGTCAACCACACCATGGATGCGGGGTAGGTCGATGCCTATCATCACCTCCTGAACTGCATCGCAGGCGTGGTATAGACAGCACCAGTTGATCTTGCAAGCAGCAGTAGACCATCATCCACTGTCCTGCAGGCTATTGGATTACTTGGGTGACCTACAGGCCTCTCGCTTCAGAGAAGCCTGAAGGCACCGCCACCAGAAGTTGGGTCACCGAGCATATGGGCAGCTATGGAACCTGATGAGAATGATCTCAGCCAGGTGCCGGAACAATGGTCAGCTGAGGAGATTCGCCAGGACCCTGACATGGCACATCGTAGCTGCTGCCAATAGCATCTACCTAGCCATGCCCATACAATGCTACCTCTGGATCATGCCCAAGGCAGTGGTGGGTGAGGGTCCTCAACATGTGGGATGATGCTGCATGGCAGGCCAACTTTTGGATGGAAAGAAGGCTCATATTAAGGATAGCGGATCGCCTCAGGCTGTGGCTTGAGAGACAGGCCACGCCAATGTGATGACCCAGTCCCATGGTCCAGCAAGTGGCCAGTGATATGGGCCCTGGCAACCCCCGATTCCTGTTGTTCTGTTGCCCAGCACTTCAGAGTTGGGATCAACACAGTAGCCACCATCATCCTGGACTTCTGCAAGGTGGTCGAGGCCATCCTCCTCAAGCGAGTGGGCCAGCGAGTGGATCAGGACCAGGTAATGGCAGGCTTCCAGGCTGTAGGCTTCCCTAACTGTATCAGGGCCCCTGGGGGAACCCACAACCACCCTGTAGTCCCCTCATGATGCAGGGGAGTACATCAACCACCATGGTTACCATTCCCTGCAACTCTAGGTGGTGGTGGATGACAGGGACTGCTTCACCGATGTGTTCACCGGCCACTCAGGCTGGAGCCATGATTCCCGAATCCTCTGTATATCACCACTGTTTGCACAAATGTACAGGGGGACATCAGTGATCCCACCATGACCCGCATCAAGAGGGTCACCATGCCACTGGTCATGATCAGGGATCCTGCCTACCCCCTGCTCTGATGGATCATGAAGGTTTATCCAGTGTCCAGCATCCAAGCCCAGGTGCACTACAACACCCACCTCAGCACTGCCCAAACGGTGGTCAAGCGGGCCTTCGGGGCCCTCAGGAAGCACAGGAGAGCCCTTGCTGGTTGCGTGGACTTCAAGGTGAAAACAGCTGCTGTGATGATAGGAGCAGCTTGTTTGCTACACAACATGAGAGACAGACAGCACTGCCTTGGATTACCCCATGCCCATTCGACCCCCAGGGCTTGTGCCCCTGTATCAGCAGGGCGACAACCCCTGGGAGTACTGGTATGCAAAAAGGATCAGGGCAGCATTGTGCAGGCATGTAGTCCAGAGGGACAATGTGCAAGTCTAGCTGCTGGACTGACCCCATAGCACATCCCTAGCCCCATGGATCTAGCACGGAGAAACAACCCAGTATAGGGGAAAGGCGAACCCCAGGGCGCCTGGCATACATTCTCCGTACATGATCATGGTGTTGCAACGATAAATAACATATTTGAACTGGCACTGTCTCTACCTCCATCTGTGCTGATCGGGAAGGTATTATGGGAACCATGCAACCCCGGGTAAGGCAGCATGGGGCCACCAGGTGGGAAGGTGTCCTGTGTTGTGCACAGGAGCAATGGGGGGGGCTCCCCATGGCTATACACTGAAGGCTTGGGAAGGTTCAGTGCTGACTGTTCCTCACACACTATGAGCACAGTGGTGTGGAGCGCCGTGGGACCGCCCAAGTGCCACCCCATATCACTGACATGGGTGGAATGGGCATAGCATGTGGTCCCTTGTAGGGAGTGCATGGGAACTCGCTGGGGACACGTAGGAGGGATGGGTCTGCTGTCCTGTAGGTCAATGGCAGTCATGAGGTGTCTGGCTGGCAACTTGACTGCCTGGGTGACATGGGACGCTGAGCCTGCCATGGGCACGAGACCATTAATGGCCATGACAAGATTCCCCAGAGCTAACAGAGTCGTCTAACACAGATTGCCACCAGACTTGGGGGCAGCCATCAGGGGGCAGGGGTGCCTCCCTGGCATAGCTGTTTAGCCTGTGATTGGCCTGTTGGTACTGCCCTGTCCGCATGCAGTATCAGGGAATGATGACCAGGATGCAAAACATCTATTTACAATGCTTTTATCTGTATTTACAGTATTTTATTTTCCCCAGTCTCTGCCCCTGCCCCCTTCGGATTTATTCAGCCACAGTGGCAGGGCTGGTGGTCTCCCGGATGTCTGCTGCACCTGGGAGCTGGTGTGGCCTGATGGGCCAGCCTTTTCCTCAGAGGGATGGGTGTCAACGAGTGGGTGCTGGCTCTGGTGGCATGGGCAGTGGGCCTGGCTGCAGCACTCCACTGCACTAGTGCTGACTATGCACGAGGACACAATGTATTCCCGCATACATAGGAATCAGTCAAGGAGCTCATGGTAGGGGGTGGTCTGGGTCTTGCACTCGGACCTGTTCTTGTTGTCCACTACAGCCTTATACCCGCTCATGAGCTCCTTGGCCTTCAGTTGGCACTGTTTGCTGTCCCTTGTGTAGCCGGCTGCAGCCAGGCGATGGTTTCAAACACCCACTCATTCTAGTGGGAGACGAGTAGCTCCCTCTGCATCTCCTTGTCCCCCCTAGATTTGGATGAGGGCCAGGGACTCCTGGTGGCCCCCGGTGACCGGTTCCTGGGTGGGAGCCCGTGGGGCATCCGGGGCTGGTGCGAGTCTGTTTGCCTGTGGGAACAGGGAACACTTGTGGCCTCGGTCGACTTGTCTGCTACCCCTCTTCCCCTCCTCCTGGGGCTGCTGGCTTACCCTAACAGCTGCAGGTATCTGCTACAGCCCTTGGGCTGGTTGTGGCTGCTGGGCCAGAACTGGCTGCTGCTGCTGCTGCTGCTTCTGCTGCTGCTGATACTCCATGGTGGCGTGTGTGCCAACCCATCACGAGCTGAAGCCCCAGTGCTATTCCATTGTGAGCTGGTCCCTTTCAACCTCCCGTTGTCGTGTTGTTGCTCTGCAACCCTGTTCTGTGTGCACACCCTCCTTCCGGGAGGGGCTGTGTGGCCAGGGGTTGGATGTGGCTGAACTGGCATGATGGCACACCTTACTGAGCTTTTCCCCGACTGTGGCAGCGGTTACTCCGGGCTGTTCCTCCTTGATTTCTGACCTCACAACCTGTGGTAACAGCTGCCATGGTCCAGAGTGGCAACAGAATAAAGTGTGGCAAACAGCTGGTGGATGGTGAACATACGTGACAGTGGGTCTGGCTTGGGGGGGGGAGTAAAGTGTGGCAGAGTGCTGCAAAGCGTGGCCTCATCACGTTTTAAAGTACCCGTAGTTTTTTGGATACTCTTTGGAACGCTGTGCTTCTTGAGCTCACAATATTACAAAAGGATCTTTGAAGACACAGGTGTCCACCTGTACATATTCTTTTCAAGGTTAGGCCCTAGATATTAAGTCAGCTGTTTAAGATAATCCTGTTTCCTTTCATAACAAATATTCAAGTGTTGCTCTGTGCAAAAAAGACAACCTGCAATCAAGACTCAACTGACTGTTGCGTGTATTTGTTATTCTCCTAGCATAAGAAACATTTAAGAGAGAAACCGTTCTACTAAGAAAAAATTGTCTGATCCTGCTTTTACATACACCCATGTAAATAAACAACCCAGCTGAAGCCAGGGTAGTTACAAATTCAGTATAAAACTAGGGGTGTTTGCAGACAAGCACCTCCCCACCCACTACCCACCATGCATGTGTGAAAACCCCTCTGGTAACTAATGCTTAACCAGCGTACATTGGGTATGTACTGGGAGGGAAATGCGCTTGTCTGAAAACAACCTAGTGTAAGTGAGGCTGGAATCAAATAATAATCTACGTTTCTCTTTATTTTTTCAGACCTAGTCAGTCTTTTTGGTACTCATCCCACAGTTATGATTGCACCGTTATATAAGTCAGAGATAGAGTGTGGTCGCCATTTGGTCACAAGTGACAGGGAGACAGAGTGGTTCGAATGATATCTTTTATTGGACCAATAATTGTTGGTGGAAATAAGCAAACTTTCAGGCCACACAGGGCCCTCCTCAATAAAAGATATCATTCAAACCACTCTGTCACCGTTATACAAGTGAAGAGAAAGGCTCTTATGGAATATGAAAACCTGTTTAATCCAGACAGTGCTTTATATAGTGTAAGCATTCATTTAAAAAAAATTCTTTTAGGATGACAGAATCTTTTAATAAAAATTAAAAGGATCAAGAAGCATCTGAATTAGAGGCCTATGATCCAGATGAACAAGTCCTATCGGGCCAAGGTTGGGCACTGTGCCCAAGCCTGGCTCCCCCAGGTGTGGAAAGCCGCACCCCGCACAGTACCATAATATCACGGCACTTCATGGGGGAATGCCTTAGATCTGTCCCTTTTCTGAGATAGCCCTGCCTCCTGCGCAGCATTGTGATGTCATGGCAGTCTGTGGGTGGAGAAGGCAGGCCGCCTGGACTTTTCTGGCCCAGAAGAGCCCAGTTTAAGAACATGAGAAGTGCCATACTGGGTCAGGCCGATGGTCCATTGAGTCCAGTTCCTGTCTCTGACAGCGGCCAACCTTGGTTGTTCACTCCCAGCTCCCAACAATAAGAGGTTATGGAATGTTCCCCAAAACCTACCCAGCTAATAGCTGCTTTTTAGGGAAGGTTATTGAATGAGCGGTTGCCCGACAGCTCCAGGCGCATGATTCCTGGACCCGTCTCAGTCAGGTTTTTGTCCTGGGTATGGCACAGAGACTGCACTTGTGGCTTTGGTCGATTACCTGTGCCTGGAGAAGGACAAGGGGAATTCTACCTTGTTGATCTTATTAGATCCTTCTGCGGCCTTTCAGTTGATCATGAAGTGGTGTTGGGCCAACTGCGGGACCTGGTGGGGGTGTGCGGGATTGCTCTTGAGTGGTTCCGCTCTTTCCTGTCAGGGAGGTCCCAGTGGGCAGTGTTGGGCGATTCCTCATAGTCTCTTCGAGATCTTCCCTGTGATGTCCCACAGGGTTCTATTCTGTCCCCCCTCTTGTTCAATGTGTATCTGAGGCTGCTGAGCGAGGTCATTTGGAGGTTTGGAGTGAGGTGTCATCAATATGCTGATGACACTCAGCTCTGCGTCTCTTTTTCATCTGACCCAAGTGCTTACCCAATGTCTGGCTGCTATCGGGGACTGGATGAGGGTGAACTGATTGAAGCTGAATCCTGACACGTGAGGGGATTGGGACACCTGTCATTGATGGGGTCCGGCCCCCTCTGGTCACTCAAGTTCACAGCCTCAGAGTGCTTTTGGATCCCTTGCTGTGCCTGGATTGTCAGGTGGCAGAGGTGGCCAGAAGCACTTTTCACCAGCTCCATCTGGTAAGGAGGCTGTGGCCCTTTCTTTCTGATTCAGATTTGGCCACTGTCATTCATGCTTTTATCACCTCGAGGCTAGATTACTGCAATGAACTCTACATAGAGCTGCCCTTGGTGACTGTTCGAGCTGGTGCAGAATGTGGCAGCTCAGCTCCTCTCGGGGATGAGTCACGGGAAACACATTACACAGGTGCTCTGAGGTCTGCACTGGCTGCCTATAACTTTCTGGGCACAATTCAAAGTGCTGGTTTTGACCTTTCAAGCCCCAAATGGTTTGGAACCCACATATCTGAAAGACCGCCTATCCTATAGGGGTGTGCACCAGGGCCCCATGTCATTTTTCATTATCGTTATTGTTTTCATTATTAAAATGTGTCATTTTATCATTATCATTATTAACGACATTGTCATTTTCATTATTGTCGTTATCAATATCAGTACCGATTTCAAATGAAGATTTTGTTTTTGGTATTGTTATTGGTATCGATATCAATTTTGTGCGCCATTTTTGGTATTGTGATCTTGCAAGACTGGAAATGATACCAGAACTGGAAACATGCTTCTTCTGGGTGAAGTCTGCCGTGCAAGCTGCCACACTCACCTGCACCCTGGGGTCCAGCATAGTGGAGAGTATGTAAACCTCCTTGTGTATAAAAGGGTCAAACCTCCTGCTCAGTTCCTCCTTCAACGTTTGTACCAGGGCCACCACCTCTGGTATAAGCTGTCACTCCTCCTCCCCCACGTCTTGGTCCCTCAGGAAGCCTTCCATGCTCCTGATGAGACTTCGGAGCAGGGGAGTTACCTGGCTTAGGGTGGCCGTCGCTGCACTCAGGGTCTCCGTCACATCCTTAAAGGACTTAAGGACGTGCACGGCCTGGGTCATCATTTTCCACTGCTCCTGCCCTAATGGCCTTTCCACCCCAATCTTCCACTCTGAGGCTACCTCGTGCAGGACCCGCCTCTGCTCCACCAGATGCTCCATCATGCTACAGGTGGAGTTCCACCTGATGCTGAAATCCTGCACGAGGTGGTGCTCCTGCGCCCCCAGCTCCACCTGCCTCAAGAGATAACCACCCTTCACATTCTTGTTGAAGTACCCTGTAGTCTTCCTGCCCTTCTCAATTAACAGGGTAAGGGGGCTGCTACTGCACTCTGCTGCCTTTTCCCCCAGGCCCAGGGCATCCCTCACCACCAGGTGAAGGATGTGGGCAGCTCAGGGGATGTGCTGGAACCCACCATCCTGCACTGCCCTCTTCATGTTGGTCATGTTGTCAGTGACCAAAACCCCTTGGTGAAAGGAGGTCCCTCTCTTAGCCACCCCTCCACCATAGTGTCCAAGGCTCCCCTTACGCTGATGACAGTGTGGCTCGCATCAAAGACCTGGGCGTGAAGCAGGGACCACCTGTACCCTAGCCCCTGCCAAGTCTTACACTGACGTCAGAAGGAGGGAAGGTCCAGAGCCACCCGGGTCTCAAATGAGACTCAATATTTATTTTAAATCAGAATGAAATAATTTAAAAAGGTAGTTAAAAATAATGCATAAACAAAAAGTTATCTGATAAAATTGATCAAAGAAGTATGTAGACAACACAACAAAAACATTCTTGCCAAGACTGTCAAACAGTTTTCTTAGGGAAATGAAAATAGAGCCATTGATTAGATCACTTGAAGCAACGTTTGATTCAAAATCGTAGGACTGAAGAGTTGGTACTATCTAAAACAGGGCGACCAAAGTTCCCAACTCCATGAGGCATGTATCAAAAACGTCATATTGTCAGGAGCCACAAGACACACACATGCGCATTAACAAGTCATGCACACACAAACTTCCCCTGCTTCATGATTGGCTGGTGGCGCCAGCACTCTGTGGTCCTGGCTGCTGAGATTCGGAGGAGCAGCTGCGGTTCAACTGCTGAGATTTGGGTGCAATGAAATAAGACAGGAGCATTAAGGTAGCGGTGCCCAAGACTAACCTTAGCCAAGAGCCACATGTGGCTCCCAAGTCACAGTTTGGCCACCCTTGGTCTAATACTGGTCCTGAAAACCTCCCCTTCAAAATTATATATTTTAACACTAGCTAACTTTGAAGAAGTCCAAAATATCCTTTTCTTCCCCTTCCCAGAAGCTTGAATTATTTTTCCAACTCTGTTGTTTCTAAGAAACGTACAAGATTAAGGATTTCCATTTCAACTAAAGAGGAAACCAATTTTGGTTACATCACCCACTTATAATTTTTTTAATTATTAAAAAAATTATAGTGCCAGCGATATACCTTGCACTGAGCAATAATTACTTAGAGAGAGGTCTCTGCCCCAACAGGCTTACAATCTACGACAAGACAAGGGAGGGAGACAAAGGAGCGGGGAACATAGGGAGAGACAGGAAAACATTCACCAAGTTGATACAGTGGGTGTTTTCAGATGGACATGAAGAGTCATTTGTCCCTCCCCCACACGGCTAGGGTTCTTTCTCGAAGGAATTGAAACACATATACTCAAAAGAGTCCCTGTTCCAATTTCCAAAATAAAGCTCTTTGTCAACAGCTGGAAGTAGTCAGAGCACAAGAGACAGCGGCAGTGGCTTGCAACGCGGAGGAGTTTGAAAGTCTCCAGCAGGGCAGGACAGAGCTACTCCCCAATCACCCCTGCTGCAGCCTCTCAAGCTACCTCTGGTAGCTACACCACTGAAACAGGGAGTTGTTACTTAGCCCTTCTCAGAATACTAGAACTAATTAGCTGGCAGAGGTTTTAAGGCAAATAAAAATAAGTATGTTTTCACCCAACATGCTATTTACCTGGGAACCTTGTTGTCAGAGGATATTGAAAACAGGGTTTTAAAAAAGGTTTGCACAAATTCTTAGGGTAGGACTATAAATGGCTATTAGTCAAGATGGTCAGCAAATGAGAACAAATAGCAAGAAATGGATCACTTACATCCTGTTGTGCGCTTCTCTAAAGCAGTCAAAGTTGGCCACTGTTGGAGACAGGATTTTAGAGTAGATGAGCTATTTATATTCTTATGTTCATAATGGAGCAATCCATTTCCTCCTGATCGTTTGCATTATCTGCAAATGACAGGAGTACCTTCCCTACTCTGACATGTATCATTTCCCATTTCTCAACAACATTAAACACAATAATAATCTGGTCATAATTTATCTTTTTTGTGAAGACTTAAGCAAATGAGACCTTTGAGCACCTCAGCTATTCCCTCGCTTCCCAACGTGAGTAATGGACTTATACCTTCCCTTGTCTTTCCCCCCCAGTTTACTTATAGAACATATGTTTCTGTTGCGGATGTTTTTGTTGAACATGCCTTGCTAGCTGTAACTCACTGTATGTTATTGCCCTTTTCACTTCATTCCCATACATTTGCTCTATACCCTTAAACTCATCTTTATTGATGCTTCCTTCTTTCCAATTCCTGCAAGCTTCCCTATTATTTTCACTTTTTAAAAAGTCTTAGTGCAGTTTCCTTGGTCACTTTACATTCTTTCTATTTTTCTTTCAGGAAGCATCAAGCTTTTTCATTTTTAAAAATATGCTACAGTGCCACTGCTAGTGTCTGTATGAACGCTAAATCTAGAGGCTTCTCACCACAGTGTCCTTAAGAAGAATAACTGATAGACTTAAGTTGTGGAATAGACATTGGGATTGTGGAACTGCCTGGAGCAAAGAGAAGACCAAGTCTGCCATCATTATCTCAGGAGAGAGCTGTTGATAATCCGTTATAAGATCAAAGCCTATGATGGAAGTGTCTTTGGGTTTACAAAGATTTATGCTCAAGGCACAAACAGTAGACCAAATCTATAAAGCAAGTATTAAAGGATTGCACTGCCTATGCACCCAGAGCCTATGCTGATGGATCAGAAGCACATAATAATTCCTAATCAGATAAGACTAACAGAGCTATAATTTTGATAGGGACCTCAGAATATCAATAGTGTAGATTAGGTCTACAAGGAGTTCTCATTATTCAGTTAAAATCATTTTATTATTACCATTAACTTCTCATTTTATTCCTGAGCTGGCTAAAAACATCTGTTACCTTGAGGGAACAGAATAATGTCTTTCTCCAAGGAATTGAAACACATATACTCCAAAGAGTCCCTGTTTCCTATTTCCAAAATAAAGCTCTTGTCAATTACTCAACATACCTCCAAGTCATGTCCCAAATCAGCTAAACTAAAATGAATACAGAATGTCAGCCACATAATTTATGACTGACATGAACAGACTTCTCGCAGGGGAATTACTTGAAATTCTATCATGCCTATGATGCTATACTTTCTTTTATAGAGTAAATAGGATTTGGGGGCTTTTTTGCAAAGTTTTCATCTTGATACCTACTTTTATGAAAACTACAGGAACTACCTCTGGTAAAGGAGAATTGGTCACCTACTTCAATGAATTCCTTTCTTCCTTGTCCCCGGGGAAACTCTCAGATGGGTAGCTCTGTGCTTGGCCACTGGAGGCAGAAGAGTGCAATCTTTGTTGTACATGCGTTGTGGAGCTAGCCCCCCCACCCCGCCCTTCAGTCTGTATACAAGCTGTAGGGCCGCTGTCCACTTCCACTGAATACTGTTAACCAATAACTCAAACAGACTCTGCATTAGGTTGCAGTCATACTTAATAACAGCCCTATAAACTATTAAGGGCAACAGAGACTCGAATTGCTATACCAGACTACCAGGACACTATTACTTCCTGTCCCCCACAATTCTAACCCTCCTGAGTGAGGGCTAATGGGTTTAACTGCTTCTTACTTTCTTAGGCCGTTTTCAGATGGGATGCGCCCAGGCATGTCTGCGCAGTGAGCACATGTGCAAACCCCCTTCTAAAAGTGGTGGTATGGGAGTGTGCAACCCGGGTTTTTCCTGGTTACTCCGTATGGGGGTATGAATGGGTGGTGCATGGGAGCAGGCACACACCTATCCCCCGCCATGTGAATGTGTCCGTCCCCGCCCTCACTGGAAATCTGCGTGCAGTCCACCAAGCACACACAGACCCGCCTCCCAGCTGGGTCCATTTAAAAACAACCAGTCTATACTGTTCCATAATATACTGGGATCTGGATTATTCTGATGGACAAGAATTTTGGGAATGAGTGTACAGTGTAGGATTATTGCTGGGAGAAAAGTATCTACACTTTCCTTTATACTACAAAATCAGAATTTACAGCGGGGTGGGGGAATGCCCTTACCTATCCTGTTGCAACTTTGCCAGGTGCCATATTTGTCATACACTGGAGATAGGAGTGCCCTTGGAGCATCCGGATTCTCGCTCTCTTTTGGTTGATAGTTTTTTTTGGTGGGGTACAATAACTGGAAAAGCCCAGGAACCTTCTACCTTTTCCCCTGACTCCAGGGCTCTGTACCCAGCTGTGGATTTGGACTCCACAGAGCTCCTCCCACAGGCTGCCCCATCTCTTTGCCCACCCCTGGGGATACACTAAAAAGAATGACAGTGAATGGCCATAGAAATGCATTGGGAAGTGTTGGGATCCTGTCCAACAGCAAGTTGGACAGTTCGTAAGGATTAAATCCATTGCTAAGGTAATTGGGGTAGAGGAGACATTCCTAAGGCTCAGTTTAGATATTTTGGGTGTCCCACAATACTAGAGTCTAGAAGCATTCAGGCAGGGCCCAGGGTGGAAAACCCTTTCCCTCCCAGGGGCCACTTTGAAAATTAATACAAGCTTCAACAGTCAGTGCCACTCAGAAGTTGGGGACAGAAACACTGAAGCAATGCACTGCACTCAGGAAGAGGGATCCAGATCATGGAACTGCTCCCTATCTTTGACTGCATGCCTTCAATTCTGCTTCCTTACACAGAGCTCAGCCTTTCTGTCCCTGGGGTATAGGAATTGGATTCAGGGACTAGATCCAGGAACTGGAAAGGGGCCAAATAAAGACTTGCTGCATTGGCCCCCAAGCCTGAGGTTCCCCTCACCCTTGTGCTAAGGTGTCTCTCAGTGTATCACAAACACCATTGACCCCGACCAGGATCCCATCAACATACCCATTGTGACTCAGAAAAACCCGATGCTTTGCTAAGGTGGAAGGGAAGGAGCATTCCTGTAGCTAGCATTCAGGGTGTCCTTCCTTTTGTCTCCTGGATGCATGGCTCCTGCTTTCCCCGGCTGCCCCAGCTCTGTGATTTTCTGTTCCACCGTGAGCTCCCCCAGGAGGCTGTGCTGAGGGGAGGACGTTGCCCTTTGGGCTGTGCTGCCGGTCTGACAGGCGGCTAACCCGCCCAGCGAGGAGCGCCCCTCAGCAACTGTTGCCCATGGAGAGAGGAGGGAACTTTTCTCCCTCTCCTCGCCCAGTGTCTCGCTCAGGGAAGAGTCCAACCCCCTGGTTCTTCTTCGAGATGGTGCTCTACATTCTTACACATGGGCTACCCATGCGCATTCTTCCCCAGCTGGTTCTAGCTGGTTAATAATTTCTATTCAGCTTACATTCTTTTGCTCGAGCCACCTTCTAGATATAGGACTCCCTTCCCTGAAACATGTCCCTTCCTTCCAACCGCCTCACTGCGGTCCAGCTAGTCACTACAGCTGTATTTGACACACTGCGTGTTTCTACACACACATTTCTCCTGGATGTTTGCTGTAACATCTAGAACTTTCTGTGTGTCTAAATCACTCATCCAGATCTTAAACATCTGGATCTTTTAACTTCTGTGTGAAACTTCTCCCAGAACGTTTGTGTGTAAAATGTTCTCCTGGTAAACTGCTTTGCTCCAGGCAACTGTGGTCACTTGGTTTCCATGGCAGCCTGTCACGTCTACAGCTGTGGCTACTTTAGGCTGCCTCAGGGCAGTGTTTGTGTGAAGAATGAATCCGGAATTTACTTGTGGACTTGTAAACCCAGAAGATTGAAACATCCGGAACTTTTAATGTGTGTCTAAAAATTGTGATAACCAAAAAAGAAATGGCTACAAGTGTCAACAGAAGATGTCAGTGACAGATCCACACGTGAGGTCTCGGTTCAGCACATGACCCAGCTGAATGTGAGCACTGCTCTGTACTGAAGTCAAGAGCTCAGCGGGAGCGAAAACTCCCACCTGCCAGGGCTACTACCTCAGTTAGAGAACAAATAAATGAAAAAAGAGAAACCCGAAAGGCACAAGTGCCCGGCCTCTGTACCAGTACTGGACACTGAAGCCGAAAAAGGCCTCGGAGCCGTGATCAAACCCCCGAGGGGAGTGTGGACCAGCAAGTAGTCAACAGTCCATGCACACCAACGGCTACAGCTCAAGTAGTGTCTCCTGTAATCATAAGTGTTTCCCGGCAGTAGGTGTTGGCTAACACAAGCTATGGCAGGAAAGCAACTCAAAAGAGAAAACACATCTCCTCAGACCTGTCATCTGACCAGGAGGAGGGGATCAGAACAACAGATGAGTTGGATGTGGAACTACACAGAGAATCAGCGGCAGAGTTCTCCCCAAGCTCCGACATGACACCTCGGTGTCGAGGAGAGGAAATTCTGGGAGAGTCCAGCTCCCCCTGGAGTAGCTGCAGAGGAGAAGAGCTAAACTGCATTTGGAATTGCTACTCGCCGAAAGTCCCACCCACTAGCATGTGCACATCGGAGCACAGCAGCACGGAGAGAATGATTTTCAACTGTCTGCAGCTGTGGTTCCAGTAGCCATATATACCACCAGCAGGTACAGAATTCCACAGTGCAGAGACAATGTCACTTGATGTCCGACTCGGAGCCGGGCCCCTCTAAGGGTGAAAACAGACATGAGCTAACGCATACATAACCACGAAGGGTGGTTAAAGGGTGGTTAGTGTCATGTCTGTTTTCACCCTAAGATTCAGAAGGTGAAATCAAACCATCAGCACAATAGGAAGCACCCCAGGTAAAAAAATACAGGGAGTTCTAGCATGCCCAAACAAGTTAATAAACCAGACTGGGCAGAGGGTAATGTACCACCAGATTCTTCCCAGAACAGGGAAGAGGATTAAATTGTGGAAACCCCAGAAGACCCTCCATAGACAGTGGAGGGAGAACAAGTCACGCAGGAACCTCCACATTTAGGGGAGGGGAATCAGGGTGGGCATGACCCACCTCCAGTAGATGAGGTTATGCGTCTGTGGCCTCCATGGAGAACCATAAGCAGTTTCACACTTTTGTAAAGAGAGTAGCAACAGCAAGTTCAAGTTGTAAATGAGGAAACTCCAGACACAGTGTTTAACATTCTAAATCCAAAACAAGCCATGAGGGTAGCACTTCCACTATTGCCAAGGCTGGATGCCGATGCTAAAAGGCTTTGGGCAACTCCTGCCCATCTGCAACCTATATATCAGATGGCAAGTGTATTTTATTTATTACCATCAGAAAGAAATCAGATATATTTTAGGCAACCAGCACCAAATTTGCGAGTGGTGGCAGCAAATATAGAGCATCACCGTAAAGATTCACAAGATTCAGCACCAGCAGAAAAAGAAAGCAGGAATCTAGATGTTTTTGGCAGGAAGGCTTTTGCCTCTGCCACACTGCTTATGAGAATTTCAAGTTATACCTCAGGCATGGCTTCATATCAATACAAGCTATGGGACTGGTTAAATAAACATCTGTCTGCTCTTCCATAGACAGAAAGGCAGGGGATGCTAGCCCTAATCACTGAATCGTAACCATCGTCACCAAGTCAAGCACGTGCACTTGAGACCTCGCATCTTCATGAATGTTAAACTCCTTGTCTCTCCCTCTGTTCCCCTTCCTAAGTCTCTCCCCCAGCTCCTGTCTCTCAGATTGTAAGCCCTAGGGGCAGGGACCATGTCTAAGTGCCAGGTACACTGCTGGTGCTATATAAATGTTTGTTAATAATAATAATAATAATAATAATAATAAGCAAGTAACAATTGCAGTCCTCCCAACATTCTTGTGGGACTGCAGCTAGATCAGTGGCGAATGCTATTACTTTGCGAAGGCATGTGTGGCTACATGCCACTTTGATTGGATGCCTCAAGCAGGAGACGGATCGAGAATATGCCATTTGATGAGCAGGGATTATTTGCTCAGACAACGGATGATATGTTAGAGAAACGTCAAAAAACAAAGGTGTTAGCCACTAAATTAAGATATTGACCAAGAGACCAACAGCAGAGTTTCTATCAATATCAGCCAAGGTACCAGGGCAGATATGGGAGGTCTTATCAGCCCCAATTTCCACAGTACACTCACCGGCAAACCAGCTACAGTGGTAATAGATCCTGAAATAATAACAGACCCTATTTCTGCCAGGGTAAGCCATTGGCACATTTGCAAACAAAGTCTGTAAGGAAATGACAGTTACTGGCTCAGTTGTCAACACACCGATACCAAGAAGAATTAAAATTTGAGAATCATTTAAGGGGTGCATTTAGGATGTGGAAGAGCATAACTACTGATAGGTGTGTCTTATCCACCATACTATATGGTTACAAGGTAAAGTTTATAAGAAAACCCCCAAACAAGCCCTCTCAGAATAGTCTGTTACTAAAGGGTGAGAAACTAGTTTGTTTGAGAAATGAGGTTGCTGAACTACTTAATAAAAATGCAACTGAAAAGGTACATGACTATGACTGGGGACAGTTATTACTCAAGATACTTTTTAATATAAAAGAGAGATGAGGGATATCATCCAATTCTTGATCTAAGAGTTTCAACAAATATGTTACCTATTTAAAATTCAGGATGGTTACTTTGCATTCCTTGAGGAGTCACCTACATACACCCTGGCATGCAACATTAGACATGAAGGATGCATATTTTCATGTGCGCCTCCATGAAACTCATAGAAAACATTTTAGATTTTTATTTGAGGGACAACACTACCAATATGCTTCTCTCCCTTTTGGCCTGTCCTCAGCACCGAGGGTATTTACATAATGCATTGCCCCGGTGATGGCATACCTGAGGCAACAGGGTATTCATATATATCCTTATTTAGATGACTGGCTGATAACAGGACAAACGCCAGAACAGGTTGAGACAAACCTGGAGACTACACTTCAGTTGTGTAGAGACCTGGGCATTTACATCAATGACAAGAAATCGGTCTTGCAGCCAACAACCACTATCAAATATATAGGGCAGTTTTGGATTCCACTAGGGAAAAAATGTTTCCCCCAAAGGAGCTATATTTAGCACTCCGGGAATCAATCACACAGCTCTGGGCTGGAGGGAGGCAACCAGTAAGTTTTTTCCAGCGTCGCTTGGGCTTGATGGCCTGTTATTAGGGTCACACCACATGCCAGACTGCATATGAGGCCAATTCACTTTTGGTTCTTAAGACAAGTTGGACTCTGATTATAACCCCAGGAGGGAAATGACGTTGCCCCCGGAGCTACTAAGCCATTTGGACATTTGGCAAGAAAGACATTATGTCCTGCAGGTTTTCCCATTTCAAGAGATGCAACCACAGAATCTAATTACAACAGATGCCTCTCTCTCCAGCTGGGGAGCTTATTTAAATCACTTCTCTGTTACAGGATCCTGGACGTGGGGAGAACAGGAGTTACACATCAATGTCCTGGAGCTCCTTGCTGTAAAAAGAGCACTGCAGACTTTCGAGGAAAAGATACATGGCTGTGCAGTACAAATTGCTACAGAAAACCGAACGGCAATGTATTATTTAAACAAACAAGGAGGAACCCGGTCTGCAAGCGTGAATACATTATCCAGGGAAATTTGGTTGTGGGAAATAGACCTGTTGATACACCTGACACCAATACGCTTAGCAGGTGATCAGAAAACCTGAGCAGATGCTCTGAGTTGCTGTATAATAGACCCCCACGAGTGGGAATTATCAAGGAAAGTTCACCTGGACTTGTGCACTTCTGGGGGACTCCAACTTGCGATCTTTTCGCCACAGAGACAAACAAAAAAAGTACAAATTACTGCTCCCATGGGTGGCGTAAAGTCTGAATTCAATGGAAGACGCTTCCTCTTGAGGTGGCAGGGAAGTCTCTAGTATACTTTTCCACCACTGCCATTAATGGCACGAGTTTTGGAAAAGGTGAGGCTGGATGGATCGAATGTCATTCTAATTGCGCTGGCTCGGTCACACCAATACTGGTATTCCAAGCTCAGAAGCCTAACGAGTGAGATGTACCCTTTACCACAAAGTACAAGACTGTCAACACAAAGAGGGGGTATGTTCATACATCCAGATTGACCACGCCTCCATCTGACAGCATGGAGACTGCGATTGCACACCCAGACCACAGAGCATCAGAGGTAGGCTGGGTGCTTAAGAATGATATTAAGCCAACACCACAAAAGACATATCACTTCAAGTGGAAGTTATTTAGACACTGGATGCTTAGTAAAGGTTTGACAGTCAGAATGTACCATCAGGGATGTGTTGTCATACATGCTATTTTTAACAAGATTGCAGATTAGGACCATAAGGGTCCATTTGGATGCAATATTGAGGTTTATAAAGTTGACAAAAGGAAAGACTGTTTTCACAAAACTGAAGGTTCAAAGGATGCTAAAGGGCAGCAAGAATGAAGACGAAACCTCCAGTAGCACTATGGGATCTAAATGTTGAATTAGATTAATTAATGGGAGCCCCATTTGAACCCATGCATACAACACTGCTAAAAAAAACGTGTAATTGAAGCTCCGTTTTCTACTTGCAGTGACAGCTCTTAGAAGGGTGAGTTAAATGTTATTGTCATACAATCACCATATTTGCAGTTCCATGACAATGGGGCGGTAATTACTTTACATCCATCATTTAAACCAAAAGTTGTATCAGAATTTATTTAAATCAACAGATAGTTCTCCCAGTGTACCATCCTAGACGGCGTAACTCTCAGAGAAAAAGAACTACATACTTTGGATGTAAAAAGGTGTATGCTTTATTATCTGAAAAAGACAAGAACAATTAGAAACACGAACCATCTTTTCATCTCATACTCCAACCAGGGGTTAGAACAGGGACAGGAGTTACAACTCAGCCTGCTACCAACTTAAGGGTTTGCCGCTGCCTGGACGGGTTAAAGCCCACTCAAGGAGGGCACTAGGATCGTCAGTGGCAGCATGGGCAGGTGTACCGGCTCATACAATATGTGCTGCAACTACATGGTCCTCTCTTCATACATTTGTATGACATTATTCCATAGATTTGCATACTCAAGGGCACATTTGCACGCGTAATGTAATTCTGGATTCTGTATTGCCTCCAGAAACAGACAAAGCAATTAAATAAATAAATAGTTGGATGTTTATATACTGCACAAGGTTGCGGTCCACTTAATGCACAGCAGCTTCTTAGTAGTGTCACAACGTGGGATTCCGCCCACCTCCGTTCCCGCTGGGTAATCTCCCATGTATAGGAATGTAGGGAGCCCACTCGAACAAGAACATAAAGTTCCTGCCTTGTAGACAAGGTTCTTCGAGGTGGCTTCATAAAGTCTTACACCTCACACCCAGCTATCCCCACTGGGACCCAGGGCACCCTAGCAGGTGGGCGGAGGGGACGGTGGAAGTTCCTCCCCCTCCGCCCGCCACCCAGGCTTCTTCTGAGAACGGGGGCTGGGATTGATTTTTAGTGACAGCAGCTGTCTCTCAGGCTGCAGCAGCCCCGCGGCTCAGGCTGCAAAACGGGATTTTGCCGGGGCAGGGACTCACCCAGGAATCGTGACATTCCAGGGGCAATCGGAGCAGCTAGCCGGCGTGCACCCCGTAATTCGGGGTTGGAAGGAACTGACGTGGTCCAGGAAAGGGAGTCCTTATATAGAGGAGGTGGCGCGCGCGAGCAAAGCTTGTAAAATGAGTTGGAATGAACCAATAGCTGCTGTAGACGGGGGGCTCGGGAAGGATGCGCATGCGTAACCCATGTGTAAGACTGTATGGAGCCATCTCAAAGAACATTGTCTACGGGGCAGCAACCTTCTGTTCTCCCGCGCCGCTTGCCGTACCGAGCTGGCTTCCTGTCGCTAACATGGCGGCCAAGGTGAGTCAGTGTTCGCCAGCTTCCCGCAGCTCAGCGCTGGGGGCGGCTGGAGGTCTGGCATCACGGCAGACGGTGTGGCGGCTCCTCGATGAACCTTTCCACCCGCGGGGGATTGTGGGGCCTGGAGACCCCCCATTCTCTGCCAACCCTCGGGGCCAGGACAGAAGAGACCCCGTCTCCTCTCCTGGATCTGGGGGAGCCCCAGTTTGGGGCCTGGCGAGGGAGCAGGCTTGTGTCAGGGTTCTGCATAGTACCGAGCTCGCCCTCCCCCCGCCCAGCTTGCCCTTTGCTCTCTGAATCTGGCAGAAAACTAACCCGGGGCTTCCTGCCTGCTCCCCAGCCTCTGCAGGCAGGTGACCCTTCAGCCCAGGCTGAGCCACTGGCCGGTCCAATGTTCCAAAACCCCTTACAACAATGTGTGTTTGTATCCGGGGTGATGATGATAGCATAGCTCCAGTCTGCCCAGGAGAACCCCAAGTTTGTGTCTTTGAATGTTGTCAGAATTGCAGTGTGTGAGGGGCTTCAGTCTTAGTAATGTGAGCCACCCAGTCGAGGTTGCTTGTGTATATTTTAGGATCTGTCCAAATCAACATTTTAGGACAGACTTTATCTTACCCCTCAGTCTTACCCTCTCGCTTTGCTGTGTTTAATGTTCAGACATACACAACTTAACTGTTGAGCTCAATTTGGCCGGAGGGAAATACTGGTTTGCCCCATTACCTCAGTGCAGTGGCTGTATGACTGAAAAATAAGCCATTAAAAATAATGGATGAAAATAGAGAATAGATATAATCCTCTATTATAAGGGAATTATACTCTATTATAATTCCCTTTATAATAGAGTAAACTCAATGTATATATTGTTTTTCTTGATTATAGTACCAGTCTACTTACATTTTATACATTAGGAGAAAGAAAAGGTTACTTTATTCTGATGATGAAGTTTCTGCTTCCTCTATCATGCTCATGAATTTTATTTGCAGAGGTGTGGATGCTTACGTGGGTCTCTGTGTGTGTCTAGCCTCACCATTCCCCCCCATTCCCCTTTTTATGATCCAGCTCCAGAATCAAGTATAGGAACAGGCATGTTCCAGGGAAATAAAAAAGGTTTGTAAAGTAACTTGATCCCTTCCTACCCTTTCTAGTTCTGCCCTCTAATATGAGTGATCAGCTCTAGACTGAAAAATGTACAGTGATTGAAAGTTTTTCTTATAAGTGCCGGATCTGTCTCTGTGAAGTATGAATGTTCTATACTGACAATGCTTCGACCAAAATAATAGGGGTGGGGAACCTTTTCTTTGCCACTTTGAAAATTAGTTCAAGTTCTGAGGGCCAAATAAAAACTGCCCTAAGGGATGCGCTAAGAAAGAGGA
This sequence comes from Sphenodon punctatus, assembly GCA_003113815.1. Classification (NCBI taxonomy): domain Eukaryota; kingdom Metazoa; phylum Chordata; class Lepidosauria; order Sphenodontia; family Sphenodontidae; genus Sphenodon; species Sphenodon punctatus. The sequence goes on from QEPC01009705.1 coordinate 2,597,702, forward strand.
TAGTCCAGTTCTTGAATCTGTCCCCTATCCTTGTGTACAATCCGAGACAAGGGAGACGTGAACATCAGGAGAGACAAGGATACATTCAGGAGGTTGAGAAAATGCAGGTGCATGAGCTTAACTTAGTTACAGGGAAGAGCTTGGATGGGAAGGAAGAGGATGCAATTTCACTCATGATGAGCTAGGGAAAGCCTGATGGAAGAGGTAGGTTTTCAGGAGGGATTTGAAAGTTGGGAGGGAGGGAGTGAGCAGAACAAATATATCCATCCAGGGAGGAAGTTCTAGGCATGGGGGGCAGCAAGAGAGGCAGGCAAAGATGTTTAGAGGAGCAGGGGAGTTGCAAATAGGCAAGGGTGGGGCAGAGGAGGAGCAAAGCTTGCGGGCAGGAATGTGGCAGGATAAAAGAGCAGAGAGACGGGAGAGCAAGGCCATGAAGGGTCTTGAAAGTGAAGACCAGGAGCTTATGCCGAATGTGTTCCCGTAGAGGGAGTCAGTGTAGGGCAGAGAGGAGGGTATGAACGTGGTCAAAGTGAACTCAGTTACTCTGAGCTCGGTCTTTAAGTGTTTGCAGGTATAAACTGGATCCCTGGGCCAGATCCAGGAACTCGAAAGGGGTCAAATAAAAACTAATCATGGGCTGTGTTCTGCCACCCTTTGTGTAAAACATTGAAAGACTTTAACCATTAGACACCTTGAATGAATGGAGGAAAAATACTTCTAACAGAGTCTTGTCAGTATGGTGTCCTAATACAGACATGTACTAATAATCCATTCCATATATATGTACCACTCAGACCTTTTTAAAGTTTGGCCAGATTATTAGCATTTGTTTTTTGGAGCATTACAACTAATACTTAAAAAAATAATAATATTGTCATCTTTAAGTACCTTCTCCTGTCACGTTATTCTGGTTCTTTTCCTGTCATTTCTCATTCAATTACTGTGGCAACTGACTCACCTCACACACTTTTCAAAACTTCTCCACTGTCCCACCCCAGCTTTGTAGTAACAGACATGAAAAACAGAAAACATACATCACCTTTCTGTTCTGACATTTTTTCATTTACTGAATTATATAGCGGTGGCTCAAGCCTCAGCAATAAAATGTATATTCCCGATGAACATCTTCTCTTGTAAAAAGCATGGAAATATACTATATTAAATTATCAAGATAAGCTGAAAGTTGAAATTGTACGTACTCCAAAATGTAGTGATTCTGAAAATTCTTCAAGCAATTTACAGCTCATTCTGTGGCCCTTTCTGCATGGATGCCCCCCGCCCACATGTACAGGTTTGGGGGGAGGCATCTGTGGGATTGCTGCGGCAGGGTGGTGGTGGTGCGTGCACGCTCTTGCACTCCACCCATGGCCCACGCACGCAGCAACAGGCGCCAATGGCGGATGCTCCGTGAATGGAGGTGGGTGGGTGTCCATGGGATTGGCTGCACACGCACTGCCCACCCGCTGCCACCTCCATCCATTCTCCATGGCTGCAGAGACGCCATGGTCCGTTTGAAAATTGCCAAAATCTTGTATTTTTGTTCTCGCTCTGTAGAATACTGGAATTCTGATTTGAAAACGTTTATCAGGAAGTTCATAAACACTCTTGCATATTTTGAAATCTGCTCCTTGTTATTCCTGACAATAATATTCCATATTATGAATCTTTAATCCTTGCAGTAAATTATCATTTAAAAAAAACTTTTCTGAATTAAAATAATTTCTCTATCTTGTCAGTCTGTGTTTCATTGAAACTTGTATTGCCTCATAAATACTCATCAGTAATAAAACTCGAAGCAAAGCATTATCCTTTTTCTGACATTACCTAAGGTAGAGAGGGAGGACATAAAAATGTGTATGTGGACTAGAAAATGTAAGCAAATGTCTGACAACAATTGAGGCACTAGGGCTTCCCTGTAGTTATCCCAAACTTATACTAGTAAAACTGCAATGAGGCCAATAAACTTTGAAAGGTATATTTTCAGCAATTGATTATCCTGACCCGGTTACTTAGTGACATTGGTTTTCTGAAGGCTGTGAGCCTGGGCTTCTGGCAAAAAAACACACACAAAAAGTTGACAAATGCCAAACAATAAAATCAGTTGTGTTAATAATTGTTTTTATATGGCATTTTCTAGTTTATCCAACATTAGCTAAGCTAATTCACACACACACACACCCCCTCTGTGAAAAACACAAAACCAATTCAGAGAAGAGATTTATAATTTCAGATCATGATGTCTTGCAGGCCAAGAAAGGAGTCAACATCAGAACCCCCTTCCAAGGTCGAAGTTTCTGGCCCTAAATTCTATATTCAGAAGCACAGATCCAGTCCTTCCTTGCTCAAATACTTGAGACTACACTGTAGAATACAGTGGCGTGTTTAGAAATCACAAGTGTTGTTTTGAATATTTATTTAGTAGTAGTAGTATTTTATTGGGCTAGCTTTTGCCATACTCCATACGCATAAAAAAAATGAAGTAAGATTTGGATACAAATCATACAAAATATTATAAAAATCCAAAATAAAACTTTGCATATTGCCCAACGTCATAACATTCTAATACAATCCACAGATGCTATTATAAAGACCCACAGATGGATACACCTTTACATATTGCCCCAAAGTAGTGGTCCAGGCCTACTAGCAACGAAAACCTTGGCCCTTGACATCTTGCCCATCATGGGCTTTGATATAACCACTGCTGGACTCAAAATAAGAATGCCAAACCCTTCTAAAGGCTTACAGATGGCAATGCATGACCCCTGAAAAATAAAAACTGGTCCCTCCAGAGTAATGTCTACCCCTTGAGGCTTGCAGGTGGCAATGCTTAACCCCCCAAAATAAAAAACCGGGCCCTCCAAGTTGATACCAAACCAAGATGATACCGTTGGCCCTGTACCGAAAACACCCTATCCATTCCCCGCCGGGATGACCCCGTCACGCTGTATCAGACGTGCCGGGGGGATCCCGGTGGGGAATCTGGGAGGGGGCGGGGCCGCGCGGTGCAACGTGTGGCCGCATGGCCCCGCCCCCTCCACGCACCCCGCCGCCCGCCCTCTGGGGAGACGGGCGGGCGGCAGGGCCAATGAGGCCGCCGCGTCGGGCTGGATTCGCCATGGCCCGGGATCCCGCCGGTGATCCTGGGCTGTGGCGCCCAACCAGACGTGACGCCGGGGTTCACCCCGGCGTGGAATTACATTCAACACGTGACGGCCTCCGGCCCCGCCGCTTCGGCCGCTTGCGTGGTGAATGTAATTCCACGCCATGGTAACATCTGGGGGGGAACATCCGTCCCCCCCCAACAGACGTTCCGGAATCACAGCCACCACCGGGAATTGACCGTGGTTGACTGTGATCTCGTATCCAATGTAGGATAACCAAGGGGATTGCCTAACCATTTCAAAATCTTGATCCTCTATCAGGATTACAAGAAGCCAAGATATTTATAGCTCTTCACCTTTTCAAGCCTTGTACCACCCAACCACCAAGTATAGCGATTAACCCCATGGCCCCATAATTTTAGTTTTTCCATAATTAATATTATTATTATTATTAACAAACATTTATATAGCGCCAGCAGTGTACCTGGCACTTTACAAAGTAATAAAATAGACACGGTCCCTGCCCCTAGGGCTTACAATCTGAGAGACAGGAGCTGGGGGAGAGACTTAGGAAGGGGAACAGAGGGAGAGACAAGGGGTCTAACATTCATGAAGATGCGAGGTCTCAAGTGCACGTACTTGGCTTGGTTACGATGAGAATGACAGCAGGCAGGTCCATGTTGCAAGGATAAGGGTAAACCGATCGTAGGTATAGGAATAGTGGCTCAGCAGGATAAAGAGTCAGACAGAGCAGAGCGAAAGAGGTGAGTTTTAAGGAGAGATTTGAAGGTATGAAGGGAGGGGGCAAGGCGGATGTGGACAGGGAGGGAGTTCCAGGCATGGGGGGCAGCAAGTGAGAAGGGACGAAGGCGCTTAGGGGAGCAGGGAAGGCGTGGAAGGGTGAGAGAAGGGACAGAGGAGGAGCGAAGTGCACGGGCTGGAGTATGGAGGGCGATAAGTGCAGAGAGGTAGGGGGGGAGCAACCAATATGCAGTTGGTTATCCATACACAGGAATTCAAATCTTGAAATGGCCCTTTGAAGGCCATTTAGATTTACTTATTCACTGCCCTTCCCACAAAGGCTCAGGGCATCTCACAATCAAACAACAATAATAAAATTTAAGCAATAAAACCTCCCACCCTCCCCTCAAAACTCCCACCATTCCTACAGCCCTACCCACAAACCCATCCTATCCCTACCTACCAAATGCCTTTACAAATAAAAAGGTTTTGCACCGTCTGCCTCTGGAAGATGCTTAGGCTCGAGCTCAAACAAACCTCTTGGAAAAGGGAGTTTCCACAGAACCGGGACAGCAACCAGGAACACCCTCCTGCATATGAATATGGGTGTTTTTACACGAGATGCCCCCCCCCCCCCATTGACACCCACTGTCCACATGGGGGAACGCTTGTGTAAACTCAGTGTGTGGGGGTGCACGCTCATGTGACTCTCACACCGTCCATACACAGGGTACTCTGGGAAAATCCGGGGTAGGTGTTGGACGGGGCAGCTATGTGTGGGGCTGCTCATGTGGAGTGCCCCTCCCATGCATGACGCCCATGCACCAACCACTGACCCACCCACAGTGGCGGCACTTATGTAAAAACACCCTATGTGTGTGAAATGAACTATCTCAGTTAAAGTTGGGGGGGAGGGATTTTTCATAACCTCCTGTGATGAGTTGTTTTATTTACTTTTAATGTTTATTTATCATTGTGGTTTATAAGCCACCCTGAGCTGCTATGTCAGGAGGGGGTATTTTTTAAAAAAATAAAGTGCTCAATTTCATCTCTCTTAATTTATTTTAGCAATTAAGATCACACATAATTTTGACAACCTCCTTCTCACTAGTCTTCCCTGCTCTCACCTTGCCCTCCTCTCATCTATTTTAAACTCTGCTAACATGATAGTCTATCTTGTCTGCTGCTTTTATCATGTGCAGCCCCTCCTCTCCACTGACTCCGTCTACCTGAATGCATTTAGCACAAGCTTCTTGTTTTTACATTCAAGGCTATTCATGACCTTGCCCCTCCCCTCGCCCCAATCTCTCTACGCTAGTCTCCCGCTATACTCCCATCCGAAAGCTACCACCCTTGCTTCATCAAGGCTCCACTGCTCCTCTAAGTGTGTTCGCCTGTTCTCCCTTTCTGCCCTGCATGCCTGGAACTCCCTCCCCAAATTCATTCGCTCCTCTCCCTCCCTCCTGAAAACCTACCTCTTCTGCCAGGCCTTCGCTAGTTCTTCATCTCTTTAGTTCCCTTTCTTTCCCGATATAACTAAGTCAAGCATGTGTACCTACAACCTCATACCTTCAAAAATGTATTATCTGCTCTCTCTGTTGCCACCATCCCTCTCCCCTCCCTTGTCTTCCTTAGATTGTAAGCCCACCAGGGCAGGGACCCTGTCTATATTCAACAGTTGTAAAGTGCCTGGTACGTTTATAGTTGACATATTATTTGCAACATGAAGGTATGCGTAAGGGAATGACATTAAATTCTTGTATGTGTCCTGTGTGTTATATATAGGGTGTTTTACATGAGATGGCGTCTGTGTGTGGGGGGGGGTGTCCCGCGGTCTTCGTGTGGGGCAGATGTGTGGGTGCTGTGCTGGGTGGGGCGCCTTATCCGAGTGGCCCCACGCATAGCCGCCCTGTCTATGCACAGTCCATCCCGTCTGTGCACAAGGCACTCCAGCTTTTCCCAGAGTGCCCCATGGGTGGATGGTGCATGTGTCACAGGAGCATGCATCCTGATGCACCAACTTCAGATGAGACCTCCCCCATGTGGACGGGGCCAGTCCATGCGTGGGGGGTGTCTTGTGTAAAAACACCCACAGGTAAACCTTCTGTGGAAAGTTGAATACACTGATGCAAGTAATTGCATCTCCTCTCAGTTTTCTACCAGAGAACGCCCCTGTTCCAGTATGAATTCTTGGCAAATTTTCTGTAAAATTATCACTGGTCTCTGCCACTACCAATTCCTGTAAAGCCGGGTCCTTCCATACCTGCTGTTAGCATCAATATACACCCTGCGGAGACAGAAAAAGGGAATGTTATGAATCACCGTGTCATAAAGGAATCCATGAATCCGTATATCGTAAAGGAAACGGTAACTATGGGGAAAAACAGAACCAGTTCCTCTGGTGTCCTGAAGTTGTTATGGGAACAAGACAAAAGCCCACATGGATATAGAGTAAAATGTACATCCAATAATGCTACTGAGATATTTTCAAAGTAAATCTGAAATGTAATATTTTCCTCTTCAGCATGTGGAACTCCTTTTGAAAGAAACACATCACTTGCACAAGCTTGAAAGATAGAATCTGATTGTAAATGTGTTACAGAAAACCGAGCCAGCAGCAGATGGCATCAGCGCTTGATGCCAACTGCTGACTATTTAAGGACAGTCTACCTGTGTCACACTAGGACCTATGCAATAGTTGCCAGACATTAATTAGACCTATTTTTATCTGGTCATTAAATGATGATTTTGTATGGTAAAGCAAATGGAAAGGACTTCAATAAGGGTAAACAAGGGTAAAAATAATGTGACCTAAACTATTTAATCTTAAACTTGTTTTGCAAGGCACAAAATGAGTTTAGGATTATGCAGTTTATGAGTATCAGTCTTAAATAACAGTGGAGACAGAATAGAACCCGGCAGAATAAAGCGCGGGGGCAAGATGTTTCAGCTCCCAACACTACCCGCTGACTTCTCCCCGAGAGGAATGAGTGGAACCATTCAAGAACAGTCCCGTCCAGACCCCCCAGGTCACGCAACCGTCTCAACAGCAGCCCATGGTCCATGGTGTCAAAAGCGGCCGAGAGATCTAGCAGGATGGGAAGTGTTGAACATCCTGCATCCATCTCCCGGCGGAGATCGTCGACCAAGGCCACCAATGCCGTCTCAGTGCCATAGCTGGGGCGGAACCCAGATTGAAAAGGGTCCAGGAAACCGATGCTGTCTAGATGCACCTGGAGCTGGATCGCCACCATCCGCTCAAAGGAAGGTTAGAGACCAGTGCGTCCATGTCCAACGTATGGGGCGTAAGAGGGGTAATCAGGGTTTATCCTCAGTGGCCCAAACTTCCAAACAGGTCAAGTTGGATGAGATGGGCTTTCTTCCCCTGACCATGAGGCTGAGGTGGGGGCTATCTCCTCCTCCCCCCCCCCCCCCCCCCCCCCCCCCCCGAGAACAGATTTGATTGCTTGATCCCCAGCCTAGTTCTTGAGGTTGTTTGTTCAGACTAGATCAGCCTGGCTACCCAAACTGAGGGATCTCATATGGTTTCCATGGGCGACCAATGTCTTTTGATAGGGCAAACAGTTTCACTAATCCTGCTATGTATGGAGGATATTAAAAATTCCCTCGAGGTGATCAGATCACAATCGCAGGCCCTGTCAGGGAGACCTGCCTTGGATATGAATGCTGGTGGGAAAGAGTTACTTGTTTTGTCTCAGTTGTTACCCCCTCCTGTTTTTAGTTTGAGGTCTGGGTGGCTATCCTTTTGTTCTAATGTATGGTTGGATATAAGGGCGAACAAAATTTATTCTCTTCCTAATGGGTCCCATCCTGGGTGGTTTAACAAGACAACCACTGTTACCCATTTGCATTCTTTAATGCGGTTTGGCCCGTCCTCACAGCATGTCACCCAGTTTGAGATCCTGCCATGGGTGGATATAGCTTAGAGGGTGGCTATTAGATTCTCTTCCTTTTATTGGCCTGGGGAAATCTTTCGGAATAGGCACTATTTGGTTAGCCAAGAGATATTTCCCACTAGAGTGTTCAGTACTCCTGTACCCCTCATTCCTCAGATTTGATAGAATTGGGGGTTGCGGGGGAGTCAAGGTGGGATTTAGATGGTGCTATGGATAGTCCGGAGGGGGGCCAAGACTTAGTGCTTGGCGCAGGGCAAGATTCCAGCTGCCCAGCAAATGGATTTTCCAACCTAGCTCGAGTTTCCCGAATTGGAGAGTCCTTTGGAGGAGGGTTCTGGCTTGTATGTCTCATTTATTAACCTGTTTCCTCTTGTAAAAGGGTCCATTGCTGAGTGGTTGGCTAAGGCCCAGGCCAAGTTTCAAGCACTGAATCTAGCTCTTTTGCCTTCAGCCCTTGAGGCTGATTGTGAGTCTTCTGCCCACTTTTCCCAACAAATACAACCTGTGCCTAAAACTCAGGTTCCTGTACAGGTACGTCTCCCTTCTCTCTCCTCCCCCCCCCCCCCAGTCTTGTTTTGGTGTGCCAGGCGGTGCCACTAGGAGGGAGACCCGGCCTGACCCTGGGTTGGACATTGTCCCTAGCCCTCAGTGACATGTTGAACGAGAGGGTTTATTTTCGATCCTCTCATAGAACATTGGTGAATTTGTTGAATTTATTTAGTCCTTTAACATTTGTTTCCAAGAGACATGGGTATGTGAGGGCCTTGTCATCCCGGGTTTTGAGGTGTACTTAACCCCAGTTAGGCATTCCTTAGTGGGGAGGAGGCCTAGTGCTGGGTTTGCTTTATTGATAGCTACTACTTTAAAGCTTAAAGTCTTGCTTTTGGGTGACCTCCCCCATGTTGCAGTTGCCCTTCCTTTGGTTAATGTGTATGTCCCCCTGTCTCAGACCCCCTATTATCAGGAGTCTATCTGGACAGAGCTGAAAGCATTTATACAACTTTTGGCTCCTACAGAACCGTCATCCCTGCTCATGATTGGGGATGACTTTAATGCTAGTTTAGGCCGTAAAGATATTGTTTTGGCGGATTAGGATAGGTGTGTTCCCCCCCCATGTGTTTACTAATAGTTTGGGGAGTGTTTGTGATATCAAAATAAATCCCGCTGGGCTCTGTTTGAGAGAGGGGATTGATTGTCTCAATTTAATCCTATTAAATGGTAACTCCTGAAGATTCATCAGGGTAGTTTACGTGTCAGACAAAGGTGCAAGGATTATGTTATGGTCTCCTCTTCCTTATTTCCATTAGTATTTTTGATTTTGTTATCCTTCCTAGAATTAATGGAGATCATTTGCCCTTGTCTACCAAGTTAATCTTCTCCTCTGGACCCTGGGTAGCTACCCCACAGATCAATTTTAGATCTCAATTGGATTACCCTGCTCGTTGCCGCAAATGGAGCTTTTTATTGGAATCTTCTATTAACCACCTGCTCTCTTCTGCTTCCTGCTTTCTTCTGCGTACTAAACATGCTGTTGTGGAAGGAGAACCTATGGCAGTAATACCTAGTTTTGAAGCTCTTGTGCCTTCACTTCATCCTTATTTAACTACATCATCTTCCCCTCAGGGTCTTATGAGGCCCTGTGGGTTACCCTGGTTTGACTATAAATGTCGGACGGCCAAGGTTGCCCTCATCTGGCAGAGTGCTTTCTTTAGATCTCTGGGAAGCCCTTTGGCTCACATAGGAGAGCCTATAAGAGCCTGTTGAGGTTAAAAAAAAGAGGGACTTCCAATTAAATGCTTGGTGTGATTTGGAAAGGGTGTCTCAAGATCCAGTTCTAGGGAATTCTAGAAATTAGCCAAGTATGTTTTTGCGACAACCAAATCCTCTCCTGAGGCCAGTATTTCATCATGTTCTTAAATTATATGAACCTCCGGTACCTGTTCCATCTACTTTACCTTCCCCATTGGCATTGGATCCCCTAGACCACCTCCCTTCTTGACCCCTGGTTTCTCCGGAGGAGGTGGTTTGGTTGATTAGTACTCTAAAGGCTAATAAGGCCCCTGGGGGATTTTATTCCCCCGGAACGTCTCAAGTCAAATCCTGAGTGGTGGTCTGCTGTTTTGGCTTCCCTCTTCACCGCTATTAATAGTTCATGGAAGATCCCAAGGGGCTGGACTAGCAGTATAGTTGTTCTCATTTTTAAGAAGGTGAATTTTGCAGATCCATCAAACTATAGGCTGATTAGCCTCTTGGATGCTATAGGGAATCTCTATGCCAAGTACCTGTTGGGGCACCTGCAGGCTTGAGTGGATGAGTGCAAGGTTTTAGAGCAGGAGCAGGTGGGATTTTAAAAAGGAGCTTCCATTATGGATCACATTTTTCTCTTAAGCCAGTTTATGACTAATCAGGCTCAGGCTCCAGAGAATTAGGCACTTTATTTGTGCTTTGTGGACTTGAGAGCTGCGTTTGGTACGATCAATAGAGAACATCTTTGGCGGAAACTCCAGGTCACTACTATTGACAAAAGGCTCCTTTTTTAAATTATTGTTTTCCATTGGGACACCTCTTTAAGGGTTAGGGTAGGACGTTTGGGGCACCTCTCGTCCCCAGTTTTGCCAGGATGTCTCTTGGTGTCCCTCCTTTTCAATATTTATATTAATGTGGTGATCGGGGCTTTGAGGGACTCCACTTTTCATTCCCCCAAGTTGGGACCCTTGCATATCTCTATGCTGCTGTTTGCTGATACAGTTTTGTGTTCCTGTACCAAGATAGGTCTCAGGCGTTTAATGGCAGCCTTTGTTAATTTTTGTGCAGCGGAATACCTCCGGCTAAATTACAATAAGACCAAGGAGACGACATGACGGTCATAAGGAGTTGGAGGGTTGCTCCCTGGTTTGGGTTAGTTAAGATTATCTGGGGACTGGAGGTGTATTTGGATGTGCTATTGAACCGTATTCTTCAAAGGAATTATACTCTCCTCCGTTTCCACTTGGTTCAGACCACGGTGGTGGAGGGGAGATACAAGAGGGTTCCCTATGAAAGACGGCTGTGCGCTTGCCCCCAGGGAGGGGTGGAAACGATTGAGCATTTTCTGCTCCTCTGTCCCTATTATAAAGATCTTAGGGCTGTCTGGCTCCAGCCTTTTCTTGATGACCTGCTGTATAATGAGCCCGGTCAGGGATATAGGGGGCTTCTTTCTTTGTCTAAAAAGGAGGACGTGGTCGCTCTTGCAACCTATGTATGGTTGGCCTCCCAAAAACAGAAAGCAGTAACTGATTTGTAAGCCAATCATGTTTTTCCCCAGTTATTCTTGGGATGCAAATGGCAAGGATTTCGAGGCGTGCCAAATTAGACGCTGTATAGGCATGCTGAAGCAAGATTGTGTTTATTTATCTGTTTCTATTATAAAGAGACCTTTTATGGGATATTATGTTTGACTATACCAATTAAGATTATTTTGTCATATAGTATTATATTGTGTTAGGTCGCCTTGGAACCTTATTAAGATGCTGTGTGTTATGGTTATTTCTTTTTGGCAAATGGCGAAAACTATGCCTTAAATAAATAAATAAAATAAATAAATAAGACCAAGGTAATGGTTATGGGTAGGAGTCCAAGGTCTTTTAATTGGTTTATGGACTCCCACCCAATTGAGCAGGTTAATTCTTACAAATACCTAGGTGTGGTGCTAACTCAGTCACTGTCATGGACACCACACCTGGAGGCAGCTAGGGCTACTGCTACATGTCGGGGGATTTTGAGCTTTTATTATTCCTCGTGGTGTGGCCGCTTGGTAGCTCCCGCTCTAAAAGTATACCGTACCAAATCAGTCCTTCAGTTGATGTATGGTGCCCAGATATGGGGCTCGACATGTTCATGCCTCCTGGACTCAGTACAGAACCAGTTCTTGGGAACCTTACTTCAGATCCCCTGCAATACCGCAGTGACTCTGCTGCAGGCAGAAACGGACTCTGAGCCACCGGTAACTAAGATTCATCTGGCTGTGTTGAAGTTCTGACTCCAAGCTTTCTTTGTGCCAGCAGACAGTTTTCTGGCATTAACTTTGTTTGGCCGCTGAGGGTAAATGGAGGGCGGGGGTTACTCTGATGTTGGCCCATTTGGGCTTCTCGGAGGCAGTCTTGTTCCCCTTTGGTTACGAGCGCGCTTTTGCTGTGATTAAAAAGCGCAATCGGGATCAAGACGGCTAGCAGCTGTTAGGAGCTATTGGGGATCAGAGAATTTCTAGGTACTAGAAGGAGCTTAATCCCTTGCAAAGTCTCCTGGGCTACTTTGATAGACTGACTATCTGGAAATTTTGCCATGCCTTTACCCTAGCAAGACTAGGCCAATTTCCATCGGGAGTGACTACGGGCAGATTTAGGAGGCTCCCCTGTGAGCTGTGCTTATGTGAATTTTGTCCTAGGGGATCAATTGACTCCTTGGAACATATGGTTTTTGAATGCGTAGCCTATACAGGGCCTTGGCTTACATTTGCTTCCTTTGTTTTCCATCTTTAGACCCGTATTTGCACCAAGGGATTATGATTTATTTTCTGCAAGGTACAGACTTGAATGTTTTGCAGTTTGCATAATTTTTGGCAGAGATTATTAATTCAAGAGCCATTGGTTTGAGCTTCCCGACCCTTTTATGTATTCTACTGGATTATTATACTTGTACTGCTTTATTTTTGCTATATTGTTTTTAAATATTTAGCTATTATTTCTTGGTATGGCCTGTGGCTAAACTAATAAATGATGATGATATTGTACTTTGATTAATTTTATCCCAGTTCTATTTTAAATATTCATTTTACAGTTTTTTTCTAGAAAATATAGCTTAGAGTCAAAATGTCTTCACTTTCGCAAAACATCTGATATTCAAGGTCCTTAGATCAGAAATAATGCCAAAACTGCTAGTCTCTGCTCTCCCGTAAGACTGTAGAAATGTATCCTCCTTTGGGATGACTGGTCTGCTTTTTATTCCATATAAGAAATGCACCTTTCAGTTTAGATTTCTTTACACCATCTTCTGTGTTGTACTGCACAGCAACACTTTTTTATTCTTTTCAATAAGCAGCTCTTGGTCTAGAATGCCAAAGTGCTAGAGGTACTCAGGAACCAAAATCCTGGATATGAACATTGTAAGCATGAGGAAGCTTATAGCCACATGATTTTGTAAACTTCACTGCTTGACTTCACTTTCACAAAACAGTGCTTGAGTTTATTCTCATTATAAAAATGTGCACTAGGAATTTTGTTCTGAGCAGTTTGGTATGATACTTTTTGTTTAAGATTTGAAAATGCCTTTGTTGCAGATGGAAAAACTTCAGTTGACTTCAAATGGGGTTGTGTCAGCTGCTTAGTTATATTAATATAAAAGGGTCCTAATCTACAAAACAAACAATTTAAAATACTGATCAGATTCATTTATTCTGAAATGCAATGCCTTCTTCATGCTGAGGGAAATATTTTAACCTAAAAAGATAATGTTAGAGCATTTAAAATAAGCATTTCTTAAATGTTCTATGATTATGGTAGTTATTACTCTGAAACGTAGCAAGAGAGTTTGCTTGAAATTGAACAGACACTTCATTGGTGTTCTGAAATCATTCTACTGCTTAACCTTCAAATTCTGGATTGATTTTTTTATGGTCTTGAGCTTGTTGCAGAAGACTCTTTGTAGTACTGTTTTCGTATGTTGCATCGTTGATCAAATATTATATTATCATGTTCTTCAGTCTTTAGTTTCTCCTTTATAAAAATGTATGAAGTCTAAAAATAAAACCCAAAGCAGACATTTTCTACGTTTTCTATATACAATTTTTAGCACTTATTTGAATGTCTTGCTGCTAACCTTCTACTTTATTTTTCTTTGTTTAATGTGCATAGTACTTTGAAACTGAAAATAACTTACTAAGTCTTATTTATCAGGTTGTGGAAAAAGACAAACTTGTCAGTGGATGTGCTAGTCTTCACTGTAGCGCAAATGTGGTTTTGCTTTTTTCTTGCTTGTTTTGCTTTTGTTTATCTGGTAAATTCTTTTGTTATTTTGATAGGATATGGTAAACCCTTATTAAAAATAATTGCTTCAAAACAGTGATTGGACTGTACAATGATGTTCAGTAGCATTTTGTTAGTCATTATGCAGTTGACTTTAGTAGACATCCAAAAGCAAAGAAATTAGTGCAATTCAATAATAGAACTACTTTCAGCAGCCACAGTTCTGAACTTTTTAATTTATTACAGTAAAGTATGGCATATGTGCTAAAACACAAAATAACTCTATTTTACAGATAATATTTAGCATTCTTATTGGATTGAAGCCTGAAATAATTTTGCTTGTGACATACTTTTCCAAGATATGTTGTTACATTGATGACAAATATAATCATTTAAACATTAATTCTTTCCTGTGGAAATAAAGTTAGTTTTTAAGATACTGATTAATAGGACCGTGTGTATTTATAAAAATAAACTTTTGATAATACATATCCTTCTTTTGAAGCCCATGGCCATGTTACAACAGTTGTTCATGTTCAGTTCCTGTTTTGATTACTGTTTTTAACATTGGGTGAAAACAGACATGCACATAGCTCCGCTTTAACTTTGCTTTAACATTTCTTACACATGTTGCAGGGCTGCATTGGTGTCCTGTGGATCCCTGCAACATGCTCAAATCAAATGTTTATTGTTTCAGCAATTTTGCTATAACAAGTATTTTTAAAAAAAGAATATAAAAGGCATTACAAGAAAACCACTTAATAAAATACAATATAATTAAAATCGCTATATATATCATACTCGGCAAGTTGTTCCCCATCCAAAGTTGCCCTAATCCTTTTTTCCACCAGCATAAGGAAAAAAGCTATCGCTTTAATTACTGTTACCTCAGTTGCTGTAATCAGCATCCATTCTTTAACTTCAATTGGTAAAACCTTGTCTTCAAAAATTGGGTCGATCCATACACGTCTAAGATCCTCATATAACGGGCAATCAAATATCACATGCCTTTAAGAATCTATCTTCTGTGGGCAACATTTACAAGTTCTATTATTATAGAGAATTCTTTCTCTCCTGCCCCTTGCTGTCGCTGTTTCAGACATTTCAAACCTCAGCAGCGTCATCGTTCTCCTCAGTCTAGGGTCTTGAATCAATATTAAATATTGTTCTAGTGCAACTGATATCTTAACCAATGGGTATATTGGGGCAATCTTATTTCTTCTAAGTGCCTCCATAGCCATCTTTTGCGCCATATCCTTGGCTCTGGCACTAATTTCCCCTTTTTTGATTTTACAGTCTGGGATACCATCTTGTCCCATTGAAAGATTCATTTCTATAGCCAGCTTTTTAACATATCTTAGCCAGGTATATTGTACAGCCCCTGTGTGCTCCTTTTGCTCATAATAGCAACTATTCACTTGGGAAGAAGTTCTTCCCTGTGAGGTTTTAAGCCAAAAGCGCAGAACTCTGATATTTAAATGGGAGAGCACTGACATGGTTCCCGTCTTGGCTCGTAACATTGCCAAAGGGGTTGCTCTTGGTACTCCCAAAATATTTTGCAAAAAATGGTCTTGAGGAGTCTCTAGTTTACTAGTACATCCCACTGATGTCTCCTCCATACAGTTATTGGGGGAGAACTTTTAAATCAAAGATATTTAGTAGTTGCTCGACTGGAGCCACTGGTGTCACATAGTATAGTCTAAGTATACCTCCCACTGATTGCATAGCTTTCGCTATTAACTTCTCATTATTTTTCCTCCATACTCTCATATTTGCAAGAACTAAACCTAAATATGGCTAAAACTGAACTCCTTATCTCCCCCCCCCCATCCTTCCTCACTGTCAATAATTATTGATGGAGTCACCATCCTGCCTGTCCCCCAAGCCCGTAGCCTAGGCTTCATCATTGACTCACCCCTACATTGACTCTGTTGCTAAATCCTGTCGCTTCTCCCTCCATAACATTGCTAAGATTCGCCCTTTTCTCTCTGTCTCGTCTGCCAAAACTCTTGTTCAAGCTTTGGTCATCTCTTGCCTCGATTACTGTAACCTCCTTCTTTCTGGCCTTCCCCGGTCTCACCTTTCTCCCCTCATCTCCATCCAAAACTCTGCTGCCAGGGTCATCCACCTCGCCCGTCGCTTCAACCATGTGCAGCCCCTCCTCTCTTCGCTTCACTGGCTTCCCCTTCCTGAACTAATCCTGCACAAGCTCCTAGTCTTCACCTATAAAGCTCTTCACAGCCTCGCGCCCCCCTACCTCTCTGCACTTATCACCCTCCATACTCCAGCCCGTGCACTCTGCTCCTCCTCTGTCCCTTCTCTCACCCTTCCACGCCTTCCGTGCTCCCCTAAGCGCCTTCGTCCCGTCTCACTTGCTGCCCCCCATGCCTGGAACTCCCTCCCTGTCTACATCCGCCTTGCCCCCTCTCTTCATACCTTCAGATCTCTCCTTAAAACTCACCTCTTTCACTCTGCTCTGTCTGACTCTTTATCCTGCTGACCCGCTATTTCCTATATCTAGGGTCTGTTTACCCTTATCCTTGCCACATGGACCTGCCTGCTGTCATTCTCATCGTAACCAAGCCAAGTACGTGCACTTGAGACCTCGCATCTTCATGAATGTTAGACCCCTTGTCTCCCTCTGTTCCCCTTCCTATGTCTCTCCCCCAGCTCCTGTCTCTCAGATTGTAAGCCCTAGCGGCAGGGACCGTGTCTATTTTATTACTTTAAGTGCCAGGTACGCTGCTGGTGCTATATAAATGTTTGTTAATAATAATAATAAATAAATAGGTATAGTGTGATGTTAAAACCATTTTCTGTATGCCACACGTCCATTTATACTTCATTCGCACAGTGCCAAAGCACGTTACCTTGGATTTATCTGTGTTAACCGACCCTGTAACATGCATAAGAAATGTTAAAGTGGTGTTTTCACCCATTCTTTCTAACCTCTTACTCCCCAAGGTTTCATTTATTTCATATTGCTACAAGTTACTTATTCCCTCTTTTCCGAGGAAATGACACCATATCACATTCCTTCCCCCCCATTTTCTTTCATTGAAACACAACTTAAGTACTTTAAAAAACAACAATGTTGTATGAACCTGTTGCCATTCTGCAGCTGTCTACCTTGTACTCTATCCACTTGCCCTCTCTGCTTTTTCAACATCTCTAACCTTTGCATTCTTTTCTTTCATTTGTGCTGCTCCCTCATGCCTAATCTTTTTAATGTTCTTCCAACACAGTAAGTTGGTTCACCTCTTATTAATGTATATAGTGCTTTCAGTGTTTAAAGTACTTTAGAATCTTTGGGTGTCTTTAGACATAACGTCAATGGATGTCTGAATGTGTGTTGACCTTTATAAGAACACTGGTTTGGCCCTGTGTTCACAATGTGACGCTGCTTAGACCCAGCCCATCTTGGGGCAAATCGGTGTTTTGCTCACCACACAACCTCCACACGCATGCGATGCCGCCTCGTTCCCCATGTTGTACCTGCTAACATGCCACGCAATATCATTAGACACAACGTTGGCCGCAAGTTCAGCCAAAATACGCAAATTGTCCTTGTGATGCAATGGTGTTCACATCGCATGTTCAGTGAGTGGCCACATTGGTGTTGGGATTGTTAAGCTGCTTATACACAATGGCCAAACACATGCTTAGGGGTTTTGACACCCAATCTTTGTTATGTCTAAAGATGCCCACTAATGAACTTACCCTCACAACAACCCTGCGAGGCTTATCTGTTGCCTTACTACTTTTCTTATGCATTATTTTCCTCTGTAAAGTACTGTGTTTTGGAAGCTGAACAAATAGACATTATTGTAAGTGTATTCTGTATTTGAACAAACTTTTCCAACTGAGAAATTCAAAAGAGTGGGTTTGTCTCTTGTGTGTGTGTGTTTCTAAACAAAACCTGTATTATTGCACTGACCCAATTTTTGTTTTCCTTTTTATAATCACGGTCAATGGTTAACCTGTAAACTGGTGGATCTGGAGAGATGAGCATGATATTAGGAATCAGGGATTGCTGATTTCTAATAAAAGGTCTGCCAGTGATTTGTTCTGTCCCCTTCAGAAACTAATTTCTCTGCTTCAGTTTCTCCCATTTTTAATACTGAAGATAGGGGTGGAAATTCCAGTTCTCCCAAGAACCGATATTGTCGGTATTTGGGTGTATTGGATTAATCCGATATTTACCTGTACCGGCATACCGGATCTTTAACACTGGGTGCTTTACTTTTTTTTACATTGCGGCCATTGAGATAAACGGCCGCAATGTAAAAAAACCGGTAAAATGCCAAATGTTAAAGATCCGGTATGCCGATACCGGTAAATCTGGTACCGGGGAGATCCGATACCGGTAAATCTGGTATTCTCCCTGGTGTCCCACCCTTATTCATCCATTTCCCCCACAGGGATGTCATGACCATTAGTCAGTATTAAAACATTTGGAATATGCAAAGGTTCATCTGACTGAACGTGCTCACTCTAAGCAAGAAACCAAACTAGTTAGAAAGATTTCTGGGAGAGTGGTTATAGCAAATGTCTTTAATTTGCATTTTGTAGTCATTGTCAAATTCTGAGACCCCACAACCAGTTTTGCAGGAGTGACATCCAATTAAATAAATGCTATAGGGCAGAGAATCCTTCTCTGAAATCTTTGGTCCTTTGGCCTAATACCAGCTCATTCCTTTGCCAAAGATATTTGTTTTATCAAGCTATAACTTACTTGCAGGATGTTTCACAAGTCTGGGTGGAGGTGGGGGGTGGGGTGGAGTCTGGAATGGAACCAGTGGCCGCTGAAGCATTAGTGCTGTGAGGGCATTGCCTCCCGGTAGCCACAGAGGGTGGTGATAAATGAGGAGACACCCCCCCGAGGCTTTGGTTGCTCCGTGGGGTCCCTCCTGCTGCTGTCACCCGCAGGCTCCACATGGGACCAAAACATACAGGCAGGCATTTCTCCCTGCCTCAGTCCACCTGCGTGTTCCTCCCATCAACTCTCCATCATTAGAGTTGCAGTTGCTCACCCAACACTCTAGGCTGGCGCTGCTGCTCCATAGCGCTGAACATGCACGTGCCCAAAAAGGCACGGGGCATGGGGTGGCCGCATACATTTAAGTGTTAAATATGTGCTCATGGAAATTTACTTCTAGATTTTAGCAAAGAGGAAAAAGTAGTTTAACAGTTAAGAGACATTCTTTCTCCGTGCAGCTCCCTGCTCGGTGCTCCTCTTGGGTACAGTTCTGATCATCAAATGGAAAGGCAGACCTCAAATTTAAATTTGTGGGCAGGCCAGGTGAGGAACACGGGCCCCCCACCCCACCCACCCCGCTCTCCAGTTTGAGTTCTGCCTTCGCACTGGAAGGAAAAGACCAGGGGGCTCTCAGAACCCCGTTAAACCTTTTGTCTCTGACCTGGAGATAAAGCTAAGCAGTCCTTCCCTTCTTCTTCCCTTGCAGGGAATTCAAGGGCTTTAGTCTGCCCCAGTGGAAAATATTCTCCACCTGAAGCCAGAGAAGAAAGTAAGAAGAGGCTTCTGGAATTCTTCCATGGGGAGGGCCGGGTGCTTCCCTCTCCCCTTACGGAGAAGCAGGATCCCTTCACAGGCCTTATTTTGTAGGCCTATTTCTTAAGGGCTGGATGTCCCCCTTCCCCTACTTGGGGAAGCCGGGTCCAGTCAGAAACCCGAGAGCAGGTCCGGACTTAGGGGCAGCCCCCTAGGCCTGGGCCTTGGGTGGTGTTTTTTGGGGGGGTGGCGGTGACAAACCTGGCACCAGTGCCCCCTCCTTTTTTTTTTCTCCTCCTGTGGCGAGGCTGCTGCGCACAGCCAAAGCCTGCTGCCTGGGTCCCCATCCCTCACCTGCCTCTGCTGTCTACCTGCTAGTAGTGCTGCATCAGCAGTGGGACACCTATTGGACTGGGAGATAAAGCTGTTTGTTTACAAACAACTCCTTCCGGTTGTTGCCTTGTAAAGAAGGTTCTTCAAGATGACCCAACGTTTTCCCAACTGGGTTGTGCATGTTCACCATATTCAAATGATAGACCACATGATGATCTCGAGCTCCTCGAGTATAAAAAGCACTCCCTCCCTCCCTCAGAATGACAGTTCCTTCCAACCCTTTCTAGGAATATAAGAAAAGAATTCCATGTGGGGCTGGAAGGGTGAGTGTTTACGAGAATGTTCAGAGCCATCTCGAAGAACTTTGTTTACAAGGTAGCAACTTTCTGTTCTTCGAGTGGCTCCTCACAGGCCCTTTTTACATGGTTCCGCTGGGTGGGGTGTCCGTGGGCGTGCCGGTGCATGGGCGGGGGTGTGAACGCATCCGCACACGCATCCCCACTCACCCCCCGCTCATCCGCACCTACGGAGCAACCACCATTTCCCCCAGTTGTTCCGTGCATGTGGATGAGTGGGGATGTGTGTTAGGTGGGCATGCGCACGCACCCCCATTCACTGCAGGTGCAGGCACCATGTCGTTCACACGGGACTCCCCCACCCATGAACATGCAGTGTGCGGGCGTGGTTTGCGGGTGGGGCTTGGCTTGGCAGCAGCTTGAAAAGGGCCATGGGCACAAAATTCTGAAGTTTGGCCCCGCCTGAGTGGGCCTATTTTGCAGACCTATTTCTTAAGGGTCTGAGTATCTCCTTTCCCCTGTTCAGGGAAGCAGGGCCCCTCCGCAATCTTCGGGGAAGTGTGCGGTGTCCCTCCTTTCGCACAGGGAGGCAGAGTTTCCCCCCCTCCACCTCGGGCAAGTGGCCCAAATATAGGCATTTTCCCCATGTCTCAGAAATCCAGGACTTCGCCCCTTCCCCCGCATGTAGCCCTCATGGAGCGGCTTCTTTCTGGGGCAGACGCCCCACCAGCGATCTCGCTGTGCCCCTCACAGAATCGGGGGGAGAGTCTAGGTGTCACCCTCCCCCCTCTCCGATGTGGGGAGCAGGACGCCTATGTCGGTCCACCCCTGGGGCTGGAAGGATTTCCCCGTGAAGGACCAGGGACTTCAGACCCATGCGGCTGCTCTCACCCCCCCTCCCCTCCGGGCTGGAGGAGCCGCTGGCTAATCAGGCCATGCGACCGCACTCCCTCGCAGCAAAAGACCTTCACCACAATGCCATTAGCCCCGGACTGGAGGCCCTTCTCCCCTGCAGGGCTCTGGACTTATTCCCTTTGAGGACTGGAACAGTGGCTCTGGCGGGTGGACCAGCGGAGGAAGTCCCGGGAGCCGTGGGCAGGCTCCTAGAGCTGAGAGCCCTTGGGAGTGAAGCGCGACTTTAACCCTCCCTGCTCTGTCTCCTCCCCCCCCCCCCCCCTCCCAGCTCACCCAGTGCTGGTCAGAGCGAGGAAACTGCTTCTGGCCCTTGTTGTCTTGCGGCCCTATAGCAGCCCTAGCTGGCTCCTAACAGGTGCGGCTTGACTGGGTGCCGCAATCTTGGTGCTGGTTGCCATGTTGGCCATGTGGTCCACATGGGCGCCACCATCTTGGCCACGTGGTGTCATTGGGCGCCACCATTTTGGATCTGCCCCATAGTGCTCCAGCAGCACTCCATCTTGGTCCTTGAGTGACCTGGGATGGATTAGTGCCCCAAGGGGATTGGGGCATTGCCTCAGGGCAGTGGCTGGCACAAAGGAGGCCCAGCGTGCTCATGCTAGGGGGAGCATCCCTAGGGTTCTGAGGGGGACCCCTGGTTCTATTCCCTGCTCCTCCCACTTGTAGGCACCGGCTCCACTCTCGGACGGTGTGCAACCCAGCCTGGAGCTAGTATTCTGAGGGCTCCAGGTTCGTTTCTCTCACTCTCTCTGCTGCTCACAGGGCGAGGACATTCACCCCGCCTCCAGGGTGTCCAACTCTGTATAGGGCTGTGCCGAGCAGAGTCCCCCTTTTTTTCTGTCCCCGCCCTTCCCTTTGACTCAGAGGTATGCACTCGCCAGCATATTGCCAACTACCTGGACCCGCACTCGGGGAAGCCTCAGTGGCAGCCACTTACCCCACGGCCCAGCTCTCCGCAGCAGCCAAGCGGGCAGGTGGATGAATCCCTAGCATTGTGGGCTTGAGGCTCCAGAGGCAGCATGAGCAGCGGGGATGGAGCACCCCCTTCAGAGGGGCCCCCTCGACTACCCTTGCCTGGGCTTGGAATGGGGCTGTCTCCTGCAGCTGCCCTCCTGACAAGGACTTGGTGGCTACGGGGCCAACTGCTCCCTCCCTGGGAGCCTCTCTAGCCACCCATGTCCATTTCCTGTCCCTTGGCAGTGCCGAGTTGGCAGGTGTACCCTGCCTCCTCCTGCTTTTTGGGTTTTCTAGGGCCCCTGGGCCAGCACGAATGCTACCATCTCAAGCGAGTTCGAATCTGGCAGCAGGCACCTTCGACACGTGGCACTAATGGGTGCTGCCATTTTTGAGTGAGCCCACAGGTAGGCAGTGGCAGCCATGTTGGCCACATGTCGTCCTCCAACTGCACCTGTAAGCCAGTTTATTACTAGACTGGGCTCACGAGTGTTATACTTCAGGGGAAAGAAGCATCTGCCTTTGCTGTATTGCTGACCATAGGGCAGTTACAATATTGCTTAGTCTACCTTCCTCGCAGAGTTATGATAAGAATATAAGGTGAGGTTACATTGCTCTGTGTGAAGAGTTCCAAATGACTTGCCAAATAAGGGGGCCGCTATAAAGACCCTTATTTACCAATAGCCAGAAATGCTTCAGGCTGGCCGCAGGAGCGGGTTCATTGCAGGGTCCTTTCAGACAAGGGCCAGTGCACACGGAGCTGATGGAGCCCTATTAGGAACTGAAAAAATGGCACCTACTTAAATAGGCAATGGGAGGGGGCTCCATCCCCTCAAGCAGCAGATACTGTGCCTCGTCACTGTAAGGCCTCTTTCTCCCTGGTGCATTGCCAGCCTCTCAGGGTGGCTAACAAAAGCCATTCTCCCCAACAGCGGAGAGATGCCAGACATCCCCAGAGCTTTGAGTAGATAGTCAGCCCCATAGGAGGCTTGGACTCAAAACTATGGAAACCCCTCCTCCGCGCATCTTGGTGGGCACAAGTTGGGATGGACCCTCACATCCAACCAACCTCTCACCTCCTTAGCTTAAGATATTGAGAATGGTCCATTTCCGATGACAGAGCCTGACCTCACTCCCTAGCTGTATAGCTAGGGTGGCTGCTGTGTTGAGTGCAGTGACTGATGGCCAGAGGGAGGTGCTGGGATAAGAGTTTTCCCTATTCCAGCGGCAGGGAATGAGGGCAGGCTGTCCCCCCTGCTGGTAGCTCTTTCACCCTAATAGAGGTACATTCAAGGAGGTCAGCTCTCTTTATAGAGATGTGGTCTTGCAGGGCTGCTCCACATCCAGATCCACAATGCAGGAATCACTTCAAGAGAAGCCTAGCTGAGCGACGGCTCCAGGCAGGGGAAGGAACCTTCCAGCCAGCCAGAGGACTAGAGGCGGCTGCTAAAAGCATGGCCTCGAGGTTAACTACAATCCTTCATCAGGACATACGGATTGTATATTGGTAATCGGACTTCGTTACCAGGCTGGCAACATCAGATGGAGGGATCTCAGCAGGGAAAGCTGTAGTGGTAACCAAGTTTAAGATTGAGGAAAGAGCAAGACACCCAATGTGGACAGATTGGCTGGGGTCCATACTTCTCATCACTCCTCGGCTCTCCCTTAAAGGAGGGATTGAGCAAGTGGAAGAGGGCCACATCCATGCAACGCACATGTGGGGGCTGGATTGAGACCAAAGCTTACACCCTAGCTGCCCTGAGCCACCTTTGGCGGGAAGGGTGGGGTAAAAATTTAAATATATAAATAACAACCACTTCACCACTGATGCAGAGATAATTAGCCTCGCTGTACCTGGCCCTCCAATTTCAGATAAGTAGGCTAGTGGATAAGGTGTTGGTCTTGGATCTAGAAGACCAGGATTCAAGACAGGGCCAGTGATTTATGGATACTAGTCCTAGGAAACAATAGGAGGGGGCTGATCCCCTTTCATAGGCCTGTCTGGGGGGACACATTCCATGTTGGCAGAATTATCTATGAATGGAAACAGTGGTCAGAATTTGTAGGACTTGACTTTCATTTTATATCTCTCGCATATATATGCAAGACCCCTGGCAACCAAAGTCAAGGCAGCAGCAGCGTCCCTGCTAGCTAGCCAATCGAAAGGGTGTCAGTAGCTATAGCAGTAGAGAAGAGAATCGGTATAAACCTACTAGAGCTCAGGGCAATCTGCCTGGCTCTCACTGAGTTTGAGGACGCGATAAAGGACCCCCACATGTTGATACAGATGGACAACACGACGGCCATGGCCTACGTGAACTATTAAGGAGGTTCGAGGTCAGAAGCCCTACAAATGGAAGCACAATCACTGTTCAGATGTGCAGTGACAAGAATCAGCTCGATAAAGGCTATACGCATCCATGGAGACGACAAGAAGAGGCATTCAGGTTGATAACCCAGACCTGGCGTCACCCAGTCATGGATCTCTTTGCCTCTCACCACAACAACAAAGCAGAGACCTATTTCTCTAGAAGGAGGAACCCCAACGCGACAACGACTGACGCACTTGACTGCCATAGCCGCAGGGTCATTCCTATTATCGGGAAAGTTGGGAAGGCATAGTAAGAACCATCCAGAAGGCAAGGGAAGAGAAAGCCAAACTCCTCCTGATCACACCATTCTGGCCCAGAAGGCCCTGATTCTCAGACCTGGTGGAGATGCAGTTATAACTGCCCATAAGACTATGAAGTCACTGGCGCTAGAGGCCAGAGGGTGCTCAGACCAAGTACTTCAAATACTGTTAGCATCACACAAGCCTTCACAAATAGAATCTATGCCACCATATGGAGCAAGTTTGTTAAATGAGTGAGGGAAGAAAAAAAAAAAGGAAGGGTCTAACTGGGGCATACCCGACATGCCTGATGTCCTAGAGTTCTTGCAAGAAGAGCTGGACATGGGATTGAGACCATTCACATTAGTGAGACAGGTATCGGTGCTTACTGCCACCTTGGGAGCGGACAAACCACTTCGCTTCAGCAAACACCAACATGTTGGGCGTTTTCTCAGAGCAGCGAGAATGCATGCACCGCAGCCAATCCACTGATTCCCTTCATGGAACCTCAACCTACTCACACAACCTCCCTTCGAGCCCATGGGCTCTGCATCACTTTACTTCCTCAAAATCAAGGTCACCTTCTTAGTCGTGATCGCGTCGGCGACAAGGATTTCTGAATATAGAGTGCCCTTTTCACAGCTCCGAAGCTATGCACCTTCCACAGTGACAGGGTAGTTTTACCAACAGACCCAGTGTTCATTCCAAAAGCCAACTCTGTCTTCCATAGATCCCAGGAAATAGTATTGCCGAACTTTGACCCTAGACCGAACGCCCAGGAGAAGAAGCTTGGCACTCCTTGGATGTCAAGCAAGCATTGCAGAGCTATAGTAAAAGGACCCGAGCACCGAGCAGATCTTCCAGACTCTTTGTTTTGTATACAAACTCAGTCAGAGGAAGACCCGTCTCCAGCACCACGATTGCACACTAGATAAGAAATTGTATCACTGAAGCCTGTAGGGCAAAAAAGGGGCCAATCTGAACGGAGTGGTGCGAGCACATTTACTCCGGTCGTTGGCTACCTCCTGACCTGGTTTTTGAGAGCCTCCAGCCAGGGCCCCAGGTATGTGCCATATGTGTGGCTGCACATGGCCCCATGGCCAGCAGGGGCCCCACGCTTCCTTGGTTGGGCGGCAGACTGCAGCCAGCTTCTCCCCCAATAAGTTCTTCTGCCTCCCCTCCCTGGCTCTGGTCCCCATCCCTCACCTGTCTCTGCCTCCTTGTAGTGCTGCAGCAGCAGCAGCAGCAGCACCGGGACACCTATCCTGGAAGATAAAACTGTTTGTTTACAAACAACTCCCCACGTGAGTGATCAGAAGGTTGTTATCGTGTAAAGAATGTTCTTCAAGTTAGCTCCAAACATTTTCACAACTGGGTTGTGCATGCTCAACCTATTCAAATAATAGACCGTGTGATGGTCTTGAGCTCCTCTAGTATAAAAAGCACTCTTCTCCCTCAGAATGACAGTTCCTTCCAACCCTTTCTAGGAAGATAAAAAAATTCCATGTGGGGCTGGGAGCGTGGATGTTGTGAGAATGTTCGTAGCTATCTCAAAGAACCTTGTTTACAAGGTAGCAACCTTCTGTTCTTCTTCGAGTGGCTCCGCACAGGCCATTTTTACATGGCTCCGCCGGATGGGGGGTCCGTGGGCGCGCTGGTGCATGGGCGGGGCATGCACACGCCCTCACACGCATCCCCACTCATCCACACCCACGGAGTAACTGCCGTTTCCCCCCGGTTGCTCCGTGTGTGGGGATGAGTGGGGGGTGAGTGGGGATGCGTGTTAGGCAGGCACACACGCACCCCCACTCACCATGGGCTTATGCACCACGTTCACACGGGGCTCCCCCACCCACGAACACACAGACATCTGCGTGTTCATGGGTGGGAGAGGCCCGTGTAAAAAGGGCCACATTCTCACAACTGTCTTACTTACATTCTAAATTCCTACCTAAGGTAATATAGCGCAATATCTATTCTATCTTGGAAAATCTACAAAAATGGTTCTGAGATTATTATGGCTGCTATTTCGCTAACTCTTCTTAATGAAGTTATTGCTAACAGGAATACTGTCTTTAAACCCGCCCCATAACCAGTTCATTTGCGCGCGCCCCTATAATCAATTCACGCTGACCCGGGGGCACAAATTAAATGGTTATGGGTGGGGGGCAGCATGAATTGATTATATGGGGGGCGGGGACACAAATGAACTGGTTATGGGGTGGGGGCAGCATGAACTGATTATGGTGGCACAACTGAACAGGTTATATATATGTCGCTTTTCATGGCATAATGTGCTTAATAGGCTGGCTGCATTTTGGGTGTCTTGTGTGTTTGACAGCAGCACCTCTGGACTGGTCGCACCATGTGCGTGCACAAGACACAGGCAGCACCGGCAGTAAGAAGCAACGGGCCCTGTAGGCCAGGCTGGCTAGACTCACCCCCTCCCCCAGTGAGGCAGTGGACACAGTCAGTTTCTCTCTGCCTGCCTTACTGCCCACCCAGCTGCCCCTGCAGTGAAACCACTCCTGGGGAATGGTGGTAAACGCTCAACTGGGGAGGTGGTCCCCCGGGAAGCATTGGGAGGCCATGCTTGTCTATGGCCACTCCGAGGGGTGGAGAATGGGAATCCTTCCTGTCCAGAGGGAATAAATTTTATGTAAATTTACACATTTGCATAATTAGGTGGTGCCTAATTATGCAAATAAGGCCCCGCACCAAGACTTCGCACATGACATCATAAACCCTGGGGCCAATCCTGCCTCCAGCAATGAGATATGCAAGGCGGCCACTTGGTCCTCTGTACGCACATTCACAAAACATTACACGATCCAGACTCTGGCCTTGGCAGACGCAGCCTTTGGATGCAGTGTTCTCCAGACTGTAGAGCCGGACCTGTAGCCACTTCTGGAATACCTTTCCCCCATCCGTTTTGTAACCATGCTCTAGTACATCCCAGGAGGGGCGCCAAGCAGGGAGAAAAGAAAATTGGGGCACTTGCCATTGAATTTTCTTTCTGTTAAGTTTTCTGCTCAGTGCTCTGGCCTGCCCTGGGTCTACTGGTAGGGAAAGATACTCCAGACTGGCTAACATGGGGATAAGCTCCCTTGGCTACAAACTCTCTGGAGTTGTTTTTCTATAGTACCAGCTCTGGAAGAAGTCAAACTGATGAGCAGGGGGGGAGTGTTCCTCATCTGGCCTGCCCACAAAATTAAATTTGAGGTCTGCCTTCCCATTCGATGATCAGAATACTACACAAGAGTTGCACCGAGCAGGGAGCTTAACAGAAAGAAAATTCACTAGTAAGTGCCCCAATTTTCTTTTTTTGATTACTGTGTCTTCTTCCCAGATGGCAAACCTAGCAGCTGTCCCTGCTGGCCTGGCATTTACATCTATCGACGTACATGCTGCAACCAAAGAAGAATCAAAATGCCATGTAGTGAAGCCAGATCAGGTAAGATTCCTGCGTTCTTCTTTCCATGCTTTTTTAAAAATATAACAGTACTAATAATTGTGATCTTTCCTTTGAATTTTGTCATGCAGAAAGTGAAATAATGTAACTGAGAATATACAAGTGTATATATAGTGTGACTACCCTGTTGGTCTCCAAAGTAATACATGGACATAGACCCTTTCACACGAGATCCGCCGCCCCCATTCCCATGCAGATTCTCTGCGTGGACATGGGGTGGGGGGTTGCCCGTCTGACGGCTGTGGGTGGGGTGTGTGCTCCGTCCATCACCCACACATCGAGCAAGTGACAATGATGACGGTTGCTCCCTGCGTGGAGGTGGGTGGTGATGGGTATGCGCCCATGTAACAGCCACCCCCACACTGTGGCGCACACCCATCCCTGCCCCCCCACTGCAGCCCAAGTGAAAAGGGCCAAAGTAGTTCAGATGATGGGGCTGATCCCAAACCTCCTCATGCGTGACTTATGCATGGGCAGATGCACACGTGTCATAGTCCCCATTGCGAGGCTGCTTGTGAGGAGAGCGAGAGTCATGCGTGTACATGTACGCGCCGCACACGTGCTGCACAGAGCTTG
The DNA here is from genome assembly GCA_003113815.1 of Sphenodon punctatus. Classification (NCBI taxonomy): domain Eukaryota; kingdom Metazoa; phylum Chordata; class Lepidosauria; order Sphenodontia; family Sphenodontidae; genus Sphenodon; species Sphenodon punctatus. The sequence continues at coordinate 2,626,132 of QEPC01009705.1, forward strand.
GAATCAGTTCCGATATCTTTTATTGGAACAAATTCTGTTGGTAAGGACAATTAAATTACATTTAATTTACAATTAAATTACATTTAAATGTGTAATCTCATTTAATTGACCGTGTGCTGGCTTTCAGATAGTTTGTATTTGGAATGCCAGCACCTTTTTAGGATTGTTTTCATGTGTTTTCATACCTGTTTTGCAATGCTCAGTCTTTGGTTCTTATCCTCAGCCCCTGATAATATCAGGTCTGAAGCTTTGACTGCTGATTTTTTTCAAGAGATACTATTAGAAATCCTAGCTTTGCACTGATGCTCCCTAACAGTATGAGTGAGGCTGTGCTTTTTAAAAAAAATAAAAATCGAAGACTGAAAGGAGAAGAGTAATTGAAGAAAGGACAATAGAAAGTTCTTCGTAGATAGCATGTAAGGGGCTGCTTTGATCCTGCCTGGAGAAACCTGAATGGCACTTCCATGCTGGAGATTCCAACTCATTGTCCCCACTGATGGCTTGCAAATTTCTCTCCCTCACCCCTCCCTTTCTAATGTGGAACTGTACAGCAGTTTTCTTCGACTGCAGGACAGATACCAAAAGAGGTGTAAAATGAGGGATGTTCCCAAAAATCTGGAACACTTGAGAAGTATGTATGGAAGTATAGAAATACAAATGACAACACTTACATGAGATCTTGGAATACTGTACCATTATAGGCTATTAAAAATTAGAAATACGATGCGGAAATGGTTTTTAAAGCATCAGCTAATTTTTATAGACGCATACCAAACAAAGTAATATGCAGTTCAATATCTACTAAGGCTCATAGGGTCCTTTTGCTCTAGTATTCAGTTTTCAGCAATATACATTCAGTAAAACAAGGGCAAAAATGCATAGGAAACTTACTCATCATCTTTAACAAAAGTAAACACTAGAGCAGCAGGTCACTGTGAACCTTAGTAGATGTTGAGTTGCATCTTACTTTGTTTGGTTTGCATCTATAGAAAATAGATGAAGTTTTAAAAACCGTTTTCCCCACTGTAATTCTAACGTTTAATGTTATGCTGCTACTTACGCATTTAATCTGAAGAGTTCTGTATAAGCACTAATCCTCACCCCTGCAAGATGTTTTTGTTTTTACCCCTTCCAGCTTCCCATTTATTGTGCGCCCCCTCTTAAATCGAAATATGTGGAGGAACAGCCTGGCCGTTTGCAGATGGGGTTTTCTACAGTAAGAAAGAAGACTAGTTATTATGTTGGTTGGTGAAAGGTAAGAAAATGAAGTGTCATTGAAATATGCTAGTGTCCTGGAATCCCTGCCACCACCACTCAACTCCTTTCATCATCAGTCCATCCAGGGACTCTCCCCTACCCCCCACCTCCACAGCTTGCCTTCCTCTTCCCAAGCCTAGGAAGCCCTTCACCTTTGCTCCTCTTCTCCGTTGCCACTGCCATACTAGGGGATTCTGCCTCCTTGGTGCCTCTGCCAAACCTGAGAGCCCTCTTCTGAACTGGAGAAGCCGCCCTTTCCATCTCTGCCCCTCCACACGGGTGCTGCCAAGCTGGGGGAGACACATGGAGCCCCCTTACCCCCTCCAGTGTCCCCTGACTCGCTGGTGCTGTGAAGAAGCTGAGTCCAAGAATCATCTGCAACTCCAAGTGGGGTTAACCAGGATAGCCCAGCACTGGAGTGCTGTGTTTGGGCAGAGGGTTTATACCAATTGTGCATTCTCCATTCACATGTAGATGCTCCTGTAGCCTCTTAGAGAAGACGATAGTTGTATGTGGATGGAACCATGGGAATTTATTTTTAGTCATTTTCATAATTTCTCATTTGGAGAATATGGTGTTTACTCACTAAATTACACACACACAGACACAGGCTGCTTGAGCTCATCATATACTGCAGTGGTGCACAGGGGGCTGATCATAGCACCTCTGTCCTGCACTACTATCTAGTGCACGTTCATGGCGTGGAGGTGGGCAGCACAAGACAGGGTGCTCGGAGGCCACCTTGCGACTCAGGACAGGCAGTGGTTTTGGCAAGGCGTCTCTGGGACAAGAGGTGGGAACGCCCGTTCGCACAGGGTTCTGGGACTAGCAGAGGGGATGAAGCTTCTCTCCCTGTTGAACCCCAGCAGCCACCACCTGTTCCTCCACAGCCTAATCCAGGAGCATGCCCCAGGTCCTAATTTATTTATTTATTTAAAACTTGTATCCCGCCCCTCCTGCCCAAAGGCCGCTCGGGGCGGTGAACAACACAAAGATTTAACAATAAAACATTTAAAACAAATCAACAAATTTTAAAACACATCATAAAACTCACCCTCCCTCCCAAACCCTACCCCCCCACCGCTCCCTCGCCAAAAGCCTGGCGGAACAACCAGGTCTTACCCAAACGTCAAAATGACAGGAGGGTGGGGGCCAACCGAGACTCCTCCGGGAGTGGATTCCACAGCACAGGGGCAGCCTCCAAAAAAGATCTCATCAGTGGCCACCAGTCTCAACCGGGAAACCTCCAAAAAGGCCCCCACAGACGATCTCAGGGGTCGCATGGGCACATGGGGTGTGAGGCGATCCCACAGATAGGCAGGGCCCGGGCCGTGAAGGGCTTTAAAGGTCAAATGCAGATACAGGAGGGAATTTGGGTTATGATGGACTGCAGGCAGAATATGATGAGCTCATCAGACAGTGGCAAGACCTGTCGGCGAAAGTATGCCACCTGCACAGCTACTATTCACTCCTCCTGGGCCAGAAAAAGGCAGGCGAGGCCGACCGGGTTTCCCTAGCGGAGCGTGGGTAGAGGCTTCCAGGGTGCAAGACATGCCTGCCCCCACTAGTCTCCTGCCACTACCACCATGCCCAGTCCTGGTAAATGCGCAGGAAGATGGTGTCTGACCCCCACCACTGTATTTAATGGTTCTATTTCATTATATAATGGAATCGTCTTTGTGTTAATTTGGTTATAGGTTAGATTAAGTAAATAGGTTAATTAGGTTACAGTTTTAGATAGGTTAGATTAGGTGCACAAATTTTTAAAATGTAAGAAAAAATAGAATTTTACAGTAAAAAATAAAAAAGCTTGTTACATTAAAATAGGTTAAATTAGGTAAATAGGTTAGGTAAAAATAAAAGTTAAAACATTTTTTGTAATTTTATAGTAAAAATTAAAAAAAAATACATTAATTAGGTTATAGGTTGAGAAACATTAGATTAGGTAAGTAGATTGATTAAGTTATAGGTTTAGATAAATTAGATTAAATTAAAAAATAGTAAATTCTTTTTTATTTTTAAAGTCGTGTTGTTTTTTTAAAAAAAATTAAAAATCTCCTCATAGACTGATACCTTGTTGTGGTTGTGGGAGTGTATGGTCTTAAGCTCTTCATGGGCATGTTAGAGGCCAGATCAGAGCCAGTCTATTTTCCACAGACTCAGTAAACACAACTTCAACTTGTAATAAAATAGCCGTATGTGGATGGAGCTGTAGTTGTAATAGCTGTGGGTGGACAGAGCCACGGGAGTTAAAGTTAAAGGTGATGGAGTCACAGTGTGCCCAAAAAATGGAAGTGAAGGGGGAAAGTGAATGGGCCAAGAGAGTTCAGTAAGGGGAGGCTCCTGCAGTGTATTTCTTTGGTTTGTGATGTTACAGTGGAGGTATACATGTAGTTTTGACATTTAAGTAGTGCACGTAATGTATGTAATTTGTATGTACTCCTTGGATGCGTTTCCTGCAAAGTACATACAAGGGGGTATGGTGTCCTGCACTTGCTTTGGTGTACGTATGTTTCTGGAGCGGCAGGAAAAAAGTTGTACGTACAAGAGATTTACGCAAAATCAAGGGGATAGCCTAGGGTTTACTTTGCTGTATATATGTATATTGTTGCAGTGGCAGTAGAAAATTGTATGGCCACTTTAGGTTTAATGAGAAGTTTGTGACTGGGTTATGAGACATTTACTTGAACTTGGGTGATGTGATGAATTGTCTTTAGTTTAACGGGAGTGTTTAGGAGAAATGATGTAAGTAAGTAGGTAACTTTATTTGGCACTGGCAACCGCCATGTCCAAGAACAGACAAAGAAACCACCAGTGTAAAAAGAAAACAAAAATACAGCATAGATATAAAACACAAAAGAGTTTTCAAATACACAAAGGGTTTTTAAAAACTTGTACAAGTTTCAATATATTAATTTTGTTACCTAAAGGGGTGTTCCATATCATACCTTCATTTTTCCGGGGATTACAATACAGTAAGTCATAAATCATAACTGATAACCACAGTATGTCACATCTGGGATCATATCCGCAAATCCTGGGTCTGTCTTCTCTTCTTTTCCATTAACAGACCAATATAAGCCACTTTCTGTGTTGTTTTTTGACATCTATCAGAGAGTAATAATATCATTTTCCTCTCAGCTGGAAGATTCTTTTGCATATTTGTTTCCTTAAATAGTTTATCCCATAATCTGTCATATTTTGGACAGCAAAATAGATAATGTGGCAAATCTTTGAGTTCAGTACCACAACACCCACATATCCTCTCCTGGAAGGGGATCCCCCTATATCTCCCCTCTAGGACCGTAGTAGGCATCATCTGAAGGTGAAGTGCCAGAAAAGCTCTCTTCTCCTGGAAGGGCATATCACCTTTCAGATATTCACATCCTTCCCTCTTTGGTATTAGAAGTTTATACCATGGAGCAATTTTTGTATTTAAGGCCAGTGTTCTAGTTGTTTGCCTATCAGTATCAATAATTCTGGTTTTAAGTAAGTATTTTGCCTGCTTAAAGGGGAGGGATTTGAAGAAAAAAAAAGGATAGACCCAGTCTATCAAAAATATCTTTTGTCCCCTGCCACCATGAACCTTTACCATTTACTGCATCTAGCTTTTCTCTCAAGCAACATCTGGTAGGGTCTCCCGGTGGCCTAGACTCAATTTTCATAACTGATGATTTTCTATTAGGTACGACTCTATCGATCTAATCCCTATTTCCAATCTTAATATACCTGACTGAGTTGATACAGGGATTTGTAATAATCTCTTCAGGAAATTATTCAATATAGGTTCTAATACTTTTTTAGCACTGGGCAGATGTCCCCAAAGCAGAGCTCCATACCTCAGTTTTGCTATTATCTTGGCATCAAAGACTCTGATTGCTGGTACAATTTGTTGGCCCCCTCTGGATTTAAATTTTTTAGCAGGGCACCTGCCTTAGCGGATGAACATTGTTTCAGAGCAGCCAAGTGCGGAGACCATGACCCATTGTAGGAAAATGTAAGACCTAGATAATTAAAGGTCTTAACTTGGTCAATTTTCAGATCATCAATCACCCATCTCTGAGGCTTGTATTTTTTTCCAAAGATCATAACCTTTGTCTTAGCATAATTTATCTTTAGATCCTGTCTAGCACATTCTGCTCCAAAATCCATAAGCAACTTTCTAAGTCCCAATCCTGAGGTGGATAAAAGAATGGTATCCTCCGCATACATTAGGATTGACACCCTCCTCTCATTCACCCTGGGAGCCATATATCTTCCCATATCCCTATGTTTAATAATTAGATCATTCACATACAAATTAAACAAGAGGGGAGCAAGAAGGCACCCCTGATATACCCCACGGGATGTCCTGATTTCTTTCGTAGTGGCATCCCTAGTATTATACTTTACTCTTAATCCCGTATTTGAATACAGAGATATAATCGGAAATAACAATCTTTTATCGATGTTCATAGCCTTCAATTTATCCCATAATTTTTCTCTGTTTATAAGGTCAAACACAGATGAAAAATCTATATATGCTACAAACAATTTCATATCTTTTTGTCTGTATTTTTCCACTAAAGGCGCTAAAACAAAACAGTGACCCAAGGTACTTCTATTAACTGTGAAACCCATCTGTTCGTCTTCCTGAAGACCTTCTTCTGACACCCAGTTTTGCAGTCTGTGTAATAATAACCTGGATTGTATTTTCGAGATAATAGAGAGAAGGCTTATCGGTCGGTAGTTCTTGGGGTCGTTTTTATCCCCCTTTTTGTAAATTGGTATGACTACTGCAATTTCCCAGTAATCAGGAATAATACCTGAATTATTGACTAACATGAAAAGTCTTGCCAGAACTCCCAACCACCAGTCAGAGTTCTCTTTAAAGACTTCAATAGGGATAAAGTCTCCACCAGGGGCCTTTCACCTTTTTTGGTCTCTGATTGCCTCCAGTACCTCCTCTTCCTCTACTGGATCCCACAAGGGATAGGTTGGGTCCATACAGCCTACCTTAACATTTGTATGTGAAACACTAGAGTTAAAAATCTGCAAGAAATGTCCTTCCCAAACTGAGTAGTTAATCTTTGGCTCCACATAGATTTTATCCCCTCTCATAGAGAGGTTTAGCAGTCACCAAAATTCCTTACCATTTTTCTTCTTTAAGGCTGTTAGTAACTGATCCCATTTATGCTTATGATATATAATCTTCTTGGATTTTATTAATTTCTTATACCACTGATAATATTGTTTATAATGAGAAACCAAAATACCACTATTTTCTTGTTTGATAAGGCAAGCTTTTTTTCGCAATTCTGATCTAGCCCTATGGCAGTCCTTATCCCACCATCCGTGACAAATAGTTCTTTCTTTTACTTTTGAGTTGGTTTTAGTAAGAATTGGTTTCAAATACAAAAAAATCTTATCTATTATGGTTACTGCCTCTTCAGGATCTGAAAAACCCAGAATCAGATCTTTTAGAACTAACATTTTGTTTGAAGACATTTCTTCCAATACCTTTCCATCTACCTCCAATGACCAGCGAATTCTGCTAGGACCAGTCTGTTATATAACCCCCTCATCTCCATAGATAAAGGCTTTCTTCTCTAAACTTTTACCGAGACCTTCCATATTTAGAACTGTGGGGAAATGGTCACTTTCAGTTTTATTCCCTACCATAAAGGTATTCATAAAGTTCAATAAAGAGGGAGTGATCAAAGCATAGTCTATTCCTCCCCCTTCCCCCCCGGCAAAGGGGTATGTTAGATTTCCAGGTATATCCCCAGAGAAATTTCCATTCAGTATATATAGGCCATTATCAAGTATAAATTCATGGAAAATTTTTCCTTCATTATTAATCTGATTATCCCTTGAAAGTCTATATTCGTTCAAATCTTCCTCCTGATCTAGCAAACTAATTAGATTTCTAGCTTTCAAGAGTGTCTGATTATTTGGTCCTATTCTCGCATTAAAGTCACCAAGTGTGATATATTCATCTCCTTCACCCACATCTTTTAGGTCTTAAATTTATTTTCTAAATTTCCCCCGCAAATCTGATTTCAAACTATGTGGGGGGAAATAAACATTACACAATATAATAGGGGTATCTAGCCCTTGAAAAACACCCTTCAAGGCCAAAACCTGGGATCCAAATGATTCTCTTAAAACTATTTTTACTTTTAATCCAAGCGATATAAAGGTTACCAGGCCACCTGATGGTCGCCCTTTACGACAATGGACCTCAGCGGGCAAAAACCATTTCTGAAAATTGTCCAGGTCCAATTTTTCCGCATCACAAAGCCAAACCTCCTGTAGACAGACAATATCAAACTCCTGTAGATAGCTAATAAATTCTTTATCCAAGCTTTTCCCCGACCATCCAGCTATATTCCATGATACAACTTTTAGAGGTATGGAATAGGGGTGGGGGGCATGGAGACCATTTACCTGGTTCTGACTGACTACGCATCCATTTAGAGGGACTTGAAGTCAATTTTAATTTAGCAAACAGGTTACCTGATGTATAAATGTAGGGATTTGAACTTCTCACATTGAGGAACACTTTGTGGTACAGGTATAAGCGATGAAGTTTTTATTTATCTCTGTGGAGATAATGGCAAACAGCAAAAAAAAAAAAAAAAAAGACCTAAATTGATAGTCTCTCTTCACACACACCCCCCCCCACGTTTTCATATAAACAAAAAAGGACTATATGCTGCAAAATAAGAAGTGCCGCAGAAAAGAGCGGCGTTGAAACCGCAGTCAGCACCGGCTGCCGGACTTATGTCTTCGGGGTTCTCCAACCCCTCCCCTTCAGAGCACAGTGTGGTTAGAGGCAGAGGGTGGATCTTGAGAAGCTCCGCCCAGAAGAGCAGCGTGGATACCGTGCTCACGTGTTGCTCCAACCCCCTCCCCTTCTGAGTGCGGTGTGGCTAGAGACAGAGGGCGGGGTCAAAGCTAGAAAAGGTGTCCTGGAGGAGATGGCAGCATTTCCTCTGCCTTTCCTTGCACCTTGCTCTACCTCCCCACCATCCTAGGGGTTTCATTCTAAGAGAGATGAGGGATAGAGCTGGTTCCCTTTCCCCCTGCCTGGGGCTTTCATTCACAGAGAGATAAGAGAAGGGGGGATGGAGCATTGAATAAAAGTAAAATGGAACTTTTTTTTACCCATGACTTCTCCGTGACTTTTTATCTTTTTGACCATGACCTAGTCATGACTTTTTAGAAAAAATACCATGACACAATCTTAACCCTATGTATCAGCAATAGGAGTGGTGTATGGGGGGAGGGGGGGAAACCACCTCAGATGAGTGATGTGTATCCACAGACAAGATGGGGGCAGCCAGAGTTGAGGAGCAGTTTTCATATAGTGAGAAGGTATCCAGGTGCTGGGGGCTATATATGGGGAGAGAAGACAGAGAGATGGGTTTTTCTGGCAGCACAACTTTGTAGCTTTTATGAGCTCCCGGTAGCTTGATCCCTTTGAGGGCTGTACCTGAGGGAAAAGCAGATGGCAAGTAATCCTCAGTCAGGAGCCTCAGAGGACGAAACCCCTTTCCAATACAGTATAGTACTCCAATGCATGATATTCTAGGACAAATATTTTTCTGCCCTTAATCATCGGTGAAGTAAGCAGATGGACTCGAGCGCTGCCTGAGAGGGGAGCTATAAATGATGAAGATTGTGGAGACAAGAATCAAGTTCATAATATTGGGGCAGGGAGTCTCCAGCTTCAGTGTTGCCCCCAATCTGTAGAGGAAGAGGATTGGGGCTGAAAGACCAAGGGAAAGTGTGGGTGCATGGAGCTTAAGTGAGCACAATGTGTGAGACTGTAAAATATCTTTACCGCTTACATTGTGCACAACTTAATGGGAGCCTTAATTTACAATTTCTATGCTTTTTGGAACATAGTGCACCTTGGACCTCGCAACTTTTCGTGAATGTTACACTCCTCGTGTCGCCCTCTGTTCCCCTTCCTTCGTCTCTTCCTCCCCGCCCCCGCCTCTCAGATTGTAAGCCCTATGGAAGGGACTGTGTCTATTCAATTACTTTGTAAAGCGCCAGGTACGTTGCTGGCACTATATAAATGCTAGCTAATAATAATAATAATAGTTGAATTTGTAAGAGTCCTTAACTTTTTTAAACTGAACTTTTTTTGATCCTAGAATAATATAAAGAAACACAATCACTTGTTAAATCATTTCTGCTAATTTAAATCTCTTGAATATAAGGTACTTTTTAATAGCTTCATGATTTCACTTTTTTGTTAATACCATATATGTGATATTCTTCTAAGCAAATTAGCTTCTCCTCATACCTCTGCATCCTCCTCCTGCTGGGTAGTTCTACCGTTTTGACTGCTAGGAGGCAGCCGACAAATTTTCTCTTTTTTTCACTGCACCTGCGCTCTGGAAATACCCGGCTCTCTCTCTTCAGTCCTTCGTCTGCCTCGAGACCCTTAGGATGCGCCTTCGGGTTCCTCAAGACCCTGGGGGGGAGGGGGAGGATAAGAAGAGGAAAGAGTTAGAACGAGCAAACAGGCTCATAACCTGGTGGGGCAATGAGGGGAGGGCGTTTCCCGGACGCAGTCTTGGGAGCGCCAGGCTAGGCCGCTGGAAAGTTCACCCCTGCCGGCTCCCTTGCCTGGGAGCAGAGGAGGCTGCTTATTCCCCACTTAGCGGGAAATACTTTACTTCAGCGCTCCCCACACCCACGGACAGGGACAGTGCTGCTGGCCCCGTGTCACTGATAAGACCGTTCCAAAAAAAAAAAAAAGGAGACGGAATGAGCGCTACCAGCAAACACCCAGTTCCCCCCTCCACCCCCGCCGGTGGGGTGGAGGTGGCGATAGCAGAAGAAGGTGGCCAGGATAACCAGGTACCTTCTTTAGCCTCCATAGCCCAGACAATGAGGGCAATCATGGCATCATTAAAAGAGCTGACTCAGGCCAGCACTAGCGGGAAGAGAAAGCGAGCCCCCCCTCCCCTGCTCGCAAACCTTCCAGCAAAGTGCGGAGGGCAGGAAAGCCCAGGGTGGCAATAGCAAAGAAAAAAGCCCCACCAGGGGGAGCCACCATCCAGTTTTTACAATCCCCTCAGGGCTCTGAGGAGGAGGATCGGGGAGAGCAGCCAGGGCCTCAGAGCTCATGAGCTCAGAGCTCATTCGCCAACACAGTCAGCCTGAGACTCCTCTCCCTCGGGGGAGGATTCGGACCTAGAAGAAGGGGAATGCGTGGAGTCCATGGCAGACCCCAAGGACAGGGAGAGGCAGTTGCCCTCCCAGTGTAGGGATGAGCGGTGGGGCGGAGGCAGTGGCAGCGGAAGAAGGTTATTAGAACCCTGCAATTTAAGGAAAAACCCTCCAAGGAGGGACCCTTCTACTCTCAGAAGGAGGAGACCCGGGATTATATTCCCACAGTGTATGGCAGGGATCAGGGTCTTCCCCTAGATAAGGCATTTGAAAGAATAGTCCTCGAAGAATGGAAGCACCCAGACAAGGCCTACAAGATGAACCGGGCGCAGAACTCCCTATACTCCTTCTCCAGGAGGAAGGAACCGCTGTTCAGGAGTCCCAAAACAGATGCTGCGGCTGCTTCCCTGGCCCAGCAGACGGGGTTTCCCACCAAGGGGGATTGCCACCTCCAAGACGCCACAGATAGAGGAGTGGACTCCTGCCTCAAAAGGGCACTAGACTCAACTGCAGCCTCCCTTAAGGTTAGCCTCGTAGCCTCGTATGTATCCAGGACCCTCCTGGCCTGGATGTAGGAGGCTCAGGACCCGGGGTTGTCAGAGAGGAAGGCACAGAAGCTCTCTTCCCGCATTTGCATGGCTACTGCCTTCTTAGCAGATGCCACCACAGACTCCATTACCTGGTCAGCTAGAGCTATGACCAACAACGTAGCAGCCAGGTGCAGGGTTTGGCTGCGCTCCTGGCAGGAAGACTTAACAGCAAAGAATCTCCTCACTTCGGCCCCTTACAAAGGGGCCAAGCTTTTTGGAGTGTGCCTCGATAAGGTGCTTGAGGAAGCTAACGTTAAGGACAAGTCCAGAATGCTACAACAGGTGGCTCCTAAGACGGTTTTTTTTTCAAGGCCCCTCTTTCAGGTTTAGGGGGTTTGGAGGCACTCCCAGGAAGAGCTACAGCCCTTCCTTCAAATTTCAGGGGCCCCGAGAATATACAGGTAATTCTTCCTTTCGTGGGAGAGGATTTAGACCCAGGAGGTTTGGCAGACAATGCCCAGGGGGGGTGTAGCTCTGCCCAAACAAAGCAGGAGGCCTGACTATGCCTCTTCAGGGATAGGAGGCAGGCTCCAGCTGTTCCACGCAGAATGGACAAAGTCCGTGACAGATTCTTGGGTCCTCTCCTGCGTAGCAGAGGATACCGTATAGAACTAGTGCGCCTCCTAAGGCAAACATTTATTGCTTCCCAGTCTCCGGGGACAAACTGAAACACAGAACCCTGTCAGCCAAGATCCAAAGACTCTCAGACATACAGGCAATAGAAAGGGTTCCACCTCACGAACGTTTCTCAGGCATATATTCCATACTCTTCCTAGTGTCAAAAAAGCAGGAAAAATGGAGGGCCATTCTAGACCTCAAGCCCCTCAACAAGTACGTAAGAAAGCGAAGGTTCAAAATGGAAACAGCGACGTCAGTATGTCGAAGCCTGCAGAGGGGCGATTGGATGGCTTCGCTAGATCTCAGGGAAGCGTACCTATGCAGCACTGAGAGCAAGGGGCTACTCGTAGGCAGTCCTGAGCACGATCCAGCTATCCAGAAGGGCTGCCACTAGAAGAAGCTATTGGGCTACCTGGAAGACTTTTGCTATGTGGTCCCTCCAACGGGGCCAGGACCCTTCCAGAGCGGGGGTTTCTCAGGTCCTGGAGTTTCTCCAACTGGGCCTGGATAAAGGACTCAAGGCTGACACTCTGGCCAGGCAGGCAGCTGCCATAGATGCAGTACTCAGAGCATTGTCTAATAGGATAGTCTCCTCCCATAAGAATGTTAGGAGATTCCTTAGAGCGGCCAGATTTTTCTCTCCCCTGGTAGTGCATAGAGTCCCCTCGTGGGACTTTAATCTAGCTCTGCAGGCCCTTACCAAGTCCCCTTTTGAACCCCTTAAACATGTTTCATTACATTTTATGACATTAAAGGTGGTTTTTCCCATTGCAGTGACATCAGCGAGATGCATCTCCGAGTTAGGAGCAACGTCCATGGAAGACAACTTTTGCATCTTCCAACGAGATTCAGTCACCCTAAGACTAGATCAGGCTTTTGTTCCAAAGATCAATACTGTTTTTCATAGAACACAGGAGGTGGTGTTACCCTCTTTTTGTTCCAGGCCAGTCCATCCGAAGAAAAAGATCTGGCACATGCTGGATGTCCGGTGAGCCCTTAAGGTATATTTGACTAGAACTAGGGGATTCAGACAATCTACTGCACTATTTGTTAACATCAGGGCCAGGGTATCAGGGACGCAAGGTCACAAAGACCCCGATCTCTAGGTGGATGAAACAGGGAATCATTGAGGCATACAAGGCAAGGGGTAGGGTGCCCCCCCCCTTCAAATTTGGGCCCATTCAGTCCTCAGCGCGGCCACATCTTATGCCTTCAAGGCAAGAGCCTCTTATGAGGAAATCTGCAGGGTTGCCACGTGGGCTTCAATTCACACGTTCGTCAGGCATTATAAGATTAATGTTTTCCAGTCAGCAGAGGCTGCCTTTGGCAGAAGGGTGCTGCAGACAGTACTGGACACTCCCAGTGCTGTCGGCTCCCACCCCTGAGGTTTTTGTCAGTATGCTTGGGTACGTCCCAGCAAGAGGAGGATGCAGAGGTATGAGGAGAAAGGAGAATTGGTAACCTACCTTCGGTGAATTCCTTTCTCTCCTACGCTCTGCGTACTCCTCCGACCCTTCCTGCCAGACAGCTTGGGTAAGAATCAGGGAGCGCTGGTCCAGTACCTCAGTCAATAACAGGTTAGGTTATAGAGGTTGTTTGATTCAGGTTATATTGGGTTATTGTTAGTTTTGTCTCTGGGTTGGAGAAGGGACGTGGTCCCTGGTCGTTCACAACTATTGATTCTAGCTTCACCGGTTACGGGATACTGATCTATCGGCTTGGGAACGGACTAAAGAGAGAGAGCCGGGTAGTTCCAGAGCGCAGGCGCAGTGAAAAAAGAGAAAATTTGTCCTCTGCCTCCTAGCGGTCAAACGATAGAACTACCCAGCAGGAGGAGTATACCGAGCGTATGAGAGAGAGGAATTCACCGAAGGTAGGTTACCAATTCTCCTTTCTGTTTTATGTATGAAAAAGTGTATTTTCTTTAGGACCCCTTTGAAAGGCTTCTCTACTTTTTTAGTGAATCAGAAGCAAACAGTTACTTTTGCAGCAAAGTATCGTACATACTAGAGGTGGGACCCCGGGCCCATTACCGGCTACCGGATTTACCGGTTACCGGTTCTGTAAAAACCGGATTCCCGGATTAAATCCGGTATACCGGTACCAGATTTATTTCATTGATTTCAATGGGGCGCTGTGTCCCCATTGAAATCAATGAAATAAATTAATTCCTTCCCCCTCCCCCTCCCAGGCTGCGCGGGTGGAAGGGGGGACACCCCCCACCCACCCTGCCCAGCCTGGATTTTTGTTTAAAAAAAGACTCAGAGGCGAGCCCACCCCCCAGCACCAGCGGCCGCGGCGTCCCCGCAGCCGCCGGTAAGTATGACCCGATCCCTGGGGGGGGGGTGTTTAACACCCCCCCAAACCCCCAGGGATCACCCCTACTAAAGTTCAGCGCTTGCTTACCTTGCGGAGCTCCGGGTGCGGCGGCGGCGGGCGGTCCGGCGGCCTCAGCGCCGGCTGTGGCTGCCGGCGTCAGAGACACTCTAGGGCTTCCGGGGAAACTAGTTACTCATCTCTCCTGTTTTAGGCATGAATGCTTTAAGAATATGCAAATTAAATTTTTTGAATGTGCAGAAACATGGATGCTAAAAATTATGGATTCAAGGAGGATGTCTCCACAAAACTCTCAAGTTGGCTTTAGTTTATAATAAGCATTATTATAAATGCTTATAATAATAATTGAATGGGACTCGCATGGACACTAAAGGCTAGCACCAGTGTAAAGCGGCTTGAAGATTGTTCTATTTATCTTTAAAAATGTGTAAGTCACTTATGAATTTCTCTAAAGAAGGGAAGTTGACAAGCTTAAGTAATTTTGAGAAGTATATTCTCTTGAACATAATTATGTAAGACCTACTTATTTGGTCAGGCTTCTAGCAGGTAGGGCTAGGGCTTGGGGGTAGGAGTGGGAGTGGTTTTAAGTAGGATGTTGTGTAGTTTTATAGTTTTACTGAGAGAGTTTTACTCTCTCATATAATTTATGTTGTGAGCCGCCCTAAGCCTTATACCTCAGTATAATTGCAAGAAACAAATAACCTGATCACCATGTCTATTTTTAAGTGCCAGTTCTGCAAATATCCCTTTTTTGAATTTTGAATGATGTTACTTGTGTGTGAGAGAAGACCTCGGGCATTAGTCTTCATTGAATGTCAAGTTCATGCTCTCTTAATTCAGTGGGAGTCTTGTCTTTGGTTTGGACAAGCCTAGAATTTGACCCTGAAGCATTTTCAATTAAAAATGATGCTGACCCATTTATGAGACTGTCAGACTTTTTCCACATTTGCCAGCTGCAGTTTCTCAAGTTCTTTTATTGCTTGATACTTGAATAACAGTGACCCCTTGTGGTAACAATTCAACACTTCTTTGCAACACAAATTTCGCACTAAAGAAATATAATTCCATAGTATAATCTTAAAGATGCACAAGTTAGTCTTAGTGTACCAAGCAGTCCTTGCTATCATCTTTCAAACTGAATGCTTCAAAGTTGACATTGGCTACCTCAATAAAATTGTTAAATTCAAATATTCCTTTTGCTCAAGATGAATTTTTGCAGTAGAATACAATGTTATAGTGGTTGCTTTTTCTGGATGTTAATGAGAATACAGACTGATAAATTACTTTAGAGGGCAAGATTTTAGAACTGACTATACTTTGGGGACCCCATTGAATGTCTACCTGTGTGCCTTGGGTGAATGCATGAACAGTGTGTGTGTGTGCAGGTGGCCCCCAGAAAGTCTTCTGACCCTGCCGCCACTGCAGCAGCCATTTTAGCCCACTTCTCCCTCTCCTGGTCGCAGCAGGGCTGGGAGATGAGGGACTTTCCCCAGGCCCCCATAGCACGCACTCTTTGTGAGGCGTGCACATGGACCTTAGATGGGGCCCTTGTTGAAGATGAGTAATTCCCTACGAACCAGGTTTTTACTTCGTATGTTTAATATATGTCTGTAGAGGAGCTACAAATCAGCAATAACCACACATGAAAAACTTTTCTTGGTAGATAATTCAGTAAAATAATTTTGCATAATGTTGGAGATTTAATATGCTTTCAGAATTAACTTATTATTTATTTACATTTATTATTTACTACCAAGAAAAGCCACCATTGTGATGAAATTAGAGTAATTTTGGTTCATCATCTACAAGAGGCTTTTTTTTTTGTTTTGTTTTTAAAAGGTACCATCCATGCACATCTGAAGAACAGACTAGCTGCTGTTTTTTAAAGGGTCCGAAGGCAGTTAGCTGCCCAGATCCTTTAGAGCAGTGGTTCCCAACATTTTGTTTCTCTGATCCCATTTTGAGACTTAAATATAATTCCATAACCAGACAACAAGAAAGATCATGCAAAGTCTATCAAATATCAATAGGAATGTGGCCCCTTGCACAGATGATGTTTCCTTCTACAGGTTTGGAAACTTCTGCTCTAGCCCCTTTATAAATCCTACCTATTATGCATACTAGGTGCAGAATGTGAATGTGCACTCTCTCACATTGTCATGTAATAATTTGATATTCTTCGCTCAAAGTTGAGAGGCATGAGCTGCTCAGTATTAACATAAGTAGTGCCATACTGGATCAGACCAATGGTCTATCAAGTCTAGCACCCGTTTCCCACAATGGCATTAAAATCGCCCGCTAGAATAATACCAACTGGGGGATATTTTTATTAGGGAAAGAATTAAATTTTCCAAATCCACCCATAAGGAGGGTTTGTATTAAGGTGAGGCATCGGGGTATGTAAATATTGATGAAGAACTCTAGGTTTTTGGGTAACTTTTGATGAAGAAACTCTAGGTTTTTGGGTAACTTAACAAGCCAAGCTGCAATTAATGAATGACAAACCATTAGTTCCACAATATTTGCATGAGAGGTTGAAGGGACCAAAAGAGAGAAACAGCCGCTGGGCCTTCCTTTGGATACAGAGGGGGGACCCGAGATTGAAAAACTATTAAAATACAAGGATACTATTGGACCAACCTGCCATGTTTCCTGCAATAAAACTAAATCAAATTTTTGTAGATACAAAGTTAGGATCCTCTTTTTTTTATTATTCCACCTGGAAATATTCCAGGACAGTAATTGCAGCCCAAAATCAGGGCATAGATCCTGTCACCAGGAATTGGAAACGTCTTCTAAAGAGGGAAGGGGAGTCTGAAGAAGGTGTTCCATTGTTTGGAGAAGGCTGAATCAGGAGGTTGCCATCCTGAGAAACCCCTGCACCCTAAACATTATCATTAACTGACAAAAACGACTGATTAATAAGGTGACAGTCCTCAGGATTTGAGTCTGGGATAGTTTGATCCTGTTCTGGAAACACACAGGAAATCATCATAGATTGATCATTCTCGAGTTGCTGCTGATCCATTTCCCCCTGGGAGAGTAGGTCATTATTTTTTTAATGTATTGGGTCCATATTGGGTCCATGTGGACCAATGCCATTTTAAATTTATCCATAGTTTGTATTTCCACAGAAGAAGGGCTTTCCAAAACTTGAGCTCTAATATCTGCTAATGGACCTATCCTCCAGAAACTTGTCCAATCCTTTTTTTAAACCCAGCTATACTACTGGCCTTGACCACATCTTCGGTCAACAAATTCCACAGCTTAATTGTGTATTATTCTTACTTGTTTTAAATCTGCTGCTTGTTGGTGTCATGGGATGTCACTTAGTTCTAGTACTATTTGGGAGGCCAAATAACTATTCCCTTTACTCCTTTCACTCCAGTCACGATTTTATAAACTTCTATTTTATCTCTCAACATTGTATTGCATCTGTTGCAGTAGACTTAACGGGGAGAAAGATGGAATATTTACTTGATCTAAATGTTCTTTTTTGTAGGGTGCCTATTTCTATGTTAAAAATGGGATAATGGATTCAGTACAATTCGGAAAAGGTAGGCAAGTCTGTGTATAAAACTTAAAACTAGTCTCATCTAGTCCATTTATTTCATGATGCAAGTTGCAAAATTGGTTGAAATCAGAGAACACCAAATTATTGATGTTGCTGCAGTGTAAATACAGTAATTAATTTAAAATCGCCTAGTTTCTTTCTTTAAACAACCTCCCCTCATTCCTGTATATAGGTACTTGCCAGTTTAGTTACTACTTGATATTTATATTAGGTACTACCCAATACTTCCATGGATATGGAAGCTTTTAAATGCAATGGAACTCATCACTCTTCTGGGGAGTTGTAGGAGGGACAGAAATAGAGACTCCTTGCAGACAGGCTCTACTTGCTCTCTGTGATTTATAGCCCCTTTCCCTTCTCCTCTTTTCTCTTCTTATGGTAAAACCCTCACATGAGTTGTGCATAGTTTCACCAGCTCTTACAGCAACTCTCACAAGTTGTAGTAGCAGCTGTGAAGAGGTTGCATTACCATTATACATCCAGCTCCTGAATTGAAGGGAAGAATACTGAATTCCTGTGTCCCCCCCCCCCCCCATGTTAGGGAACCCCCCCCCCCCCAATGTTAGGATAAAGTCTAATTTTTCCTTTTTTAATTTTGAAAAATTGAATTGAAACTAAAAATATGTTTCGTGTTAACAATATTTCTCAGGTATTGGTGATGTAAAATAAGTTGTCTTAAAAATAGAAAAATGATAAAATAGCACCTGTTTATTTATCTTCTCTAACAAACACTAAATGTGCAATAGTTTTGAAGATATATGAAACATTAAGAATATTTCTGATCCTTTTTTTGCATCATTAGAGTCGTGAAAAATTAGTCCTGCTAGTACAGATCCCTGCCTCTGAAGACAAAGGGAGTGATCCAAGGTCTGCACAGCTCCTGCTGCACAGCATGCACATAGCACACCACCACAGCCTTGCCTTGCCTCTACCGAACTACCACTACGCTCACTGCTCTCTCCCTGAGACGGGGGGATAGGGCTGTGTAGTGGCAGCTTGGCAGAGTCAGGGCTGCAGCAGCAACCTCAGGAAGAGCTGGAGCTCAGCCGGGAGTGGCTGAGGGTACTCTTTCCCCTTCACATCTCAAGGAGGGCTTACTGGCAGTAACGGGAGCACAGCTATTGATAAAATGCTTATGTGAATGGCAACTGACTCCACGTGAGTGAAACCTGTTTGGAAACAACCTCACACCCCTCCTTGCTTCTGCAAGGCCTGTCTTGCGATCCTGATGCAGCATTCCCCTGGATGGGAATCTTTTCACAAACTGCTAATCTGTTTCTCCGAACACATCAAAGGGAGCTCTGCACTCGCATAAATGCCATTGAAAGGAAGAGGATTTCACCCAAATCAATCAAGTTCCACATTGGTGCAAGGGTCTGTTCTCTTAGATGCAGAATTAGTATTTATGCTAGCTTGCATCATTGGAGATACACCATATTTGTTTTTAAATCAGAATCCTATTGAGAGAGAGTGAGTAATTTTGATAATCTTAAATTATTGTAGCATAGCTGACTTTTTATTATTATTTTTTAAGATGCATATGTTTATCTGAAGAATCCACCTCCAGAATTTCTTCCAAAAGTTGGCGTAATTACAATTTCAGGCCTAGCTGGCGTAGTTCTGGCAAGAAAAGGTATGGGGTGTATGTTTGAGAACAAATGTTGAGCATGAAGAATTATTGGTGAATTGCTAGATAAAGAAATGACATGGGTTCCTCTGTAATCTTTCACAATCAAGAAATATCAGTAATCGACTCCAAAACACCTTCTTCATTACTTCATGGCTGGAATGGCAGCAGATATGACATAGCATGGGTGTGTCCACATGAGCTGGAGTGGACCAATCCCCTGCATGCCCCACAGCGGGCATGCGCAACCACCACACTTTGAGCCGGCAGGGAGAGCTGGCCACACAATCTGTTCCCCTGCAGCCATCACCAGCTTCTCCATGCCCCAGGCAGGCTGAGGAACCAGCCACATGGGACTAGATGCTCTGACTCCTGCTTTGCTGCAGGGCTGGGCCTACTGCCGCTAGACAGCTGTTGGGGGGCAGAGACATGCATGCGTTGCAGGGGAGGAGCACCCCTCACCCACCCTGACAAACAGCTGATTCGGGGAGATCAGGGGAGGGGAGTCTGAAAGGAGCACGGCCCCCTCTCCCCACCCTGACAAACAGCTCATTGGGGGAGATCAGCCATTCCTATGGGCCTCCTCCCGCCTCCCCCCCCCCCATCTCCCCAATCAGCTGCTTGTTTGGATGGGGAGAGGGACACATGCATGCTCCTCCCAGGCTCCCCTCCCCCATGATCAGCTGATAGGCAGATTGGCGGGGGCACCTAGGAAGAGTGTGTGCCCTCTTCCCCACCGCCTAACAGCTGATCACAGGGAAAAGGGGCCTGGACAAGGGCATATGCTCTTCCCAGGCCCCGATCCACCTGCCTAAAAGATGATCATGGGGGAGGGGAGCCTGGAAATCAGTTGCATCCTCTTCCCCCATAATCAGCTGTTAGGCAGCAGGGAAGAGGGTGTGCGCTCTTCCCAGGCTCCCCTCCCCTGCAATCAGCTGTTAGGCGGAGGGGAGGAGCATGCTCCTCCAGGCCAAATCCGCAGACCCCACCTCATGGCAGAGGTCCACGACCTGACCACACAGGAGGCAGACCCTTTAACCCACTCTGGGCAGCTTTATTCCACTTTCTGGCAACCTTACTATGTGCTGCCGACGCATACCATAGTAGCTGACTGCCCGCCATGGGGGGTGGGGCAGGATGGGGTGAATATCTGGCGGCTGCCAAGCATATGAGCCATTGCATCGTATGGTAATGTTGCCCAAAGTGGGATAACGTCTCGTGTGGCTGTACCCCACGTTGAGGTGGAATAGGGCAAGATGGAGAAGTTGAGTATTGGACAGAGGAACAGAAGTCTATTACAGACAAATTATTCAAATCCTCAAATTGAATAATTTTCACAAAACAGTTCAATAATTTTTGCAAAATCATTAAATAATTTGGAGATGCATCCTCAACCCATACTGATAGCCAGTTGCAAAGGGTCAAATAGTAACATTGCATGAATATCCAGTATTCTGCTTTATCTGTATCTAATATTTTGATGGTTTGGTTTTTGCAGGCTCTAGATTTAAGAAAATTGTTTATCCTTTGGGACTATGCACTTTAGGAATCTCAGTTTGTTACCCAGCTCAGTCAGTAGTTTTTGCTAAGGTAAGTTATTTTAACTTATTTATTTAATATTTAAATATTAAATCCTTCTGAACTATTCCACTATATTTAATTTCCAAAGGTATGGCAAAATATCTTAATGCAGTGGTGCTAGTCTTAACAGATAGTGACCTTAAGACTATAATTGCTATATGACCATCAGAAGTGAACAACATAACCAAATTTATGTACAGTTAACATTATAATGCTGTTTTATCTTTTAATTCAAAGCTTAATTTGTGAATTTTATGCAATAAAAATTGTAATCAATAAAAATTGCAACTCTCTGATGCCTGTTATTTCCTACGCATTGCTGGAGTTTTAAAACTTATTCATATTTATTTTAACGTACATCCAGTTGTGGAACTTTCTGAAATGGAGAATCCCCTTCCGAAAGTCCTGTTCATTATCTGTCACTTTTCTTCTTATTTGGTTGCTTGGATGCAATATTAATTGGAAAAGGCTCTGCTGATCACATAGAAAACTAGTTGTGCTGCATCATTTGAGAAAGCACCTATTGTTTTGTAATTGTCCATACTACCTGGAAGATTATTTATTTTAATGTTTAGATTCTCAGAATTGCATTTCTTGGAAAAATTCTTAAGATGGAACAACTGTCAACCCTCTGCAAAATTTGCTTATCAAGTTTTAGTGAACTATTTTAATAAATGATCAAACCTAAAATCTTAGTTGAAAGTTGCCCATCTGTCTGAGTGTGGCTTATTTAAGGGGTGTGGAAAAGTTCTGAATTCTCACAGAAATACAAGTGACACACAGCTAACTCTTTATTAATATGGGAATCCTCCTGCAAGCTGACTCCCATGTTTACTTTTAGAATGTGGTTGCTATGTTGGTCCCAAATATGAGAACGGAGTTCTGTGAAGCTCAAAAGCTTGCACACCCTTGCCAAAAGAAGATGAGCCAATAAAAGTTATCGTCATAGCTGCTTTGGTTCTTTCTTTGTTCTAGCCAGCCTTTCAGTAATTCCTCTTTAAATCTACAGCTGTTTTTTCTTTTGAGTAACTGTACAAGTGACTATATTGCAGAGACTGTTTTCTATTTTGTTGTGACCTGGAGTGCTCAGGTTTCTCAGTCTGTTCCAGACACTGGCCTCATGATTATAAGAATTTGTTTCAGGGTTAGAGTGCACAAATAATAGAATGCATACATTCACAGACAATCAGCTTTATCACACAAAGCAGCTATACGAGCTTTATGCAGACTTCCTCCCCCCCCCCCCAAAAAAAAATAATAATAAATTTCTATCCTGCCACAGGCAGCTCTGGGCAGCTCACAATAATAACAACAATAGCACCCTAGCCTAAAGGAGAGGGAGTGAATGTGATTCCCTTTTCAACATCTTTTCCAACAAACGACGTTTTATCAGGACCCCACCAGGAACAGCTAGAGTTGGTCGCTCATGCCCAGACATCATCATTTGTGAGAGCTTCATCCCAAGAGGCAAACTCCAGGGGTCTTAGGCACTGAGGCTGGGAGATGATTGCATTCCCAGGACTCTGAGCTCCTGATATTATCAGTTGGAACATTGCTGGATGGAAGCAGCGGGGGCATGACTTAGATTTTCAGTCATTGCTTGATAAATATGACCTTTGTTTTCTCCAGGAGACTTGGGCTGAAGGCCCCTTTTCCTGTGTAGGTTTTGAGGTTTTTGCCTTAGAGGCTGTTTCTTCCAAAATTAAAGGAAGATCCAGTGGGGGTTTAGCATTATTAATACGTCAATCTTTGACAGCTAGAATCATTTTGATGAATTCTTTTGGGTCCTATTTCGCTTTATGGCACTGTACCCTCCTGAAAGGCTTAGAATTCTTGTGTGCTAATATTTATGTCCCCCCAATTGCATCTCCATATTACTTGGATGACATTTGACCATTTATTATTAGAACAGTTCAGGATGCGAAATGCAAGTACCTGGAAGCTAATCTACTAATGGGGGGGAACACGAATATTCGTACAGGGAATCCTGCTGCAAACCTTGTTGCATTGGACCCTGAGGAGGATATTATTCCACCTTATAATAATATTCGTTCATCTAAGGACATGTTAAAAGGTCCAAGGGCCCATAAGATGTCCTCCCTTCAGAAAAATTTAGATATAGTAATTCTGAATGGTTTGCTCCCAGGTGACCTGGAAGGTCATTTTACGTTTCACTCTATCCGGGGATCCAGCGTGATAAATTATTTTTTTATCTCCACTGGTTTATTGCCTAGAGCAATTGAATTAAAGGTTCTTTCTGTTGCAGAAACTGAACATTCTCCTCTGGCATTATTGATTGACATTGCACGCCCCCCTGGTATTGCCTGCCCCTGGTGGACCAGTATCAGATGAATGGGAAGCTTAGTCGGGTTAGAATCAGACGGTCTGAGAAACCGGGGGGAGCTTTTTTGCGGACCATTCATACACAACCAGTCCGTACTTTATGCTCGCAGATCTATGCACAAACCTCAGATTCAGTATTAGCTTTTGAGGAATTGTCTGACTTACTCTCTCCTATACTCTCCTCCAGTAATTCTGGTGGTGACAGGAGATTTTTTAGTCCGTCTTGGTTCAATTCAGACTGTGTTAAAGCAAGGAAACTGCTGCGGCAGAAAGTAGCTAGGATGCAGCGAGCTCCTTCTGTAATAAACAGGCTGCATGTGGCTAGAGGTAGGTCCTCTTATCGACTTTTGCTGGGAAAAAAGGAGGCGGATCATCAAGGAGCTAAATGGCACCTACTCCTTCAAGCATCGCAAACGAATTATTCTAGATTGTTTTGGTCACTTGTATCCTAAGCATGTTCCTCCCATCCTCAGGCTCTGAAGGGGTTTATCCCAGTGCCTGTGTGGCAGTCTTATTACCAGACATAGTTTTCAAATCTAAATAATCGTTCTCAGTTTCCGGTCTTTAGTTCTATAGACCGTTTTCCTGAATGGCCTCCTGTTTTAGCTGATGATCTAAGTGTCCTTATAATTGAGCTGAAATCTGGAAAAGCCCCGGGCCTCGATTTCATTCCCCCAGATCTCTTGAAATATGAGGTTTTCTGGTGGACCTCAATATTGGCCCCTCTGTTTACAGTGATTAATCGGACTGGGCGGATCCCCAAACAATGGCTTAAGAGCCTGGTGATCCCGATTTTCAAAAAAGGGGACCAGGGTGATCCCTCTAACTATAGACCTATAAGTCTTCTATCAGTGGTGGGGAAACTATACGTGAAATTTCTCCTTGTCAAACTTCAGAAGTGGCTAATAGACACCAATGTTATTTTTCCAGAACAGACGGGGTTCAGACCAGGTCAATCTACAGTGGATCATGTTTGGGTCCTTAATCATCTAATTTCCAAATATGCCTTACACAGCTCTGGTAATTCATTATATTGCTGTTTTGTTGATTTAAAAGCCGCATTTGATTCTATCGACAGGGAGCAGTTGTGGCAGAAATTTAGTAGACTCCCTATTGACGGCCGCCTGCTTTACCTAATAATTAAACTCCATCACGGTAACGGTCTCCAGGTCCGCCCTTCACTGAACCAACCACTTACAAATGAGATTGCCTTGGATTGGGGTGTGCGGCAGGGCTGTATCCTCGCTCCTTCTCTGTTTAATATCTATATGAACGACTTAATTCCTTTCATGGGCATGCATGAAACCCACGCTCCTAAGTTGGGTACTCAGAGATTGCCCATTCTGCTATACGCAGATGATACTGTTTTGTTATCATTAACAGGTGGGCCTCTGACGGAGCGTTCAACAATTTGCTTCATATTGTGACCAAGAAAATCTGGTCATCAACCATGCTAAGACAAAAGTCATGGTGGTTGGACGTAAACGTCATATTTGGCAGGTGAATTCATCTCAGATAGAACAAGTGTGTAATTTTAGATACCTTGGGGTTGTTTTCTCAGCCTCTGGAGGATGGGCTTCACATATGGATGCAGCTATCTCCCAGGCACAAAAGACATCTAGTTGTAATTATTAGTTTTTTTCATACTCAGGGCGGGAGACTGGTGGGTTCAGCCCTTCAACTATTCAGGGCAAAGGTAATTTCGCAACTCTTATATGCAATTGCAATTTGGGGTTTGTCCGCCCTGGATAGGCTTGAAGGAACCCAGAATTCCTTCGTGCAATACTGGGGGTTCCCAAATGTGTACATCAAGCGGCTCTTAGAGCGGAAGCAGCACTGAGACCAATAAGGTCACAAGCCCTAGTTGCGATCTTCAAACTATGGTTGAAGGTGGAAATTTTTCCCCCTGTTGCGAACTCCCTTATGACATATATACATAGTATTGCTAAGGAAGATTCATGGTGCCGCTCCGTGGGGGTGCAGTTGCTTAAATTAGGATTACCGAGAGCCCAATTGTCATCTTTGGGCTTTAAAGGGGCAATGCAGTTAATAAGGCAGAGGATCTTGGACCAGGAAATCCAGACAGAAAATAAAGCGCTGGCTACTCAGAAGGTAGTTCCAAGGTACAATTGTAGTGGTCTACAAAACACTCCTGCACTGTACTCAATTGGGCACTCTGGCCCCAAAGGAGGGCCTTCACTTTATTGCGTCTGAACGTGTTCCCTTCTGAAGTGTTGGAGGGCAGATATCATAGTATCCCGAAAGAGAACAGACTGTGTTTATTTTGCAAACTGGAGGTCCCCGAGACTGTAAAGCAGATTATTCTGAAGTGTCCAGCTTACAGTCAGTTGAGGGAAAAATATATTCAGAGTTTTATTAATAGTTTCCCTGCAGGGCTTTCTGATGACATCTATTTGCAGTTTTTGTTGGATAAAAGGGATACCCAATGTTCGAGAGCTGTGGCAGCTTTTGGCGCCTGTGTTGCTTTTTATAAGCAAAAATGGGGGCAATATCCTAAAATATGAATGACTATAACATCTAGTGGATTTATTTCTTGTATGGTATAAGTTAACCTGGTTTTATTGTTGGATATATTTCATTTATACTTCGCCTAGTTAGGCTCTGTTGAATTTTGAATTTATGTATATTTTTATTTTATATTTGTGTTTGAATTGTGATGGCTAAAATGGCTAACAATAAAATCGTTACCTACATAACAACAATAGTAACAATAAAAACAGCTTTAAAACGATCACCAGGGAGGAATTAAAAAATATCCATCCTCCCCATCAAAAGCTAAGCGGAACAGCCACATTTTACAGCGACGTTGAAATGAGGGGAGAACCAGGGCCAAATAGGCCTCCACCGGCAGGGAGTTCCACAGCCGCAGAGCAGCCACCAAGAAGGCCCTCCCCATAGGGGGACCTCGAGGAGAGCACTTCTTGATGACCGCAGGGGCCAATCCATGACCTGGGGGGGGTGAGGCGGTCCCGTAAATAAGTCGGACCAAGGCCGTTTAGGGCTTTATAGGCAAGCACCAACACCTTGAATCAGGCCCCAGAGACTATAAGCAGCCAGTGCAGAGATTGCAGAACCGGTGTAATACGTTCCTGGCGGCCCAGTCCCACCATCTGCAGTCTTCGAACAGTCACCATGGATAGCCCTGCATAGAGCGTGTTACAGTAGTAAAGCCTAGAGGTGATGGAAAGCATGGTTGACAGTGGGCAGGTCAAAGTCCGAGACATACGGCTGAAGCCGACGCACCAGGTGTAATTGGCGAAAGGCACTCCTTGCCACAGACTCCGCCTGAGCATCCAAGCGGAGCTGCAAGTCAAGGAGCACCCCCAGACTCCATACCTGGGGAACCAGCCCCATCAATGATGGCAGCCCCATCAATGATGGGGGCCATCACCCTCGCCGCCTTACCCACTAGCATCATTTCCATCTTATTGGGATTCAGCTTTAGTTTATTTGCCCTCATCCAATCCCCCACAGCTGCCAGATAACCGGTAAGTACCGAGACTGCCGGGCCTGGGTCTGATGAAAACGAAAGGTAAAGCTGGGTGTCATCAGCATATTGATGACACCACACGCCAAACCTCCTGACCACCTCACCGAGTGGCTGCATATACATGTTGAACAGGAGAGGGAACAAAACAGAACCCTGCAGGACTCCACACGAGAGGTCACGGTATGATGAAAAATGATCCCCGAGCACCACTCGCTGAGTTCTTCCAGCCAGGAAGGAGCGGAACCAGTTAAGAACCATGCCGCCCAGTCCTGCAGGCACGTCACCAACATCTCCTGATCAACGGTATCAAAAGCAGCCGACAGATCTAATAGAATCAGCAGGGCCGAACGGCCCTGATCTAATTCCTGGCGTAGGTCGTCAACCAACACCACAAGCGCAGTCTTGGTGCCATAATCTGGGCAAAATCCTGACTCTGAGGGATCAAGAAAACCAACACGATCCAGATGCTCCTGCAACTGCCGGACCACCGCCCGCTCAATAACCTTCCCTAAAAAGAGGAGGTTAGAGACTGGCCGATAACTGGCAAGGGAGTCAACGTCAAGCAACAGTTTCTTGAGCAGGGGCCACACCGCTGCCTCTTTAAGGCAGCTTGGCACCCTGCCCTCCCTAAGGGAGGCATTGACCACCCCCGCCAACAATCGCCCCATCGTCTCCCAGCAGTCCTTAACCAGCCAGGATGGGCAAGGGGCAAGCTCACAACAGGTAGCCCTAACAGCCCCAAGAACATCCTTTTCATCGGTGGGGGTCACCAACCGAAACTGATCCCACAAATATGGACAGGGCAGAGCTTCCATAACCTCTAGTTGCCCCAATGCAGAAAGTGCGTCATCGAAACCATGGTGAATCCGAGCAATTTTTATCCACAAAATAATCCACAAACCAGTCACAGCAGGCACTAGATGACTCCACTTCAAGGTGGAGGGAGGCCGGACTGACCAGCCCCCACACCACCCAGAACAGCTCTGCTGGACGGGATTTAGCAGATGATATGAGGGCAGAAAAGAACTCTTTCAGGCTTTTAAACTTGCTCTGTGCCGCCACCTGTTGGTTTCAGCATGCAAATAGTGCCACCGTCGCTCCAACCGCTTTCCCTCTTGCTTTAGCACCCGCAGCCCCTCCAAAAACCAGGGAGATCTACAGTGCTGCTGCCTGGGAA
Organism: Sphenodon punctatus; assembly: GCA_003113815.1. Classification (NCBI taxonomy): domain Eukaryota; kingdom Metazoa; phylum Chordata; class Lepidosauria; order Sphenodontia; family Sphenodontidae; genus Sphenodon; species Sphenodon punctatus. The sequence goes on from QEPC01009705.1 coordinate 2,653,918, forward strand.
GCAGACGCCTCAGAGCTGTCCGATCAATGGCCTTCATCAGCAAGGTGTTCCGTAGCCCGACGAGGTAATCAATAGGACAGTCGTCCAGATCAGAAGGTATATCCTCCAAAGCCTCCTGGAACCGTTCCAGTTCCATCAGTCTACGGGGGTGGACTATTTGAATTGGTTCCATGCCCATCTGGGGGCAGACATGCTCCAGGAGGGAGGCCTGCAGGAGGTAATGATCCGTCCATGACAAGGGCACAGCTGATATCTCCCCCGCCTCAAGGCCAGTGCAAAACACAAGGTCTAAGGTACATCCCCCCTGGGTGTGTGGGGCTGCCGACCATCTGGGACCAGGCCCATGGTTGCCATGGCGGCCATGAACTCATGCTCCACACCCCTAAGATCAGCGTGGATGTTGAAGTCCCCCACGGCTACCGTCTTCGGGGACCGCAACATCACCCCCAACACCAGATCTGCTAGAGCATGTAGGGAGGCCGCCGTACAGGTAGGCGCACGGTATACAAGCAGCACTTCCAAACTGTCCCCTGCCAATCGAATACCAGATGGAGAGCCTCAATACCCACTATGGATTGCACCGGATACCTTCGAACAGCCCAACCCTTCCTAAAAATCTTGGCTACACCCACCCCCCAATCCCTTTGACCACGATTGATGCTGCACAGACTACCAGGCCGGAATAAGGTCAGCCAAGATAGGCCCCGACTCAGTGTCCAGCCAGGTTTCTGTGATACGAGGTTGGCTGCATGGTCCAGGATCAATTACTGGACCGTTGTTGCTTTATTTGCTACTGACCTCGCATTTACCAGCATTTTCTGGGAGTAGGGCAGATGGAAGACAGAACCTTTACTGTATAACATTTGTGAAGCCAATCCCTTGTTACTGCAGTCTCAGAAAGTTTGCTTGATTTCAGTATCTGCAGGGGGTGGAAGGGAAAGATTTATTGAGCACTGATGTGCGTGCTTGACAGAATGGTAGAGCAATACAAAGTGTTCATGAATGCAGGAAACTTTGCCGTTTACGTGTATTTCATGCTTTCAACGTGTTGGTTGTCCTTTGATACAACTAACTATAACTGTTGTCATTTTGTGTAGTGTATGGTATGAAAAAACAAGATCAGTTTTGCAAACAATTATAAAAGGGAGAGCACCGAAATACTTTTCTGCTTTTCTTTCAGTATTGGGTGTAACACGCACTTGTTTTACAGGAACCAATTTGTCTTATTGTAAAAGTTCTATTTACACTAAAACTTTAAAAGCTATCTATTTTAAATAATACATTTTAAAAATTCAATTAGGTCACAGGTAAAAAGGTGTTTTCTGCAAGCCATTATACCTATGAAGCAATAGGATCACTATGGACAAAAAGCTCCTCAACCAAAGAAGTACCAACCACTCAAAAAGAAGGCACCAAGGTATGCATTCCTGAGGGATATCTATTTAGCCATTTAGAGGAATGTTTTTCATTGATCTTTGTTGATTTATCTACATAGAGTGCAGTGTTTGCCTGCTAAAAGCAATGGGAGATTTGTCAGGATCTTTAGGGTTTGGGATTGCATCCCTAATATATACATTATGCATTGCAACACCATAGGACTTCCTGGACTAGACTTTTGAAATGTCCATGGCTGACCCTAGTGGCACAGCCCTGAGAGGATAGCTCACCATCTTTTTTTTTTCTTTTTTTTTTTATTCAGTTTTTGGTCTTTTTGCTGATACCACTGACAGAAGTGTCAATTTGTGATAGTGGTGAAGACACAATACATTGTTCTCAGAGTTTAATATTGGTTGCAACATATCCAGATACAGATAACCTGCATCTGAGAATCCCAAACAAACCCATCTCAGTGGCTGGGAGGCCATACTGAGGTCTATCTGTCTACCCTTCACCAATGGTCCCAGCCCTGTGTTGCAACCCCACTATACCTGAGGTTGGATGTAGCAGATGACATTGTGCCCCCCAAATGTGCTAGCGATCGCCTTGCTCTGGAGCCCAAGTCCATATGACTATATACTTAGTCCTAGTCTATTAAGAAAATCTGTCAAGGGGCTATAAGCTTCTTGCTTCACTTGCCAAACTATCTGGGTCCTTGTACTGGATCAGGAATCAGTTATGCGAAAATGGTGACATCATTGATATAGAAGCACATGCCTCCTGCCCCAGCAGGGAAGGGGGTTATTTAAGACTCCACAGCAGCATCCTGGGGGAAAGGGATAGAATTCCTGTTGTAGTGACTCAAGAAGGCACAGGAGAGACTGTTTTTTCTCCCTCAGCAATATTGACTACTCATCTGGCAAGTGCCCAACTAGAATAGCAATTTATAATTGGAGACAATTTATTGAAAAGAAATGGCTTATGAAATTTCTATCATCAGCTCAACAATATATCTTCACATGTGCATATAAAAATATTCTATTTTCTTACTTGTTGAGTTTATTTTTAATTTAGCTTGAGTTGTTTCCTCAGCAAGTGTCAGAGCCAGCCATAGAAAGGGACCATAAAAATGCCAATGTTCAAACAACTCCTGCAGCTGAGGTGAAGTCAGAAATGCTTGTAGAAGAATTGTCTTCAGTGAAGACTCTGATCTCAGAGGATCCAGTGCTTCTACCAGCTGAACTAAAAGTGCCAACTGTCATCTCAGGTACAAAACTCAAAACACAAGCTATTTTATTTCCCATCTACATTGTGTTTCAGTGTGATAGTACTGCTAGCAAGGGTCATGCTTGAAATTTTATCTTTTGAAGAGTCCAAAACCTATAAAATTAAATGTGATGCATTCAAGCCCTATAAAGTGGCAGAGGTTCTTGCATGGTAAGTCTTATCTTGGTAGAGAGCCTGCCCTGTTAACCAATTACCTCTCATTGCCAACTATATGGACCTCCCTCATAGTTTGCAATCGCATCTCTGTTCCTCCATCAACTTTATGACATCCAAAATAAAGTGAAAGTGTGTGAGCTAGCTTGTGCTAATTTTAGGTTGCCCCTGTGGAGCCCTATCAGCATAAGTGTGTTCAGGATTGCAGCCTTTGTGTCAATTTGGCAGCGGTTGCAGAGCTTTCCAGCAAGTTTATTTTTCATACTTGCCATGGCAACAATATGTCTGTACGCTAGCTTTGTAGAATTTTAAGTCTGTTTTGTGTTGGCAGTATAAAAGTGCATTATTTCACAAACATTTATTCACAAAGTATTACAGTGTAAAACAAATCAAAACCGCTCTGATCGGCTATATTATAGTCTCTCGTTGTTAATATCTTAACAGATGTGGTGAAGACAGCAAAGTTTAAACCTGACCCAAATCTCGTGGATCACGGCCAGTCCTATCCAGAGGATGCAGACATGTACAGTACTAGAAGCTAAGGCACCTCATTTGCAGATATTTGAAAAGCACTAATTATGGGAAAGAAAACATGAAACGATTATACGATGTGTAACTTTGTATACCACGTGTGGTATAAACTAATCAGGTATTTTCTTAAAACCCTGTACTTGCCTTTGTCATTTAGTCTGTAATTTTCCCCACCAACTGTAAAACAAAGAATTAAATATTTTTCTCTTTGAAACAGTAGCCTCTTGACACTGATTTTTCTTAATATGTAGCCATGTGCTTGAAATGATGTTCATCAGTATTGCCAGTGTCAAATTGTTAATAAACATAAAATTACCTTTAAAGGTACTATTTTGAAATGTATTGATGTGCTGCTGCTCAGTTGTTCAAAAATGGCAAAGGGGAAATTGTATGAGTTCTTTTTCTTCTACTCATTCCCAGTTCTGGAATATTGTAGTACTCCACTGGAATGTTGCGAGTTATAGCATTTGGCCACTGTATTGACTCACATTTTTTTATTATTATTATTATTATTATTATTATTCACACAGAGAAACCAGTGGCTGCTGTACTCTTTAGATATCAGATGCCTTAAGAATGGCATAAATTAATTCCTTTTGCACAAATCACTATAAAATATCTTCATTGAAAAACATTCTTGTATGCTTGCACAAGAACCCCTACATACAGGGTCACTCATCCTGTGATCAACTTGTACAGCCTGTAAGAAAGCACAAGATATATCATAGTTTCACACCCAAGATAGAGCCACGTTGTGGCCACAATTCAAGGTCCACATGCACTTGTACATGCACACAGGCCAAAACTGTAATTATGCCTGTGCGCACACACTGTGTGCGCAGGGGACACCTGACCACAGAGAGAGAGAGAGAGAGACGGGGCTGAGGTGGCTGCTGCTGTGGTGGTGCAGTAAAAAAGTGAGGGACTTTAATGGAGGCTTCCTCTGTGCATACACTACGTTCATGTGCACAGTTGCAGTGTTGGTCTACGCACAAGTACGATGAGCATGCCTTCAGACCTTGCCTCAGGGCCATTATGCTAACCAGATTAAAAGGGCACTAGAACTGTTTTATGTATGAAATGTACAACAGGTAAGTTTTCATAGCGATAAGAATTTAGGTACGCTAGTTACATTGACAAAACTCTGAGTCATGTAAATCCATTGATATTGAAAGGTCATTATGCAATGCAGCACTCAACTTTGAGGAAATTATTAACTTTTAGGTTACAAAGTTAGCCATTATTCATTTTCTTTCCCAGTATGAAAAAGTGGAGTACTATCATCAGCACAAAGTATGAGAAACCATCCTTCTGTAAAAAAAAATATATATTTTAAAAGGTTATTTTTTTAAAAATTGAATATTTTAAAGGAAATTGGGATGGTTGAATGAAATCTCAGCAAGATACTACTGGGATAGAGACCAACGTTCAGAGTTCAAACTATCTAAAGTGGTAGTTCTGTGGACTCTATCTTTGTGTAGCCACACGTGTACCTTGCCATGATATATTCAGTAATCAGACAAATAGCAAACATGGAGAAGTCAGAGTCAAATCTATATTTTGTATAACATTTTGTACATACCCAAATATACTTTTTCATGTTCTTTCTAACCCTCTTTCATTTCTGCTGAACAAATTGAAGCCGTGTCTTGTTCGTCTTATTAATGTCAAGTCAGATGTCAGGTTTAACATGTTCAGCAAGTTAATGCCATCATGTTTGCAAAAAGGTATAAACGTACTGTACTTGTGTACAGTTGAGCGCTTTTAGATCAGTGTAAACAGGGAAAACGTTACACTAGAAGATAACTTCTTCCTCTTCTCATATAACGCAAGTGATCAAGACTGGCTTTTTTTGCAGACCCATTTCTCCTTCCAAACCTAGGAATGTCCAACTGGCTCCTTGAAACCTATCTTTTTCCTTGAAGGAAAACTTGTTCTCTCTTTACTACAGGGTGTGATCTCTCTTTCTCCCTTGGTGCATATCTGATAGGATCTTAGCCAATAAATCCAGTAACCATTTAATTTATTAGTCATTCTAGGATGGGTTTGGGGAAGGGCTGTCCTTTAGCACTTCCTGGATATCCACTGAAATTCCCAAATTTTGAGTCAGGACTCGTAATGTGGTTGCACTATCTGTGGATGTGGTTGCAAGTACAGTGCTATTTGATATACTTTGCATGTCTGTTTCTGTCTGCTGCCACAGAATTACATATAAGTTTGAAATAAGATGTTACAAGCAAACTTCTGTGAAATACTGGAATATGGTCTAACTTACCTAAGTGGTGCATTCTTCAAGTCAAGGTCTCTGTACTGTTTTGAGAGGGAAGAAGATGTCAGAAGATCCTTGTATGCTGAATTAACATCTACATTTAGCACTCCAGCTCCCTGCAAATTATTGCAAGTCTCATCTACCTAGAAAAGCATTGTACTCACTCTTCCCAAGCAGTGGTCACCTCCAAAGCCTCTGTTCGGAAGCTCTTCCAGGTTGTTCTCTTGGGCTCCAAGTGTATCTTCCCAAAATGCTAATAGCTGGAGATGCATGCGTCAGTTCATAGGGTCTTTAATAGGGTCTCATCCTCGATTCCCCATCTGTAAAAATGGGAATGTGTGTGTCTTATCCTGTGTGTTCCCCTCATCCGTGTCTATCTTAGATTGTAAGCCTGCTGGGCTGGAACCTGTCTCCAAAAATCTGACTGTAAAGCACTATGTATGCCTAGTAGCACTATAGAAATTAGTAGTAGTAATCAATGAGTTGTGTGCTCATGATCCTCCCAACAGCAGGCTTGGCACTCTTTCCTTGAGGAGAAAGTCTGCTTCGTCAAATAGGTTCTGACTGGTTTTCCCCCAAGCCCCTCTTGTCACTTTGGCGAACCACTTAATCTTTTCTGTAGGCAATACTTTCCTCATAGATGCATAAGAAATGCCATATTGGGTCAGACCAATCTAGCCCAGTACATCTAGCCCAGTATGCAACCGTTGGCATTAGCCATTACTGGGTGATTGAGGGGAAATGTGTAAGAAGCCACAGAACAATAACACCTAGTTTATGGCTATCAAAGGTGTAGGGGCATTTTGAAATAGAGGTTCCATCCCCTGACAATAGCTTTGGATGAGATTATCCTCTACAAATGTATTGAGTTTTGGTAGTTGATCCCATTAATCATTAACAGTAGTGGTACAATATCACATATATTACCACATCCTAGAAAGCCAAAATAAAAATCCACTAGGGTTCACTAGTGAATGACTAGGCAAAGCACCTACAGAGGATGAGTCAGGCTAAACATATAATACCCCTGAAACAGGGATTTATTTTTTTCAAATGAGAAAGCATTCTGAAAGGTGGAAAAATGGGTACAAAAGTTCTGCATCCTGACTGGCTGCCAACTGACTCATTAGTAATGGCCTATAACATTCTCCATATTAGTGTTGCCACATAATAGGCAATTTGTTAGTAGAGTAATCAGAAATTAATTTCTCTTATTCCTTTAAATCAGGAATGGAGAACCTTGGGTCTGGGGGCAAAATGCGGCCTGTGACTAGTTTTTATTTGGCCCCTTTGCAGTGCCTGGATCTGGCCCCTGGATCCAGTTCCTACCACAAGCAGTGAAAGACTGAGCTCAGAGGAAAAAGACAGAGATGAGGGCATGCAAACCAGATAGGGGATAGATCGTGGCATGACCTGGGACCCTTCTCTTCCAGAGCACACCCTAAAATACCCTTATCTCTCACTTTTCTGTGGCACTTAGAGCTTATGTTAATTTTCAGAGTGGCCCCTGGTAGGGAAAAGACTCCCCACCCTTGCTTTAAACATAAATATTGTGGTGAAAGGTCATTTGAAAAATGAGTGTGCCAGCTAATTTTGGCCTCATTAAGCAAATGTTTAGTCTGAGAAAAGGTTACTGTAAAATTTAGGCTACAAGCCACCAACCACTTACTCTAGAGTAGCAGCATGAAAGCTTCAAAGAGGCCATTCCAGACTAAGTGGCTGGTGGATCATGGCATTAGTGTTTACTGTGTTTGCAAAGTCTGCTGTGACCATTGTTATGTTTATATATTGTGTTTTAATAGTATTTTAAATCCTATTACTGTTTTAAATTGTTTTAATATGTTGTTAGCTGCCCCGAGATGCTTTTAGCAGGAGAGGGCAGCATACAAATTTTATTATAAATAAATAAATACATATGCTATATATATGTAAACTTAACTACTATATATAGTTAGTAATAACAACTCGCATATTCCCCACAATATGATAGGATATAGTGAACATTTTACAGAAACATTTTGTTAATATTTTTAAACAGAAATAGGGAAAAGCATGATCTCAGACCACCTATACTAATTTTGACAGTGTCCGTTGTTACTTGTAAAATGACAAAAGAAAAGTTTAGTACCTATAATAGAGCCTTATAATAATGTAACAAGTATTGGGGGATCACTTCTTAAGTCAGCGGGTGACCAGGCCTTTGCTGCAGCGGGTCCCTCAGTGTTGAACTCCTTCCCTGCGGGTGTTTTTCTCAGTTCCTCCCTCCTCACCTTCAAAAAGCACCTGAAGACTTTTTTGTTCTCCATGTACTTTTAGAGGACCCCTTTTAAATAGTTTTAAATTGATTTTATATGGATTTTAATTTAGTGTTTTTATTTTTAATGTTGTGAAGAGTGCCATCTGGCAGAGGGGTGCTATATAAATAAAATTGATTATTTATTAATACTGGTCATAAACAGTGAAATTAAACAGAATTAATCCTATTAAAGGCATACACTCTGTAGCTCTAGCCTGTGTTAATGAAGCTATTTTCAGTGTACAGCAAGGAAAGTGGGTGTTGGGAACCAAGACTGGGAGCACACAGTGTGGATGCAGGATCAGGTAAGTCATGTAGGAGCAGGTCTGGATGAGTTGTGCAGGATCAGGGTCCAAAGAGTTCAAGGCAGGCTCGGGACTAACACACGGACAAAGAAATTTCGTACAGGCAGGCTGGAAGCTGATGTGTGCTAGAAGACGGAACGTCAGGCAGGTGGGTGAGACTGAAGGACTGGCTACAGACAAGACAGAACCAATACTGGGAAACTAAACAGAGTTCCAAGCAGGCCCAGTCCAAGGGACAGACAAACCAGGAAGCAATAGTGTCAGTCGCCGCCGCCGCTGCCCGGTGCGGCAGCCCCTCCCAGGCCGCAGGAAACCCCTTACCTGGTCCAGCGGCATCACGCCGCCTCCAGCACAGGCGCCCCCAGCCGAAGGCGCCCGGGGCGAGAGCGGCGGCAAAAAAGGCTCTGGAGGGGCGGGAGCCGCGGAAGAGCCCCGCCCCCCGTTGCGGCGCTCCGCGCGCCTCCAGGCACTCACGGGGGGCGGAGCCACCACTACATAGGCCGGCACTGCAAAGGTAGCAGTGCCGGTAAACAGAGCGACAGCCCTGGAGAGACTGCGCCCCCCCCTCAAGCTAAGTGTTGAAATTGACTATTCTGTTTGTGATAATTGCCGTGTGTGTTTTCCATCCTTGTTCCCTTCCTGTTTGTAGTAAGTAGATTGTGTGTTCTCCCATCCTGAGTTGTTTGAGTATATGTGTATTCCTCTGCCCCTTGCCCCAGGACATTTGAGAGAAGCGGGTGAGAGCCTGCGGGCTCGCGCGGTTGGGCCTTTCCCTTTTCCCTGGGATCATCCCTTCCCTGCCTCTTGAGAGTGTGTGAGCCCTAACAGTGGACCTTGGGACCCCCTCCCCTGTGGACCTGGCACTTCCCTCACAAGCCTTCCTTGCCCATTCCCTGACGAGTGCAAGTGGTGAAGCTGGACCCCCTTCCTTGTTCCCCAGCTCTGTGCCCTATGATGATAGGGGTCAAGATTCAGAGTGCGTAAGCACACGAACCGACCCAAACACTATCCTGACGGGCCTCCTTTCCTCGCAGTACACTAACAGAGCTCCCTCGTGTGCAAACGGTGTGAGTGGGTGGCGCTTCTCCCCTTCCTACCCCCTCCCACCTGACAAATAGGCAGAGCCAGGAGCAAGGGGAATAGGAAACAGGAAGGCACAAATAGAAAGAGATGATCCACTCAGCTTCCTGTAGCTGCAGCCCTGCCTTTTATATGGCCAGCAGACAACCAGGAATGTGGGGCCATTGGGCTAGGCTGAGGGAGGGGTGTGGCATAACCAGTCCTGGGAGGGCCTTCAGAAAAGCCCCAGAGTCCCTGGCCACAGTGTAGTGTTGGTGCTTCTGAGCAGCTAGCCGGCCACATGCAGGGCCCCAAGGGTGCTGGTTCAAACCTCAGTTCCTTACAACGTGCCAGCCTAATGATAGCACATTAATGATCCAATCACACAAGCCTTGGATAGGTGAATGAGAATCTCCTTTATTCTCCAGCTGCCATTTTCAGAAGATTCTCTTTGTTGAACCTGAAGAGATGCCAGCCTTCTTCTGTGGAGAGGTCTGAGGCTCCGCGTCTCATGTAGTACTCTATAGATGGTTTGTTCCAAATGACTACAAGGAAATGCATGCAGCTACAGTGGGCCTCAATTGCTATCTGTTAAGAAGCAAACATATGGTGTTACTTTAGAATACCATCCCCAGTATTAGCTTGGATGCTGATCCACTAATATAGAATAATCAGTGTAAAATATGCTAGTGATGCTATTTGTGAGGCCCATGCACATTTTTTAGTACATAGAGCAGGTGCTTGAGTAGTTCATTTTAACCAACAGGCTAGTTGCTTTTCTCTCATAGTATGGTGACAAACTGAATAGTAATATCCAAGTCAGAAAGTTCTCAATAGACAGCTTTACCCTCCTACCACCATTGTATTCTCAGTAGAACTAAGCCTTTAGAAAGCTGAATCAGAACACGTTAACAGACTGAGAGCAAAAGGGTAATGGAGAGCTCTAACTGAAGGCCCAGTTCCCAGGAAGTAACACTGGCACAGAACCGGCTGAGGCTCGTGCTGCATGGCAGGGCTCACATTAAATTGTAACCATCCTACCACTGATGGCTGCCCATTAAACTGAGGATAAAACTTGGCCTGAATTATTTGAGAGAGGAATACTAAAGCAAAAGAGGAACTGTTGAATGGTTTTATGTACGCTCAGAAGGATAACTGCGTAAAATGGAGTTAAGTATGTCCTAACGGAGAAAGTCTATTAAATGGGGTGGGGTGAATCTCCAAAGGACATTGCTTTAGGACACTGTTTAAATCTCAACTTAGCAAAATTGCTGTCTGTAGGGGGAAAAAGAAGCCCATCTCTGTAAGAGAATTTGTATTCTGCTAATTTTGAAGTATAGAAAGTGTAATTTTGACAATTATTTACAAATCATGGAGTGAATTTACAGATTGAAGTCTTGAGTGGGCTCCTAAAGCCATTCATTTTAAGGGGACACATTTATCTGCAAAAGGCTATCCCCTCCATTAAACAGCTTCATGTTCACACCCCCAGTTATAGAGTAATAAGTGAGGAAATGACCATTGAAATAACATAAATCTCTGGTTTAAGTGATACATACCTTGCTTAACCTCTTTAAGATTTCAGATCCAATGCCGAAACCTGTTAAAATGTTACGTAATAAGATGTATATTCTACATTAGACATTTTGAAATTAAAATGCAAATTTTTACTAAAAAAATCCACACATTAAACCTTTAGTTTTCATTGAAATGGCAGTAGACTAATTCTTTTATATAGTTAATTCACTTCAAATATATGTAATATAATGTTTGAAAATGTATATAATTTTACTTTATATTTTTGAACTAAGGATGGAATACATTTTAATTTGAGACAAACCACTACATTTATGCAGTTTGGGAATTTGTGAACTAATTTATCGTGTTATTTTTACTGCTTCTGAAACACTTGAAATAAAGGGGAAATTGTGAAAAATTGCTTTTTTGGGTGGCGGGGATGGTGACTTCCATATCTTAATAAAGGTCAAGATTTTATTCTTGTATTTTATTTTAAACTAGTGAGACTTGCTTTTAAATATATTTAATTTTGATTAGAAGTTAACCTGCAAATAATTTAGTGGCACTGCAGAACAGTAAAATTATTTGTAAAGTTATCGAACATTTGTGGCATGTACTGCTAGAAGTTTTCAAATCACACACAGCCCCTTTCCTTCCTTTTTAAAAACTTTTAACTGGATTGCAAATAGATTTCACGTGATTATATTGTATTTTTATTTTGTGAAGCGTCCTGACCAGTATTCAGAAGGAAGCGCTATATAAATAAAATGTACTATTATTACAAGTTGGTAAGCAATCCATATCCCAGCATATATTTCAAGAGTTTCCCTCTCCAGAGTTTGGAGTATTCATGAATGCTTCCATGAAAAGGCTTCCAGGATGCTTGCAGAGTTGTAGGGCCTCAATGCAAATAAGTTGGAAGCTCCTCCCTGAAGAGCACTGTAACAGGACAGGCACTGGCCTTTTAAGAGAACCTGCTCTGCATCTTATCCCCATCCCCTTTTGTACTATAAATGCTGCAGAGCATGGAAACCAGGCAGTCTGCATCTAGCAAGGGAGCCAGAAAGACCTGTCTTGGGAGATGTGCAGGGAGCTAGACAGCATCCTGAATCCCCAGCAGGCTTGAAGCTCCATGATGCTGACCTGGCCCAAGGCCAGGGGGTGCCAGTGGGGGAGATGGGTGCAAGGTCTTGGAGCATGATGGAGGCTTTTTACTATAAATTGGGCCAGCATGTATAGTTTACATGAACTAGAAGTTGTCAAACTAGCCGATTACAGGAAAACGTAGTCTGTGAACTAATTGAAACTTAACCGACAACAATATCCCAGCAGACGGGCAATTGAACTTGCCACAAGCACGTTTATAGATTCAAAGGTTTTAAGAACAGAAGCAACTTTTATCATCATCTTATCTGCATGATCTAGCCATAGAACGTCACTCAATCATTCTTTCATTAACCTGTGATTGAGGGAGAACATGCTTTGTATGTAGAAATACATTGTCTTTACTGAAAGACTGCAAGTGAGGGAGAGTCTACGATATCCTTAGATAAGTTATTCCAATGTTTACATAAATTATTTGTTTTACCAACAAGTGGGGCCATTAGCATGTCATTTTACTTACCTCTATAAGGTTCCATGACATAAAAGTCTTCCAGGTAAAGTAACTTGCCAATCCAAGGGTCATATGTAAAGTAATACATAGCAAAGCCAATAGTATAGTTACCTGGAAGTATAGAAAATGGAATATGAAATAATTGCCTAATGTCTAATTAATATTAATCTTTATTATTTTCCTTCAGACATTTAAAGAAATTTTTTGATAAAAACCCTGCTGGCTTCCAGTGAAAAAGTATATGTTCTGAATATGATTGAAATGCAATAAACTATTTATGGGTTCCAGAGCAAACAAGCACTTTTAAAAGTATGTTCCTAGAAAAACTCCAAAGGCTTTTAAAAAAAGATTCTGGTATTTTTCACACAAACCATCTATAGGAACAGATTTAAGATCCGCAGTGATACTAACCAAGCATAAAGGGTCATTTCAGATGTTAGTGATCACAATCACACTGGATTTGGTGTGGTGCTTGTGATTGCACGAACGTCTATTTGAGCCCCACCAGATGTTCACCACGGTGAATTCCTGGCGGAGTTCAAAGCTAACCATGATTCTGGAGGTGAGGCCGGCCTCACCTCCAGAATCATGGTTAGCTGGACCACGATCAGGAATGGAGCGAAGGTAACATCTGTTATCTTGCCCCGATCCTGACCGTGGCCCGGACTGCGGTACGGACTCAGGCACAGTGGCCTGATTGGCCGCTGCACTCGCCCGTCGCCCCAAGGTCGGGCAGTCGGTGGAGTGCAGGGGGGTGGGGCTGAGTGGCCACACGTTGTGCAGCCTCACCCCCTCCCCGTGCAGCCCCGCCCCCTCAGAGATCAGGCCACACCCCCTCCCCATTCAGCCCCACCCCCTCAGAGATCAGGCCAGCACGTCTAAAGAACGACTGGGATCTGAGACCGATCCCGGTCCAGGGTTCAGTGTGGCGGGCCAAAAGGCCCATCACGTCTGAAATTACCCAAAGTGTTCTCAGAAGCATTTTGCAAAAATATGGGACATATTTGTCGTAAGTGGTGTTTGGTAATTCTTCATAAAGAACAGGTTTAAAATCAGTCTTGTTCATCTTATTATTACACACTTAAAGAGCTGTCTTTAACTAAATAACTATTACCACTCACCAGCACCAATTTCCAAACACTAGCCAAGAACCAAATGTGCATGGCGAATGAACTACCCTATGCCTCTAGAGGTGTTCCTTCTGGATTAAGCTGAAGGTTCTGAATTTCACTTCACAAATGTGCCTTGACCATGACACAGAAGGAGCTATATTAAGAGAGAAGGTAATCCAGTCTTTGGCTGTTTTTACATGGACGCCACCCACCCATCGGATGGGTGGGAGATCATCCATGTGAACGGCGCTGGGTGGGTGTATATGCTCCCATGACACGCCCATCTACACCCACGGAGCATCCGGGAATGAGGCAGCATGCTCCGTGGGTGTAAATGGGTGGAGATGGGTGTTGAACACCCAGCCGTCTGTGTAAACGTCAAAGCACACCCACCTATGGGAAACTAGTGAAACATGACTAGAGAGGCCCACAAGGAGACACACCCACCAGGAGAGATGCTGAATGCCCAGCCAGTAGCCCTTAAAAGAGGAGCGAGTGAGGACATGGGTGAACTGGCTCCCAACAGGTCTGGGAGGAAAGCATCAGACAAGAGCAAGGGAGCCAGCACCACTACACGTGCGGGAAGGGGCAGGGTAAGCCGAGGAACCCTGGGCCATCCAGGGGAGGGGGACCCAGGCCACTGGCACTGGGGGGGATGGGAGGCTGCACCCCTACCCCCGCCCACAGCAACGCAGCCCAAGGAGGAGAGCATCTCTGACAATGAGGTAGGATGGGAACTCCATCCACACAGGGGAGGGGGGAGAGGTTACAGACAAGCCCCAAGCACACAAGGGGCTACTGCCAGGCAGACTGCTGACAGCGCCGCCCCCCAACAGGAGAGCGTACACACCCTGGAGCACAGCACCCCCGAGGAGACAGCCAAGGAGTGCCTCTGTGGCAGTCAAGTAAAACAGTAAGAACCCCCGAGGGGGAGGGCAAGGAACACCCCACTGCACCAACAGGGGTACAGCAAGACAACAGCTCACCCAGATGCATTCCCCCAACAGGAAAGCACCTGCTCCACGGTCACCAGGTGGGCCCCAGGCAACCAGGCTGGTCAGCCTCCCACAGGCAGACCCAAAAAGGGGACCCCCTGGACCAGGCAGACCATGGACTTCATATGTCTGTGGGGGGCTGAAAAGGTCCAGTTTGACCTGGTGTGCTGCTTCAAGACAAAACATGTCTATGAAGCCATCGCCCAGGAGATGCAGCGCATGGGGTACAATAGGGATGGGGCCCAATGCATGCAGCTAGCAAAGGACTTGAGATCCGGATATAAAAATACGAGTTTGTTGAGAAGCTGGGTCGCTTCCTCTACGTGGACGGGGATATAGTGGCCTCCCGCATCCATGACACTGCCTTTGCCAGGGGCAGAAAGAGGGCAAAAACAACATACCCTGCCTGAACCTCCGGAGCAGGTGGAGCCCACTTAGGAAGCAGGAGGGTATAGCCCCATCCTAGAGATGGAGGAGGCATCCCTGGAAACAGAAACGGGCAACATCACCATCCACCTGCACCCCCAAAACCCCACAGGGTCAACCCACAAGGACAGGAGGCGCACAGGGAGTGGATGGACAACAGGGATGTCCCCCAGGAGGAGGAAGATTATGACCCAGGTAAGAGAATGACCCATGGAGGGGGGGCACGGCCCAGGACAGTCAGGGCTCCAGTGGGGAAGCACGGCCAAACTGACCACTATTGCCCCCACAGCTCAAGGGGCTCCTGCAGGAGGAGGAGGTGGTGGCCCAGGAGGTGGAGGAACCAGAGGCCATCCTGGAGCCCAGCAACCAGGATACCAATGGTAGGTGGGCACTTTGGTGGAAGATGGTGGGGTGACTATTATTATTATAAGCATTTATATAGCGCAAGCAATGTACCTGGTGCTTTACAGAGAATAAAATAGACATGATCCCTGCCCGAGAGTTTACAATCTAAGACAGGGAGGGGAGACAGGGAAGGGGGAACAGAGGGAGAGACAAGGGATGCAACATTCATGAGGATGCGAGAACTCAGGTACACATTCTTGGCTTGGTTACAGTAAATTAGGAGTTTGCAGATAACAGGTGGGGGACGGGGCACAGCAGCACAGGGTGCCCCATCCCCTCTCAAAGGCAACTAAGGGACAGTCAAGGGGACAGCTAGGAGGGCAGCTGGGAACACCACGAGATGATAGGTGGAGAGAACACACTGGCTGCGGGGGGGAACCCAGCTACGGAGGAGGGACAAGGAGGTGAGACTGTGTAGGGGACAGGAGGCACCCACTCGCAGGGGTGATGGGACCAAGAATGAGTCCCCTAACAGTTCTCCAAATGCCAATGTGGACAGGGGAGCACAAATGGAGACCACCAACCCCACCTAAGCTCACAAAGGAGCAATGGGGTGGGGGGAAGAGACGCCAGCATAGTGGCAGGAGCCAACACAGCTAAACATTGGCTGATCCCTAGCCCCAAGTTAAACATAAGTTCCCTTGCTGTTCACAGACAAGGGGCCTGGTTCATCCTGGGGTGCCGCCGCCAGGAGTGCAGTGACAAACTGGGAGATGAGGGCTGGGACCGGAGGAGGAGAGGGAACTGCTGGAGAAAACCAGGTGGCTAGCAGAGGGCGCAGCAGCCCCTTAACAGGGAGGTGCAGCTTGGGGAGGAGAGAAGGGATCAGGAAAAGATGGATGAGATGCTCACCCAATCCCGCACAGAGCACCTGTGGGTCAAGCGTCAAGCTGCTACCCTCCTCTGCGAGTAGCGGCTTGACAGGGAGGAGAGAGTGAGGGTCCGTGTCTGTCTCGAAGGAAGCACTGCAAAGACCCAGCAACTAATACGGGAAACTCTGGAGGCTTTGCGGCGCCTCCCCCAGCACAACATGGGCCCTCTGCCATGGTGGGAAAGCTGGCAGCATAGCAACACGACACCACTCTTCCACAGGTGCCCGTGCCCCTTCCCCAGCTCATCTGTCACCACTGGTTTCCCCAGTAGCAACCCTACCGTGCGCGAGACCATCTGGGCCCCCTCCCTCCCAGAGCCTCCCAGCAACACAAAGGGGAACTCCCTGGGCAGTCCATGCCACTCCTGGTTCCCCTCCATGATCCCTCCTCCCGGGCCCCCAGCCACCCCAGAACATCCCAGCACCCCCAGCGATCCAACTGCCCAGGCGGGCTGCCCCACATATAATCAAGAGGAACAGGTGGTGGCCAACGAACATGGGGAGGGGAGGTACACAGGACAAGGTAACCACTCAGGCACAAGAAAGGGCAGTATGGTAGCACGGGAAGAGGTGATGGACGCAGGGAGGTGTTCTATGGGAGCACACAAACGGGCACAGGAATCAGATACCTGCTACTGTTAATGCTATGTGTCTCATCCACAGGAGCTACCACCAGACCCAGCGGTAGAGCAGCTGGTGGAGGAAGGAGAGCCTGGGCCAGGTAGCTGAAGGCTACAGTGAGCTGCAGCTACCAAGGCCCACAAGGAGCCAACCCCCAGTGGTGCCATCAAGAGGCGAAGGGGAAGATCCCAAAAACATTGAATGCCATCCCCTGTAATCCCCCAATAAATATTTATATATGAACATACCTGTTTGTCTTGAAGTCAATACAGGGGGATCCAAGGGATGATAGGGAGCTAGCAGCAAACCACATCACTGGTTGATGCCAGGGATCCGGTGACAAACAGCAGCTGGGAAGGCAGGCCTGGCAGGTCACATGTGTGCCCTGTCAGACTGTTGGATCCCAGAGGGCATGAGCCAGTCGAAAGGATAAGGGACCAAGATAGCCTGGTTACGGGTCCAATGCATCACTCACTGTGCGAGGGGTGAAGGACACCTGCAGGTGACTGCTGGCAGAGGCACAAGCCACAGATGCCAACAGGCTGTTGGGACCCGGGCTGCACCCATGGAGGAGGGCCACCCTGCAAATACAGCCAAGGATGGGTGGGAGCACACCACAGGGGGTCTCCACCTGCTGCCAAGAAGAAACAGCACACAGGTAAGGATACAAAAGGCCACAGTACCCGGTAGTGGGGTCCATGAGGAAGGGCATCAGTACATCGTAGGTGGCTAGTCACATGATTAGATGGCGACGAGGGATGAGATGGCACCCTGTAGGACCTGCCATGGAGGGGATAGAGCGATGTACAGTTCCTGGGATGTCAACTGCCAGTGTTCGATGCCATGCCTGCGCCATTACATCACCCTCAACAGGTGATAGGAAAGGTGATGGAACAACAGCAGCCCCGTGCAACCTAACACCACTCAAACCCCTCCAAGACAGGTCCTGGGTCTCAAGAGGGTGCCATACTACTCCTGCAGTGTGCAGATGGAATGGTGTAAGGGAGCATGGTCACACCACCAGGACCATCAGAGCACCGTTACTGGGGATACCACACTGGTGGTTTCACTGGATGTCCAGGGCACAAGGTATTAGGGTGCAGCAACGGGGAACCCTGCCATGACAGGGAGGATCGGGGACCCAACCTCGCGCAACACCTGCTGTCAGTCCATGGGAGGTAGCAAGGACACAAAGTTCATTAGACAAAGGCAGATATGGGGTCTGAAAGCACAATGTATCAAAGTAAAGTATATAGGATTACAGGACAAATGGAAAGGGTCCATTGACAGGCAATGTTCAGTTCTCTGCCATTTGGGCTACTATGCACCTGCATAGGGCGTCTCTGTTCTCCTCAGAGATCCACCTGAAGCAACCTGCACATGCTGGTACAGAGGCACAGGGCTAGTTCTCTGTAGCAGAGGGGGATTGTCCAAGGCAGCCTCATGAGTCTCACAAATGTTGTGGAGTACACAACGGGGGGGGGGGGGGGGGGTGTTGTGTTGGAGGTCGAACTGGCTTCGGTTCAGCAAGAGGAGCCACCTCATCTTGAGCAGGCGTTCATGGAAGAGCACTTGGTTGGGGGTGAGGGCCCCAGGATAGGCCCTCATCAGCCATGGGGTTAGAGGGTAGACGGGATCCCCTATAATAACCAGAGCCATAGAAACCCCCTTGATAACCCTGAACAGGTTTGGGGCTCTCTCTCTATCAAACATCCTGGCATAGAAGGGATAGGAGCGCAGGATCCAAGCACCGCGGCTGCTCACCGACTGGCCCGTGTACACATCTGTGAAGAGACCACAGTGGCCCACGACTGCCTGCAGGTTCACAGAGAACACGTACTTCCTGTTGAGGTAGTCAATATTGCTTTGGAGTGGGCGGAAGATTAGGATATGTGTTCTGTCTATAGTGCCTATGCAATGAGGGAAACCCGTTGCCTCAAAGTCTCGGATCACCATCTCTGGGTCCCATAACTGGATGACCTGCTTAAGGAGCAGCTTGACTATGAGGTCACAGACCGTGCAGTGCCCTGTTGATGGTCGAGGCCCCCCACACCAAACTGTTCTGCAATGCTCTGGCAGGAATCGTGGTTATCCAGGCACCACACTGCCATTGCCACTCGCATCCCAGGAGGTAGGGAGTGCCGCATGTTGGTGGAACTCCTCCAGAGATGGGGGACAAGGAGTTCTGCAAGCCAGCTCAGCAGGGAGTGGGTCATCCAGAAGTGGGCAGTCCATTACTTGTTGGTCCAGGTCATCAGTATGGACTCCCACCAGTCATTGCTCTGTGACCGCATCCAACCCAGCCATCACGTGGGTAGAATCACCGAATGGCCATAAACATTCAGGGGCAATGTGGAGAGGACGAGGCAGATATGCTGCGATGCTACTGTTTCTGCCATCGCTGGATGCCTGGCCTGCATTCTCCTCACCCATCACACCGTTGCCATGCAGTGCAGGTTGGCAGCCTATCCGCAGCATGGCCCATGGTTGTACCAGCAGGTGACTGGGAGCAGGAGGGTGGACCACTGAACATACGCCTGCTCCAGGAGATCAAAGCATGCCACCAGGATGGCAAGTAGGGCAGCTTGCACTTGTGGGATATCTACAATGGGCATCATGCTCCCACCACTGTGTCCACTCCCTGTCAACTGACCACCACACCTTGTGACTGCTCACCAGCCCCCAACCAGCTAACGCACTCTGGGAACAGGTACCCTGAGCCAGCAAAGCCATCCAGTGATCGCACCCCTCACGACCACAGGCAGCACACCACACTATCAACACCACTCCCCCACATGCCCTGGAGTGTTGCACCCTCACTCACCCCAAGCACCCTGTGTACTTGCTCCAGGCCACTCACGCCAATCGCTCTCCAACGCACCAAACTACCAACACACACTTGCTACACTTGCACACCAAACACATCCCTGACCTCTCTCACACAGCTCTCTCTCCCTCTCAACCCCACCCCCCCAAATCGCTCTCTCCACTCCCTCTATCACTGTCCGATCACTCTCCACTCCTCAAACACCACTAACTCGTCACGCCCTTGCAGGTGAACAGATGAATATGTGGATGGGTTAACTGTCACAGGGCTGCTGCGGTTGGTTCAGCTATATGGGTGTGGCATGCACACCTGTCCGGGGTCTCCGTGATGCAAACCCATGGCACAGCTTGGCACTAGGAAGCCTCGCCAACTCAGGTGCTGTCTGTAGTCCGTAGGTAAGGTGATGTGGGACCAGCAAGGCCACGCACCCCAACACCCCCCACCCTGTGGTTACTGGGCCTCTCATCTATATGGTGGACGTGGGATATGTAGCTGGGGGCCCCCCTCTCAGCAGGTTAGCTGAACGAATGCCTGCGGCTGTCCTGCTCGGATGTGCCCTGATACAACAGCCCCTTGCTGGTTCCCCATCTCTTTCTCTCCTGGCCATCCTCCCACCCTCTTATTGGGCAGGAACGTATCCACCCTGTGTGTATGTGAGGCTCCCAGACCCGCCATGCCAGGCTGCTATCAGTTGGCCAAGCTCACCTGTCTGAGTACCGAGAGCTCTGGCTCCCTCCAAGCTCATTTCCAGCCATTCTCCATCCACCTCTGGTGTGCTCCTGATCGCTTCCTCTGTACTGGCCACGTCTAGCCATGGATCTGGCCATGCAGTCAACCATTGGGCCAGTGAGGAATGGCCAGTATGTGCCACCATGCTGCTGGGTGGTACCCTGTGGCAGAGCAGCGATGTCCAGCTGTTAATGACCGACCCCCTTTCTGTGGGTGATGGCTTCAATCTCCTGTCCTGGTATATGTGGCTAATGGGCCAGCTGTTTGGGGGTCTTGAGTGCCAGAGGTGGTGCAGGGAGTTCAGCTTCGTGCTCCAACTCCAACGTGATGGTGGGCTCCTACCCGCTGTTGTGCTGCCATGGGAACCCTGAGAGCTAGCTGCTGCTCGTGAGGTGGCCAGTCATCGCAACTTTGGTTTGGCCCTCCAGGTTGGTGGTCCATATGTTGCTAGCTGCTACACCAGTGTCCTTCTGAGTGCCTGAGGCTTCACTCACCCTCGTTTGGATTGCCAGAACTGCCTTGATGAGCTGGGATTGCTGCTCCCTGGGATTGGTGGTCCTTTCTTGAACAGGGCACCCACAGAGCTGAAGATGACTTCTCTGAGAGCTGTGCTGAGCCGTTCAGATGTCAGGGCAGCTGCTGCCATGGCCCACCCCCTTCTAGCCCGCTTCATAGTGGATGCCCACATGTGTGCCTGTGGATACCGCCGTGGCCTCTTCACCTGGGAGGCCTTGTCCAGGGGCCCATGTTCCCCGAGCGCCCGCACTGTGATCCTGCTGTTGCTGCAGCCTCTGTCATTGATCCCCTGTCCCTGTGATGGACCCGCACTCTTGCTTCCCCATGGATTTCATGCTGTCTTCTGCCCCACTGCGTGAACCCTCCACCTATCCATTTGTCTTCTGCAGAGGGGTCTATGTGAGTCTCGTGTCAGATGCTTTCCTGGCAGGTCTGCTGGCAGACTCCTCGGACCCCTTATATTCCTTTTGTGGCTCCATGCCTGCACCCTGTTGTGCTAGCCCTGTGTCCCTGGCATCTGCTCCCTCTGGCCTGTGGTTCACCTTGCAGGTCCCTGTGCCAATACATGTTTGTCCTGTTCAGCTGCCTTTGTTCTGTGGAGTCTGTGGGTCCTTTGCACCAGCCGCTCATGGTGCAGGTGCTGGTGTTCTGTGTGAGGTTTGTGGGGCTCGGGGCTTTGGGGGTGCCCTGAGTNTCATGGTGCAGGTGCTGGTGTTCTGTGTGAGGTTTGTGGGGCTCGGGGCTTTGGGGGTGCCCTGAGTAGTGGTAGGGCGGGATGGTTGCTCCAATGCGGGCACTTTGCAATCAATATGTTAGGTGTGCTGCTGTACTGGCAACCCTTTCCAGTGTGTGTGTGGGGTGGGGGGGGAATCTCCCATCTCCAATCTCCAGCGCTGTGCGGTGCCCTTGCACTATGCAGGCTCTTGCAGCTCTTAGTGCATTCCCTCAGGTTGTTACTCTGCAGCAGGGCCCTGCATATCACGTCCTGCAACTGGCCTGGGGGTTTGGGGGCCACGGATGCCCGGGCCCTTGGGGGCGTGGATGGGCCCTGGGCATGTGCCTTGAGGTTGCTCGTGCACCCTTGCCCAGACAACTTGGATGTGTTCCAGCTCCTCCTGATGGGTGGTTAAGTGTTTTGGGGTGCTGCCTCTCTACTGGGTGCTCCCTCCAGGACTTGGTGTTTAGCACCCTGGTGTTCCTATTTGCAGTGGTGTTCCCTTTGCTCTATGAGTCCTATAGCATGTTTCAGGGCTGCGATGGCTCCTACTGCA
The DNA here is from genome assembly GCA_003113815.1 of Sphenodon punctatus. Classification (NCBI taxonomy): domain Eukaryota; kingdom Metazoa; phylum Chordata; class Lepidosauria; order Sphenodontia; family Sphenodontidae; genus Sphenodon; species Sphenodon punctatus. The sequence continues at coordinate 2,676,101 of QEPC01009705.1, forward strand.
GGTGTGCACCTAGCTGTGTGCTTGTGCATGGCTGCGGGTGTCCACTGTCATTGTCCCCTTGCCTCCTGTCATGGGGCTCCATCCCTGGTTGCCTCCACACACACCCCACACCCCCATCTTGGGTGGTTTTGCATTCTCCCTGGGGCATGGTCCTTGCATCTCTGTGTGTGCTACTGTTCCTTTATGTTGCCCTGGACTTGCTTCTGGTTCTGACCCAGTGGTGCGTTGTGGCTAATGCCCCCCCCACCAATTATTTCTCCATTCCTACTCTTGCAGCCATGGATGGGCGCCACTATCAGAGGGCTCCTGACCATGAGTCTGGGTGGTCTGCTGGGTGTGATCCATCACCCTTTGCGCTCCCTTGGGGGCCACCTCTGAGGTTCTTTCCTCTCCTGTCACTGGATGGGGGGGCCCTGGTGGGACCTGGTGGGGTGCTGTATGCTGTAAGATGGTGACATTCCCGTTCCCTCTGTTGTGGCTCGATCCCCATCTCCCACGTCCTCGTCCCTTCTAGCTGCTGTGCTTGTGTTCCTGACTGTGTTGCAGCTGGGGGAGATGGCTGGGCAGCTCCAGTGGGCGGTGTCTGAGCTTCGTGCTGGGGTGTGGGTGTACCAGGAGATCTGTGAGTTACCCCTATGTGTGTGTTCCCTTGCAACCTCCCCTTTTGTGTGGGCTCCCTGGATGTTGCGGCCTGTGGCCTGCCCTTGTGGTGCGCTCCCTCTCTCCTTTAGTACAGGCGATGATGAATGAGTGGTTCAGGGAGCAGGAAGAGGTGGTTCAGTTGCTCCTGCATGTCCTGCAGTGGGTGCACCACTTGACCTCTTTCCATAGACAATGTAAGACCTGGCTGTGCCATGCCTTTGCTAAGGGAGATGGGGTGGGTGGGTTGGGTTAGGGAGGGTTTGGGGGTTGAATTGTTTTAACTGGGGG